>VZQC01003255.1:3636675-3880465 GCA_009823505.1 Rhizomys pruinosus | reverse complement strand
TAACTTCGTCCCTCCCTCCTTCCCTCCCTTCCTTCCTTCCTTCCTTCCTTCCTTCCTTCCTTCCTTCCTTCCTTCCTTCCTTCCTTCCTTCCTTCCTTCCTTCCTTCTTTCTCCACAGTGCCACGCAGAGATTGAACCAGGGTCTAATTCCTTCTAGGCAAATGATCCACCACCGAGCTGTATCCAAACCCTAGTTTACTTTCATTCTTGAAAGATGTACAAATTCTGAGTTGACAGGCTTATTTCTAATTCCAGCCTGCTATAGGTGGTAGTTCAGTGTCCTCAGGTCTTCGTGTGTGTGTGATGAGGGGTCTCTGCAATTGCTTCCCCTGCGTTTAATGCATGATTTTTACATTCCCTGCCTTCTTTGCTTTTCAGTAGTTTGACAATAATGTATATAGACATACATACACACATACACACACATAAATACACACACATACATACATATTTATCCTGCTTTGGGTTCTGATCTTAAATGTGTAAATATATATTTTACCAACTCTTGGGAGCCATATGTATATGGATCTTCATTTTCCTTGCCTTGCCTAAAGCTCCAACTCCCTATGTGCCAAGGCATTATCCCATTTCCTGAGTTTATATTTATATTTCAATCCTTTTGCCCCATTTTCCATATTGGATTGATTGATCTATCTTCATTGACCACTTTTTCTACTGTGGATTTGGAATTTGTGGCACTTCACGTTTTAGCCCTATACTTCCTATCCATGGTTCGCTTTATTGTTATTTCAGTTCTAGTGACATTTTCATCTTTTGTTATGATCATATTTTTCTTTACATTTTGAGGTAATAAAAATACATTCCTTAAAACTCTTTTCTATTAATTTTAACATCTGTAGCCCCTAAAGACCCAGTCTTTAGGGGCTACAGATGTTTGCTAACTTTCTAACATTTCTAACTTTCTAACTTTGCTAACAGTCTTATCTTTGGAGATTGGGCCTAATTTTCCTGGTTACTTAGTGTGAAGTAATTATGGATTTTTTCTCCTGGATATGGTTATTATCATAACATAGAAACTCTGATTATGCTAATGTCCGCCAAAGAGTGTTGAGTGATTAGCTTCGACTCAAGTGGTAACCTCTGTGTATTAAGTGTCAACTCAAATTTCATTTTCATAGTCTTACTGGGCTACTTGAAATCTGCCTGCACATGCAGAGTTGAGGGGTTATTAAATATTTGCAGATAATTTATACTCAAGAATTGTGACTTCTCTCTGGTCTGTTCTCAAGATTCTCCCCTTCGATGACTATCTGGTTTGTTTATCTTGAAATCTGTCCTCTGGTCCTGTGAAATACTGTGGGATTTCTGTTAAGGTTGAGTCATTCCTGTGGTGCTCCAATGTCAACTTTCCTCATTCCTCTAAACTCTGGCTGCATTTGCTTGCTCTCCTGTGTCTATGGGTATAGTTGTTTTTAATTTTCTTATAAATGACAGTTGCTATCTTTAGGTATGTCTGTTTTAAAGATTTTTCTGGATGTTTTAAACAGAGGTTTTACTTGGATGTGATTAAGTTTGCGTTATTATTTAGTGTGGCTGGGGCTGGTAGCACTTATGCTGGGGCTACCGTCTCTTGGGAGGCTCTTTAAAATCATCTCTTCACATGTTCCACCTTCTCACTTTTCTTTTTGCTGGTGAGTAGCTTTGCCTCTACCCTCTGTTTCACTATGTTCCATGAGCCTTAGGTGTGGAGTTTCTACTATAGATGTGTCACCTAGCACTGGTCAGCTCTCAGTTGTATATTCCGTGTGACCAGTTGTGGAACTGGTAGCCTCCATCTCTTGCAAAAAGAAGCTTCTTTGATGAGTGGTGTATGGTATACTTGTCTGTAAATACAAGGATCCATATTTAGAATATGGTAAGAAATTTCATTTGTCTAGAGATATGACAGAGATAGGGATTTCTCTAGGTTCTATGACATCTCCAGTTATATATATTTGGCTGTATTTACAGGGCCACCCATGAGTTCATCCCCATTGAGAGGACTTCAACTCCAATTAGACAGCTGCTGATTACTGTTCAGATAATAGCTACACAACTGCAGCAATAGAGGTAGTTTTTTATGGCAGGTGTTATGGTTAGTAGACTTTATGTCCAAGTTTAAAAACACTGATTGATTCTTTCCCTTAGCTAGTATCCTCTAGAACCATGGGAGCTAGACTTCAGGTAGAAGGCTTCCAGGTCAGTTTCTGCTCCATTGAGCCAAATCCTGTGCATGTCCTATTTTAGTGGTAGGGTCTTATCTTTGAGTTCTAGGAGATAACCCAGAGCTCCAGGAATAACCTATGTTATCATGGGAGTCTCTTGGAGTACTCTCACCAACCACTCGAAGGGAAGTCTCTTGGAGCACTCTCACCAACCACTCGAAGGGAGGGCTCTTGGAGCACTCTCACCAACCACTCAAAGGGAGGTCTCTTGGAGCACTCTCACCAATGACTCGAAGGGAGGTCTCTTGGAGCACTCTCACCAACCACTCGAAGGGAGGTCTCTCCCGTCTGGCACCACCTTCCTTGCCATGCAGCCCCAGGTACACACATGTCAGACATTGTATGTATGTTTCTTGGGGGGGTCTCATGTCAACACATTTCCCTCTAGCTTCCCCAGCCCCCAAGCCCCGTTCCTCTCTCCTTCGCTGCCTCCATCCGACCTTCCTCCTCCCTCCCCATTCATTGTCCCTACTCTTCCTGCCCCCATAAATACCCTCCTCACATAAGTATATTTTTAAAAAAACTGAGAAAGACAGTCAGGTAAATGAATTCTAGACCTGCCACTTTGGAGATTATATAACTGTTCTATCTCACTGGGCATAGTGGTGAACACCTTTAGTCCCAGTACTGGGTGGCAAAGGCAGGTGGATCTTTGTGAGATTGAAGCCAGCCTGGTCTACATAGCCAGTTCCAGGCTAGCAGGAGCTACATGGAGACACTGCCTCAAAAAACCCAAATCAACAGTGACAACAAAAACTGTTCTATTAACCCTCAGGGAATTGCACACAAACTCACAACGTGCTGTCCTAACTCACTGACAAACAAACGTAAAAATATCAGTCTGTCCCCAAATATTCATGACATTATATATAATCTACCACCTGACTGAATTGTGTGTCTTAGTTCAAGTTCCTGAGAGTGTATGAAAGGGTCAGTTAAGCCTATGGACAGATGTACCTTGATTTTTCATATGGTTATATACCAAAAAACTCACCGCACATAGGAAATATGGTTTCAAAACTACATTGAATACACCTAATCTGTTAAACATCATAGCCTAGCAATGCAGCACATGGCAGAGTCTCCATTTTTCATCTTGCATTCACAAGGCTGATTGGGAATTGTAGCTCTTTGTCCAGCATCCTAAGTGAACTTTTCAATATGCTAGAGTCCAGGAAAAGAATAAAATTGAAAACTGAAAGAATGGTTTCCATTGAATGCCTATTGTTCTTGCACTATTGTAACATATAGAAAAAATCACAAGTCAAACCATCATGAAATTTGGGACTGTATACTGGTTCCTCTTGACTTAGGTAGGCACTCTGTTCAGTCATTCAAAGCTGTGAAAGTTTGAGGAGAATATTCAAAAGAGGGAGATGATACATTTAGAAGAAAGTCTTGGCAGATAAGTCTAGGGTTGTATGAAATGAGTTAATGTCTGCATCATAGACTTTCCATTTTGTTTTATCTGCTAGCTTTACCAAAGATAAAATACACGTCAGTGTTTTAAATTGGAAGCTTTTTTCATGAGTGAAGCAAAATTTTGCTTTACAGATATATCACTCATGGACGATGGATTTTATTCCTGGCTCTGGCAGGCAGGTAGGCTTCAAACAGCTACTCAAGTCCCATTGGGGAGCGGATGGATTTAGGACTGAGTTTTAGTCCTGCGAGTCCAGATCTATTTCTTGCTCATCTTTATACTTGGTTTTTCAGAGTCCGAGCAATAAAGCTTGGAGGTTTAGCAGATCTTACCTCTTTGGCAGATCTGAACTTTAGCTTTTGCCACTCCGTCCCAGGGACACTTTCCCAAGGCCTTCTCCACAGCCTCTGTGTTCATGCTCAGGGTTGACGAGCACCTGCAGGAGACAAAGGGACCCCAGCACTAGGCTCATCTCTTCTGGCTCCTTTCCTCCCCTGCATCTTTGTACTTCGAGTACTTACTTTCTTAGTAACTTTTCAGTTCCTGAAAAGGGATTTTTTTTTTTGAGACGAGGTCTCCCTGTAGCCACAGCTGTCCTGGAACTCACTCTGTAGACCAGGCTGGCCTTGAACTCACAGAGCTCCACCTGCCTCTGGCTCCCAAGTACTAGGACTAAAGGTGTGCGCCACCATGCCCGGCTTAAAGATGGTTCTTAGCTGTCATGTGGGTGCTGGGAATCGAACCCAGGTCCTCTGCAAGAGCAGTTGGCACTCTTAACTGCTGAGCCATCTCTCCAGCCCCCAAACGTATTTTTTTTAATTTTTCCTAAATCATCTAAAGGCCATTGTCCAAGATGCCATTTCTTTCTTTCTTTCTTTCTTTCCTTCCTTCCTTCCTTCCTTCCTTTCTTTCTTTCTTTCTTCCTTCTTCCTCCTCCTTCTCCTTCCTTCTCCTTCCTTCTCCTTCTCTCTCCTCCTTTTCCTCCTCCTTCTTCTCCTTCTCCTCTTCCTCCTTCTCCTTCTCTTTCTCCTCCTCCCTCTTCCTCCCTCCTCCTCCTCCTCCCTCTTCCTCCTCCTCCTCCTCCTCCTCCTCCTCCTCCTCCTCCTCCTCCTCCTCCTCCTTCTTCTTCTTCTTCTTCTTCTTCTTCTTCTTCTTCTTCTTCTTCTTCTTCTTCTTCTTCTCCAAGACAGGGTCTCCCAGTAGCACATGGCCTGGAACTTGCTATGAAGACCAGGGTACCCTTGAACTCACAGAGATCTGCTTGCTTTTGCCTCCTGGGTGGTGGGATTAAAGCCATGGCTGGCTCAAATGCCATTTCTTAAAATAAGAACTGGCCTTACTTCTCCAGACTTCTGGCCCTTTCATAACAAGGAGGATCTTATAGCTGACTTCTATGATCAGTGTTTCACCTGATGGTTTTCTTCAAGTCTTTCTAGAAACATAGACCAATGTGGCACATGATCAATTCTTGCCAAAGAAGACCCTAAGTTTAGCCTAAGCACCCCATGAATATGTGAAAGGCTGCCTAGATGCACACACCTTCCTCCATCCTGACAGTGTCTTTTTATCTTTGATGAGGACATAATTTCCTTCACTCTGCCTGAGATTAGAGCAAGGACAGGGGTCGAGCTAATGGAAGAGTTGGGGTAAATTTAGAAGTGTTGAGTGAATCCTGTTCACCATCACCATGACACAAGAGAAGAAACTCTTGCCTCTCCTGTGTTTTGAAAAAAAAAAAAAACTTTATTGGGGCTGGAGAGATAGCTCAGCAGTTAAGAGCATTTGTTGCTCTTGCAGAGGACCCAGATTCAATTCCCAGCATTTTATGTGTATGAGTGTTTTGCCTGAATGTATGTAAGTGCACCCCTGTCATGCAATGCCCACGGAGGCCAGAAGAGGGTATCAGATTTCCCTGGAACTGGAGTTAGGGATGGTTGTTAGCTGCCATGTGAGCACTAGGAATCGAACCTAGGTCCTCTGGAATAGCCAGTGCTCTTAACCACTGAGCCATATCTCCAGCCTTGGATTTTTTTAAATAGGCTGATCTAACTGCTTTCATGTCACTGGGACCAAATATTTGACAGATACAACTTAATGGAGGAAATGTTAATCTTGGGTCATAATTTCAGAGATATTTCAGTCTCATGGCAGAGATGAAGGGTGGAGCAACTCCACTCATGGAGGTGACATGAGCATGTGGCATGGGCCCAGTCACATGACAGCCAATACAATACAGAGAACACAGGCACAACCCAGGAGTGGACAGGACCATCAAAGGCCAACATCAATGACCTACTTCCAACAACCAGAACTTTCCTCCTTAAGCCTTCAAAAATCATACCATGAACTAGAGACCAAGTCCTCAAAATGGCCTATGGGAGACATTTCAGATTCACAGTGTATCCTGATCCATCTTGATCACAAAACCCAGACAATGGCTGGGCTTTTCACTGGTGCTCTGATTCTTACATGAGATGTTGGTATTGCTCATCAATCAGGAGACTTTGGTTAGTGGTTAACCAGCTATCATTTGGCTTCTTAGGGATCCTTTAAAGCCCGTTTTCCAAATAACCCATACACTTTCCAAACCCATTCCCTGAAGATTCTAAAATCAGGACCAGCTGGGTTTGGCCCTTTGGCTTGGGGAATAGGGGCTGAGCACTGATGAGAGGGGAAGGCTTCTACTTCTTTCTTGTATTTCTTAAACACTTGTCATGTTTCCACTGATAATGCTACTAGAACCACTTTCCAGTTTCCTCCCACTAACCAACACTTTCATTTCTACACTGCTCCCACAGGGATGCTTGTCTCCTGTGATGGTTAATCCTGGGTGTCAACTTGACTGGACTAAGGAACAAATAGGAGAAAAAGGGTCTTCTGATTGGACCGCCTCAACCCAGATGGCCCACCCCAAATGTGGGTGTTGCCTTCTGCCAGCAGGCAGTATAAAAGGCCACGGCAGAAGCAGCTGGTCCCTTTTTCTCCTGCGGTTTGCCTCTCTCATCTGGTGAGTTTGTCTTGCTGCTGTGATCAACCTTTCGGATCCCAGCGTGTACTGAGACCAGCAGATCTCCTGGCAATAAATTCGGGCCTTCAGCACTAGCTTGGGACTACTGAGACATCCAACCTTGTGGAATTGAGAAATTCCTTGGATTCTCTCGGCCTTTCCAGTGTGGTGCAGCTATGTTGGACTCCTTGAATCTGTCACATGAGCAAATCCCTAAATTGTATATAGTTATATATATATTCATCTTGTTACTTTTGTTTCTTTAGAGAACCCTGGACTAATACAGATTTTTGGTACCAGGAGTGGGGTTCTGCCAATTTCTAATTATATCTTCCAAATTATACATTCTGGGACTGGGGAAATAAATACGGGATGCGTTCTGGGACACACTGGGGCCCCCCACTGAGTCGGACTCAGCCAAAACTCCATTATCAACCTGACCTCCATAGGTCCCTACTTTAACTGGCGGGCCACAATGCTTTTAGGGTCTCCTGGCTCGGTGTTCACTCAGAAACAGTATCCAATAGGCCTCAAAAAAGTCTGATTATTTCCTTTCCCCAGTGTACAGTTCCCCTAGTAAAAGGCCTTCTTCGGTCCTCTGGGGAAGGGAACAGGAGGGAAGGCAAAACAGCATGCCCTGCTTTGGGTATTGTGAACAGTCCTTCCTCCTTGGAAACCGGCCACCCCTTCATTCAGGGGTTCTGGGTCTGTGAACTGCCTCAAGTCTGGAAACCGGTCAAATGGGCGGGATTCGCTACTCCTAAAACCAAATGTTGACTTCCTGTCATTGTTCTTAAAGCTTTTCTGCTTACAGATCAAATAAAAACTTAGTAGTAGGCTTCTTATGTATTTGGTTCCTGGGAACGCCATGATTAATTAGCCAGTTCCAAAGAACATTTCAGGTCATTCCATTATAGGTATTGTTTTGCCATTGCCACCCATTATGATAATTATGGTAACTACGCTCATCTGGTCTTCGACGATTCAGTGCTGCCACCTGACGCCTTACCCTGAGGTCCTGTTAAAACCTATTACATGTACATTTCATTTATGCAAACGAGCAACAACTTCTCTAACTGTAAGATCTGGCATTAGAAATAGAGCAAAAACAAAAGTCTTCAAATTTTCTGGTGTCTCTCTCCGTACTTTCCATCTTATAAATTCAGTGAATGGCATGTCCTCTGGGTCCCATATTGGGAGAATGTGGTTTTACACCTCGAATCCACTCAAGCATACCCATCTGCCTGACCTCATAATCCCTTCATCAATACTAACGCAAGGAATATCAGGCATCTCTAACTCTCTGTTCGTAGGCCATGTTTTAATAAAAACATAAGCCAACCATTCAAATAAACTTTTAACACATTTTTTTTAACTGCTCGAGCTGCCATGTTAAACCTAAAATCTCTACTCAGTGGGCTCATATCGATAACCTCATTCTGATCCAATTTTATATTCCTTCCAACATTATCCCACACCCTTAAAATCCATTCCCACACATATTCCTTAGGCTTCTGCAGAATGAATGGGCAAACTCATTAATTTCTTTAGTGTTTTAGCACCTCATATGGAACCACACTCTATACTCAACTTGATGGGCTTGCTTAGACTTCAATCTGGTATAGGTCTAGAGGCAAACATTGTTGGGCCCTGAGGGACATCTGCTCCCATTGGGAGGGGGGGATTAATTTTCTCAGGCAAGAGTGGGGAGGAGGGGATCTGTAGGGTGTGGTTTCTCTGCTGAGGGTGGGGGAGATTAATTCCTCAGATGATTAAAAAAAATCCCTCCGAATCCGAGGGTTTAAAATCCTCATCATCATGGTACTCCCACACATCTCCATCTCAAGTTTCAGGGTTCCACCCTTTTCCCCACCAAGTGCTCTAATTTACTGCTGAAACTCTTCGTGGCTATGGGACATTAGATTTGCGTTGTAAATCTAGCCAAATCCGTATAATAAAGGGCTCCAGCTTGCTTTCCTGCTGCTTTAGCTCTTTGGCTGCATGGTGAGAAGATTCTCTTCCAGAGCACACTTGGAAAACTTTAAACGTGTTTCGAATCCGGAGCTGGTCATTTTTATCACGAGCTCTTATTTCCTCTATCACTTTATCCAGACATGCTAGGAGCAACAAGGCAACATCATTATTTTCCTTATTTTTCCGCAATTTCTCGAACGTTTTATATATAGAGTCGCTAAATTCCTTGCTTCTCACAAGAGGTGAGTTAGGTGAGTCAAATGGATCTATCTTCATAATTAGTTCAAATAGTCTGCACCAAGGATTATCATTCCTCTTCATGCCACCAGGAGAGCCTTCAGTAACTCTAGGCTTCATTGGGTTGGAGACCTGGCTCCAGAGGCTACCAAACCCACTAAAGAAATTCATCCTTTCAATTTTGTTTCTCTAGAACCACTCCTGGTACCAAAATCTGTATTAGTCAGGGTTCTCTAAAGAAACATAAGTAACAGGATGAATATATATAGCTATATACAATTTATTGATTTGCTCACGTGACAGAGTTCAAGGAGTCCAACAGTAGCTGCACCACACTGGAAAGGCCGAGAGAATCCAAGGAATTTCTCAGTCCGCAAGGCTGGACGTCTCAGTAGTCCCAATCTAGTGCTGAAGGCCTGAATGGATTCCACGAGATCTGCTGGTCTCAGTACACGCTGGGATCCGAAAGGTTGATCACAGCAGCAAGACAAACTCACCAGATGAGAGAGGCAAACCGCAGGAGAAAAAGGGACCAGCTGCTTCTGCCATGGACTTTTATACTGCCTGCCAGCAGAAGGCAACACCCACATTTGGGGTGGGCCATCCGGGTTGAGGCGGTCCAATCAGAAGACCCTTTTTCTCCTATTTGTTCCTTAGTCCAGTCAAATTGACACCCAGGATTAACTAATACATCTCCTAGTTAGTTAATCTCTTGGTTTCTTGTAGTTCCATCCTACGGAGCTCTCAGCAGGATCTCTCTATAGTCCAAGTGTGGATTCAGCCATGGAGATGATCCAAGAAAGGAAACTGGCGGCACCATGAGGTAGGTCTTTACCTAAGTGACTGCGATGTGCTCTTCATTTTACCTAAGTGACTGAGATGTGCTCTTCATTTTACCTAAGTGACTGCGATGTGCTCTTCATTTTACCTAAGTGACTGAGATGTGCTCTTCATTTTACCTAAGTGACTGCGATGTGCTCTTCATTTTACCTAAGTGACTGTGATGTGCTCTTCATTTTACCTAAGTGACTGTGATGTGCTCTTCATTCAACTGAAGCTTGCTTGTATCCTTGGAAGAATCTGACCTCTGATGCTTATTGCCTTGTATTCTTGGTGTCAAGAGTCCTTGGACACAAATGGCCTTTATTCTATTTTTCTTTCTTACTCCACCAGATGACCCCTTCAGGTGCTCCAGAATAACCCCATTGATTCCCAAGTAACATTTATCCTGCTGCTGAGCAACTACCACAAACCACCAACTGGATGACACCTACCTAGAAACTGAGCATCATCTCATGCTTGCCTGGTTTTTCCTTCTCCTTATGTTATTGTGTAAAGCCTGGTGGGCATGAGGGCTCAACCAGCTATGGAAACTGCCACTCTACTGTTCCTTCATTTACTAATTAATGTAAAGCATTTGCAAATATTGAAAGATGGAGGACATAGTTTCTTAGGGATTTCCTTTTTCTTTTGGAAAGTGTCCCAAGTTGGGTGTTCATTAGTAGTGTACCAATTCTCCCAGTTCAGCAGAAATTTCAGTCCAAAGCATATTACCTTCAATGCCAACTTAACCTTGGGGATGAAGCTGTCAATTCACATCAGCTGGACCAGATTCCAGATCCATAAACAACTGTGATGTCACAGATACATACCTAGTCTTATTTCTACAGTTTTCTTTCTTTCAAGACAATGAGTTATTCCTTAATCATTTTTTCTTGTTAACTTTAGGGACTCTTCCAAACCTTTGCCTCTTTCTTTGACCCTTCTGCCTGTTCTCTTTTTCTCTGAGAGAATCTGAATCTGTCCACTTAAAATAGGATATTAAAGACCTAATCATGAACACGACTATATATTTGAAGATAAGACCATTAAGAGAGTCCATTAGTTATACTTCTTTGTTGTTACAAATCCCTGATGAGATGCAATTTAAGCAAGGAAGGGTTTCTACTAGCTTACAGATTGTGGAGATGTAGCCCATTATGGTGAGGAGGCTTGTACCAGGAACATGAGGTGGCTGGTCATAGTGCATCCGTAGTCAGGAAGCAGAAAGAGATGGATGCTGATGCTCAGCCTGCTTCCTCCTTTTCTTTTAAGTCTACAATCCCAGCCCATGGGACGACACCACCCTTAGGCAGATTGAGTCTTCCCTCCTCAGTTAAATCTTTCTGGGAATACCCTCATAGATACCCAGAGATATGTTTCCATGGTGCTTCTAAATCCTGTCAGGTTGACAATGAATATTAATCATCAGAGGGGATAATTAAGGTTAAATATGGTCATAAGTTGGGGCCCTGTGATGATACATTTTGTCAACTTAGTTCATCTACTAGATACCCAGATAGCTGATACAACTTCTTCTGAGTGTATCTGTAACAGTGATTCTGTGTAGCATTAGCATTTGAACCGGTAGACTGAAGAAAGCAGATTTCCCTCCCCAGTTAGAAGGGTATCATCCAGCATATCAAGAGCATGAATAGATCAAAATGGGTGGGGGAAGAAAGATCCACTCTTTCTTTTGACAACTGGAGCTGGAAGATGGATCTTCTGTCTTTGGGATAACTGTTTCCCAGGCCCTCCTACTTCAAGTGGCATCTACAGCAGCTCTTAGGCATTTTTATTGTGAGTCTGGCTTTCCTGGGTCTCCAGTTTGCACACTGCAAATCATGGAAGTTCTTGGCATCTGTAATCACATGAGTCAACTCTTATAACAAATCTCTTTCTATGTATGTAGTATCCTATTGGTTCCGTTTCTTGAGTTTTCTGAATTGGTTCCAGGTGTTCTAGATTGGCCATCTACTATGTCAGATTTAAAGTGTTGGTGACTTCATCTCTAGTAGTAAAGAAGTCTGTATGTGATCTGGCAATGTGGATATAACCAAAGTATTTGCACTGGATACTCCTGACTAACACAGTATGCAATGTAATGAGCTAGGTGCCCTGAATATGATACTTAATGTCATAGTTAACTTCAGTTGTCAATTTGATATACCTGGGAAAGAGAGATCCTCCACTGAAGAATTTTCCAGATCAGACTGGCCTGCTGGCCTGTGAGACATTTTCTTAATTGCTAATTGATGGAGGAGGGGCCAGCGCACTGTGGGTAGTGCCATCCCTGTGCTGGATTCTATAAGAATGCTGGATGAGCACAAGCCAAGGTGAAGCAAGTCAGTGAGTGAGTAGTCTTCTTCGTCCACGGTCTCTGCTTCATTCTGCTTCATTCATTCTGCTTCATTCTGTCTCCAGGGTCCTGCCTTGGCCCCACTTGATGATGGAATATCATTGAAAGTGTAAGATAAAATTAACCCTTTCCTTCCCTAGCTGGTTTTGGTCAGTGTTTCATCACAGCAATAGAAACCAAAAGAAAATTTATCAACACTTTCTGAAACTAATGAATATGAAGTTGGCTGGGGTCATTGACCAAAGTGGTAAGAGAAGAAAAAAAAAAAAACCTCAGGGTTCTAAATTCTACCTCAAGTGCAGTGTAAATGACCAGAAGGCTTCTCTGTAAGCTCTGAGGAAGACCGTCATCTCCTATACCCATGCAGAGCTGGCAGAAATCACATAAAGAATCTCCTCTTGCAGCAGGCTGCGTTACAATGCATGTTGGTCGCAAGCCTGGCAGGTTGTCTTATGCTAAAGAGAGAGCATGGACTGGGAAAGTACAGGTTTCTGAAAACTGGTCTAGGCACTTGTGTGAGGACCCCACACCCCGACCCGTGGCAGCAGCTTGAGCTACTCTAAGGGGATTAACCTTGCAGTTCCAGAAGAAATGGAATACTTCCCTCAGAGGCAGCGGCCACCTAAAATAATGCTGAGGCTGAGCATCATCCAGGAGGCAGAGGCAAGTGGAGCTCCATGAGTTCAAGACCAGGTCTACATAGCAAGTTCCCAACTACCCAGGACTACATGGTGAGATACTGTCCAAAAATATAAAAATAAATAAATAAATAATAAATAAATAAATAACCTGAGTCTTGCCAGGACTGTCTGTCACTCCTCTTTGCTTTCACTTGGACCTATAAGTAGACTTGCATACCAAATACTGCTCTGAAGGAGAAATAAACAGCGCGACCACTGAGGATGTGAGCCACACTCCAAAAGAATGACTTGAGTTTTCTAATGTAAACAGAAATGCAAAGGACGTGTGTAAGAATGGATAGTAAGGGTATGGGATAATGGTAGAAAGCACATAAAGTTAAATTTGACGCAGCAGATTTTAACACTTAATGTTTCCATTTAGGGAATTAGAAAAGGCTTTAATAGTCTGGTTCTCTATCTGAAACATGGGTCAAAAGGAAGTTGTTCTAGTTTGCTTTCTGTTGTTGTGATGTGATAGCTGAAGTGACCCCGCTCTGTGCACCGATAGCTCATTCTTAACTCTAGTTTCTGACAACTGCTAGGTTGTCAGAAACAGAAGGGCTGAACTGAGCCTTTGCCATTTCAGACCCCAGAAGCGAATTTACACTGTGATGGCCAGAACAACTCCATTTTGGATAAGACAGCCATCTTAAGAGGCCTCAGAAACTCAAAAGGAAAACCCTCTTCTTAGCTCATGGCTGAGTAAGCAAGGGCCCTGCTTCTCCTTATTGGGGGCCTGCAGCTGGTTATTAACTCCAGGAAGAATTGACCTCGAGGTCCCTTTCCCTGAATTGTATGATTAACCCTTTCCCCACAATTGTATAACTGCCTTAGAAATTAACCAGGCACTCTTTCTGCTTCTGTAAACCTGCTTATCACTATTCACATTAAAGCCCCTGTACATAGGAAAAATTCCACAAGCATGAGATCGTTATAACCTGCACCTTTAAAAACTCAAGCTCTGGAGCTGCCAAAACCCTTTGGAGCCCAGAAGATTGTGAGTGAATCCCAGATGTCCAGCTTTGAGCTACTTTGCTGGACTTAGGTTTTGCTTAGGTGTGCCCGATTCTTCCCTTTGAAATAAGACAGTACTTGTTTTGGATCTTACAGGAGCCTACAGGTAAGAGATGTTTAACAAACTATGAACTCTTTTTAATTTTTAAATAGTTTTATTGAATTTCTGTATATTTCACACGGAATATCTCAATCAGTCTTAATCACTTTTATACCACCTTCTCCATTCATACCATCCCACAACCCTCCAGTGGAATTCGTACACTTTGTCATTTGTTTTTGGGGTTTTTTTGGGGGGGTCACTTTTTTCCTTTTAATTTTATACTACTCTAGAATATGAATATATATCTTCTACCCCTATATGGTAATTACAATATCTGAATATAAATGGTAGGTTGATTCTAGAGCCTGTTAAGAGATTCACATTGTAATTGTACTTCAGGTATAAAACTTGAGATCTTAGTTAAAAGAAAGAAAGAAAGAAAGAAAGAAAGAAAGAAAGAAAGAAAGACACACTCTGTGCCCAGTGGGTTTCTGGTGTGCAGGCCCAGGTGGATTTCTGGTGTGCAGGCCTTTGGCAGCCCACCCCGACAGTCACCACCCAATGCTAGAACCATAGAGAGGAACTGCATGCATAGATAGAAGGACAGCCAGGGGCACACACACTCTGTGCCCAGTTGCCCAGGTGGGGTCTGGTGCATGGGCCAAAGGATTCATCCCTCGCCCCCCCCACTACTTATGCTACTGATACTGTGGTGGAAAGTATAAACTGCTGGTGCTGTGGTTTGCTGTTGGTGGGAGGAACCGGCAGTGTCAGTGATTCCAGGCTGCATAGCCAAAGCTGAGGAAGAAACCAGCAGGAAGCAAACTGAGTGACCAACCAGTCCTCCATATTAACATTTGAGATTAGCGACAGAAGCCAAACAAACAAACAAAGAGGGGAAAAACAACAACAACAAATACACATGCCAAAGACACAACAGTGAAACAACAATGGGAAAAGCTCAGAATAAATCCCCACCAAACTCAACTGATTCTGTAGAAGATCCCAACAATGAGATCTCCCTGGAAGGAAACCAAGACACCAACACAAATTGGAACATACTTAATGAATTAAAAGACTATAAAGAACAAAATAAAGAACTAAAGGGAGAGAAAGAAAAACTCATGAAGGAACCAGAAGGAAAGAATGACAAACTCCAGAAAGAATTAAAAGCAGAGTCTGACAAACTCAGAAAAGAACTAGAGGAAGAGAAATACAAACTCTGAAAAGAATGAGAGGTAGAGAATGGCAAACTCCTGAAGGAAGTGGAAACATTGAAAAGATCTCAGGCTGAAAGGAAAAAAAGAAACTGATCAGGGAAGCAAGGAGCTACAAGAAGAGAATGAAAAGCTCCAAAAGTAAGTGGAAATACTGAAGAAATCACAGGATGAAATAAAAAGGGAAACTGAACATTCATCCAACCAGCAGGAAAGGATGGGAAAAAGCCTCAGAAGCAGAATGGATGAAACAGAAAAAAGAATATCAGACCTACAGGATAACACAGCACAGCTAGAAACCTCAAGTAAAGATTATGAAAATTTTTAAAAAACACAAGAGTGGAACATCCAGGAAATGTGGGACACTATGAAAAGACCAAACCTCCACATCATAGGGATAGAGGAAGAAGAATCCCAAGAGAATGGTATTGATCAGATCTTCAACAGAATAATAGAGGAAAACTTCCCCAAACTGAAAAAAGACAAACCCATACAAATACAAGAAGCACATAGGACACCAGATAGACAAGACCAGAAAAGAAATTTCCCACATCATATCATACTTAAAACACTAGATGCTCTGTGAATCACCAAACCTCAACCAAGAAGAGATCAACAGCTTAAACAGACCCATAATACATGAAGAAATTGAAGATGTAATAAGAAACCTCCCAACTAAAAAAAGCCCAGGCCCAGACGGTTTCATGGAAGAATTCTATAAAACATTTCAAAAAGACCTACAACCATTATTACTGAAATTGTTTAGAAGGATACAAACAGAGGGAATTCTCCCAAATTCCTTCTATGAAGCCAGCATCACTGTATTAGCAAAACCAGGCAAAGATACAACCAAAAACAAGAACTATAGATCCATCTCCCTAATGAACACAGATGCCAAAATTCTAAACAGGATACTGGCAAATTGCATACAGACTCACATCAAGAAGGTCTCCATTATGACCAAGTTGGATTCATACCAGAGATGCAGGGATGGTTCAACATATGAAAATCAATAAACATCATCAAGCATATAAATGGACTGAAAGACAAAAACCACATCATCATCTCAATTGATGTAGAAAAAGTCTTTGACAAAATCCAGCATCGCTTCATGCTTAAAGTCCTAGAGGGAATTGGATTGGAGGGATCATTCCTCAATGTAATCAAAGCCATATACAGGAAACTCACAGCCAATATCATCCTAAGTGGGGAATCGACAGAAACATTCCCTTTAAAGGTAGGAAATTGGCAAGGCTACCCCCTGTCACCACTCCTCTTCAATATAGTGCTTAAAACACTTGCTAGGACAATAAGGCAAGAAAAGGAAATTAAAGGAGTACTAATTGGAAAAGAGGAAGTCAAGCTATCCCTATTTGCTGATGATATGATTGTTTACTTAAGGGATGCTAAAAACTCCACCAGAAAACTCCTAGAAACGATTAACAGCTTCAGCAAAGTGGCAGGATACAAAATTAACCTTAGAAAATCAATGGCCTTTCTTTACACCAAGAACAAGCAACTGGAGAAAGAATTCAAAGAGACCTTCCCACTCACAATAGCCTCAAAAACAATAAGATACCTAGGAACAAACCTAACCAAAGACACCAAAGACCTCTACAACAAAAATTTTAAACCCTTAAAGAAAGAAATTGAAGAAGACCTCAGAAGATGGAAAAACCTCCCATGCTCATGGATTGGGAAAATTAACATTGTAAAAATGTCCATTTTACCAAAACTCTTGTATAGATTTAACGCAATCCCAATCAAAATCCCCAAGAGTTTCTTCACAGGCTTGGAAACAAAAGTTCTTAAATTCATTTGGAAAAACAAAAGACCCCAAATAGCCAAAACAACCCTGAATGAAAAGAGCGACACAGGGGGGATCTCTATACCAGACTTCAAACTATACTACAGGGCTATAGTCACAAAACAGCCTGGTACTGGCACAAAAACAGACTTGTTGACCAATGGAACAAAACAGAAGATCCAAACTTGAGCACATACAATTTCAGCCACCTCGTATTTGACAAGGGGGCCAAGAAGCCACAATGGAGAAAAGACAGCATCTTCAGCAAATGGTGTTGGCAAAACTGGATCACCACTTGCAGAAGAATGAAACTAAACCCCTACCTCTCGCCCGGTACAAAAGTCAACTCCAGATGGATTAAAGACCTCAAAGTGAAACCCCAAACTCTGAAGGCGATAGAAGAAAAAGTTGGCAGCAGACTACAAGACATAGGTGTAGGAAAAGACTTCCTAACTCAGACAGCAGTGGCGCAAGAATTAAGGTCGACATTTGACAAATGGGACCTCATTAAACTCAAACACTTCTGTATATCAAAAGAAACAAGGAAGTGAAGAGAAATCCCACAGAGTGGGAGGAAATCTTCACCACAGAAACATCTGACAAAGCATTTATTTCCAGAATATATAAACTACTCAAAAAACAAAGAAGAAAGAAAACAAATGACCCACTCAATAGATGGAGCAAAGAGCTGAACAGACTTCACAAGGGAGGAATTAGAGATGACTGAGAAACACCTTAAGAAGTGTTCAACATCACTAATCATTAAGGAAATGCAAATCAAAACCAATTTAAGATATCATTTTACTCCAATAAGACTGGCTAGGATCAAGAAAACAAATGATACCAAGTGCTGGAGAGGTTGTGGGGAAAGAGGAACACTCATTCACTGCTGGTGGGAATGTAAACTCGTACAGCCACTATGGAAAGCAGTGTGGAGAACCCTTGGAAGACTTGGAATGAACTTGCCACCTGACCCAGCCATACGACTCCTGGGCATGTACCCAGAAGACTCACCCCACCACAGATATACATGCACAGCCATGTTTATTTCAGCTCTCTTCACAATAGCAAGGAGCTGGAACCAACCCAAATGCCCCGGAACTGATGAGTGGATAGAGAAAATGTGGTACATGTACACAATGTAGTTCTATGCAGCAGTAAAGAAAGAAGACATAATGAGCTTTGCAGGAAAATGGCTGGAGCTAGAAGACATCATGCTGAATGAAGTAACACTGTCCCAGAAAAACAAATGATGAATGGTATCCCTCATCTGTGGATGCTAGGCCAATTACCTAGTTGTAAGTATTTCTTGTCCACAGCCCCATGAGCTTTTGTCCAAGTAGTTGGGAGCAATGCATATTGGAAACAACCAAAAAAAGAAAGAAAGAAAGAAAGAAAGAAAGAAAGAAAGAAAGAAAGAAAGAAAGAAAGAAAGAAAGAAAGAAAGAAAGGAAAGAAAGAAAGGCATTGTGAACTTTGCAGGTAAATAGCTGGACCTAGAAGATTTCATGCTGAGTGAAGTAACACAGTCCCAGAAAAACAAACGATGAATGGTATCCCTCATCTGTGGATGCTAGCACCAATTACCTAATTGTACGGCAAACTGAGAAACATCAATGTGATCTGAAAACAACTGTGCTCTTATATTGTGACTCCCTTAAAAAAATAATAAACTAATTTAAAAAAGAAAAAAATTAGATGCTCAAAACGAGGACAAAGTACTGAAAGCCACAAGAGAAAAACAACAAGTTACATAAAAGGGGAAACCCATCAGAATTACAGCTGACTTCTCAGTGCAAACTATGAAAGCCAAAAGAACATGGACCAAAGTAGTCCCAGTGTGAAATGACTTTAGATGCCAACCCAGATTACTATACCCAACAAAAATGTCAATCATAGTTGAAGGAGAAAGAAAAATCTTTCGTGACATAAACAAAATTAAAGAACACATGTCCAAAAAACCAACAATTCAGAAAATACTTGAAGCAATTCAAAGGACAGAGGAAAGGAGCAACTATCATTAAGCAACCCAAGAGTGAAATTACCAAAAGCATAACAGAGCAAATAAATACCCAGACCAAGAATGCAAACAAAAAAAAAATAAGTTGAAAGGAAACAACATGCATCTCTCAATAGTAACCTTAAATATTAATGGTCTAAACTCCCCAATCAAAAGACATAGACTGGGAGAATGGATTAGGAAACAGAATCATCTATATGCTGCCTAGAAGAAACCCATCTCACCTCAAGGACAGACACCACATTAAAGTGAAAGGATGGAAAAAAAAATATCCCAAGCAAATAGTACCAAAAAGCAAGCAGGGGTGGCTATTCTAATATCAGACAAAATAGACCTCAGAGTAAAATTAATCAGAAAGGACAAAAAGGGCCATTATATCCTTATCAATGGAACAATTAACCAGGAAGATTTCACAATCTTAAATGTTTATGCACCAAACTCTGGTGCACCGAACTTTATAAACACGATCCTTCAGGACCTCAAGACACAGATTAATCCCAGCACGCTAATTAGTGGGGGACTTCAGTACCCCACTGGGCCCCCTGGATAGGTCAACTGGACAAAAAATAAACAGAGAGACATCAGAATTGAACAACACAATACAACAAATGGACCTCACAGATATCTACAGAATATTCCACACAAACACCAGAGAATATACTTTCTACTCAGTGCCCCACAGAACATTCTCCAAAATCTACCACATACTGGAGCACAAAAGAAATCTCAACAAATACAAAAGGATTAAATTTATTCCATGCATTCTATCAGACCACAGTGCAATAAAGCTCAATATGAACACCAGGGTAAGCCCTACTAACTATAAGAACACATGGAGACTAAACAACACAATCCTGAACAATGAGTGCATCAGGGAAGAAATAAAGAATGAAATAAAAGCATTCCTGGAACTAAGCAAAAATGATAATAAGCACAACAAAACCTGGGGATGCAGTAAAGTCAGTCCTAAGAGGGAAATTTATAGCCCTAAGTACCCACATTAAAAAAAAAGAAAAAAAAAAAAAACAGAAAGAGAACAAGTAAATGATCTAACACAGCAGCTAAAAACACTTGAAAGACAACAACAAATGAACCCTAAACCCAAAAGACAGGCAGAAATAACAAAAATCAGAGCAGAAATCAATGAAAAAGAAACAAAGAAAACAATACAAAAATAAATCAACCAATCCAAAAGCTGGTTCTTTGAAATGGTAAACAAAATAGACAGACCTCTAGCCCAGTTAACCAAAAAAAGGAAAGAGCAACTCCCCAAATCAATAGCATTCCTGACGAAAGGGGAAACATCACAACAGATAAAGAAAAGATCCAGACAATCATATGAGAATACTTCAAAAACCTATACTCTACTAAATTTGAAAACCTAAGAGAAATAGATGAATATCTGAAATCCTGAGATTTACCAAAGCTTAACCAAGAATAGATTGACAGCCTAAACAGACCCACAATACTTGAGGAAATTGAAGATGTAATATAAAAAGACTCCCAACTAAAAAAAGCCCAGGCCCAGATGGTTTTGCAGCAGAATTTTATAAAACATTTTAAGTGGTTTTATAACCATTACTATTCAAACTTTTCAGAAGGATACAGAGAAAAATATTCCAAATTACTTCTATGAAGCCAGCATCACTCTAATACCAAAACCAGGCAAAGACACAGACAAGAAATAAAACTATAGACCAATATCATTAATGAACATGGATGCAAAAATTCTCAACAAAATACTTGCAAATCACATACAGACCCACATCAAAAGGATTATCCATAATGACCAGGTTGGATTCATAGCAGAGATACAGGGATGGTTCAACATACGTAAATCAATAAATATCATAAAATACATAAATGGACTTAAAGACAAAAACCACATGATCATCTCAATTGATGCAGAAAAAGCTTTCAACAAAATTCAGCATCCTTTCATGCTTAAAGTCCTAGAGGGAATTGGACTGGAGTGATCATTCCTCAATGTAATCAAAGCCAAATACAAGAAACCCACAGCCAACATCATCCTAAATGGAGAAAAGTTGGAAGCATTCCCCTTAAAGGCAGGTCCGCTATCACCACTCTTCTTCAACATAGTGCTTGAAATGTTTGCTAGGGCAACAAGGCAGGCAAGAAAGTGAAATTAAAGGAGTACTAATTGGAAAAGAGGAAGTAAAACTATACCTTTTTGCAGATGATATGATATTTACCTAAGGGATGCAAAAAACTTTACCAGAAAATTCTTAGAAATGATTAAAAGTTCCAGTAAAGTGGTAGGATACAAAATCAGTAGCCTTCCTTTACACCAACAATAAGCAAGTGGAAAAGGAATATAAGGAGATCTTTCCAATTACAATAGCCTCAAAAAAATACCTAGGAATAAACCTAACCAAAGACACCAAAGACCTCTACAACAAAAATTTTAAAACCCTGAAGAAGGAGATTGAAAATGACATCAAAAGATGTATAGACCTCCCATGCTAATGGATTAGAAAAATTAATATAGTAAAAATGTCCATTCTACCCAAATTAATATACAGATTCAATGCAATCCCAATCAAAATCCCCATGAGCTTTTTCACAGACTTAAAAAAAATCCTTAAATTCATATGAAAAAACAAAAGACCCCAAATAGCTAAAGCAACCCTGAGTGAAAAGTGCAATACTGGGGGGATTACATTACCAGATTTCAAGCTATATTACAGGGCTATAGTCATAAAGACAGCCTGGTACTGGCAAAAAACAGAACCATTGACCAATGGAACAAAATCGAAGATCCAAACTTGAGCTCATGTAACTTCGGCCACCTCATATTTGACAAAGGGGCCAAAAAAGCTCAATGGAGGAAAGATAGCATCTTCAGCAAATGGTGTTGGCAAAACTGGATCACCATTTGTAGAACAAAATTAAACCCCTACCTCTTGCCCTGTACAAAAATAAACTCCAAGTGGATCAAAGATCCCAACCTAAAACCTGAATCCCTGAAGGTGATAGAAAAAAAAGTCAGCAACAACCTACAAGACATAGGTGTAGGAAAAGACTTTCTAAATCAAAGAGCAGCTGCACAGGAAATAAGGACAACAGCTGACAAGTGGGACCTCATCAAACTCAAAAGCTTTTGTACAGCTAAAGAAGCAATCAGGGAAGCGAAGAGAAAACCCACAGAGTGGGGGGAAACCTTCACCACTGATACATCTGACAGAGCATTAACATCCAGAATATATAAGCTGTTTAAAAAAAAACAAAGACATGTGAAAACAAAAATGACTATTCAAGATGAGAAGATAAAGAGTGGACAGAGGACTTACCAGTAGGAAGTAAGATGACTGAAACATCTTTAAAAGTGTTCAACATCATTAACAATTAAGGAAATGAAAATTAAAACCACACTAAAGAAAACAAAAGACACCAAATGCTAGAGAAGTTGTGGGGAAAGGGGAACACTCATCCACTGCTGGTAGGAATGTAAACTGGTACAACCACTGTGGAAAGCAGTGCAGAGAACCCTTAAGCCACAGTAAGACCCTGTCATACTTAACAGGAAAAAATGTAACTCATGGATCAAACATATCATCTAAACATATGTGCCTAACCAAAGTAACCTACCATAACTATTACTGCTGTTTAAATACCTATATATCAAACTGCTTGTGCTTCATTAGTAGGTCGAAAGGTTATTCCTGGAAAACTGTCAGCCATGAAGGAAAACAGCCAGAATTGACCAGAGTCCAAGACAACAGCTCCGAGAGAAGAGGGACTGTTTTGCTTCTCTCCACTTGTGCCCCTTTCTAAGCCTAGGGAATAATCTGCGGAGAGGGGGCGCCGTTAGAATGTAAGGGCTGCGATTGGGGTGAATGGTGAAACTACAGCAATAGTCTGGACACTCATTTATCAACCTGATGAACATACAACCCCTCACCCCCCCGGAGGATGGTGGGGCTGTGGGGGTTCGGGCACAACAGCCTGCAAATTGGTTTTTACATGAAGGATGCTTGTACTCATGGATATCACTTCTAGCTAAAAAATGAAAAAAAAACTGAGAGAAATATACGGACCAGTTATGGCAGAATGCCATGATCTCGGTTGGGGTGGGGGTGGGGGGGAAGGAAAAGGGAAATATGCCTGAACCGAATTGGAAAATGATGTATGAAATGCACAAAGCATCAATAAAAAATTGCTAAAAAAAAAAAAAACCCTCAAAATTAGCCTACCACCTGACCCAGCCATACCACTCCTGAGTATATACCCACAAGATGCATCCTACCACAATGATACATGCACAGTTATGTTTATTGCAGCTCTCTTCACAACAGCAAAGAGCTGGAACCAACCCAAATGCCCCTCAGCTGATGACTGGATAACAAAAATGTGGTGTATCTACACAATGGAGTTCTATGCAGTGGTAAAGAAGGATGACACCATGAGCTTTTCTAGTAAATGGATGGAACTTGAAGCAATTATGCTTAGTGAAGTAACAGTCCCAGAAAAAAAAAAGGCAAATGGTTTCCTTCATTTGTGAATGCTAACACCAAATCCCCAGTTGGCAGGCAAACTGAGCAACTTTATTATTATATTTCATTTTATCTGAAAGCAACTGTGCTATTCGAATGTGAATCTCTTAATGGTCTCTAGAATTGTCCTACCACTTGTATTCACACATTGTAATTAGCATATATGGATGGAAGATACGTATTCACATTCTAAAAGAGAGAGAGAGAGAGAGAGAGAGAGCACTTGTTTTGCCTGTCTTACTGGCAAGTGCAGCTACCCTGTGGCTGCCACTGCCAATGCTTCTTCAAAGACACAAGACACAGATTTTCAACCTTCCAATATGGACTGAAGACTCATGTCTCTCCATGTATCCTCCAAACCTTCAATGCCAGATGGGGACTGCTGAGACATCCAGCTTGTGAACTGAGCTACTACTGGGGTTTCACCCTCTTCAGAGTATAGACTGCCATTGTTGGACTACCCAGGGTGTATGATGGAGACCAGTACAGGAAGATCAAGACAGGACACGGTGTTTACTGGACCTCATTTGGTGACCATGGGAAGGGAAAACCCCAGTGTGGAGCACAAGGGCAGAACTGATGGTTGTTTGGGCTTGCCAAGGAGGAGCCTTCAAACATGACATCTTTCAGCCTAATAAAGAAAAAAAGTCATAAGCTGAAGATGCTAAAACCTATGATATATGTGGCATACATATGTGCATATTTTGGAGTGATGCAAAATTGGAGGGAACAACAACAACAAAAAGACCGGGTCAAAGAACTGACTGAAACAGTGAACTTCAGCTCGAAACAGTAAACTTCTGCATCAAAAATTTTAAAAGATACTGAGAGAAAGATGAAAAACATGTTTGGCAGAATGCATGAGCTCTGGTGGTGTGGGGGGCAAGGAAGGGGGAATGGGTCTCGACTTGATTGGAAATTTTGCATGAAATGCACAAAGGTTCAATAAAAATTGGCTTTAAAAAAAGAAATTCACATTGTAACAGCACAGTTGCTTTCAAATACAAAGAAATATGCAGCAGAGGCAGCCATATGCCTGTATATCCCAAATCTAATTGGCTATTAGCTCTCTCCTTGGAGGAATAACCCATGGCTGATGCCACAAGCTTACATCCTCTAATGGTTAGGAGATGTTATAAGCCACAGTAAGACCCTGTCTATTTATCAGGGGGTAAAAATGTAATTCATGGATTAACATATCATCCAAACATATGTGTCTATACCAAAGTAACCTACCATAATTATTAGTGCTGCTTAAATACCTATATATCTAATTGCTTGTGCTTCATTAGTAGGATCGAAAGGTTACTCCTGGACAAACTGTCAGCCCATGAAAGGAAACAGCCAGAATTGACCAGAGTCCAAGTCAACAGCTCCAGAGAGAGTGGACTGTTTTATCTCATCCACCTGTGCCCCTTTTCTAAGCCTAGGGAACAATCTGCGGAAGAGGGGGCATGGTAGAATGTAAAGGCTGCGATTGGGGTGAATGGTGATACTACAGCGATGTAGTCTGGACACTCATTTGATCAACTTGATTGAACAAACAACCTGTCACCCCCCACTGGATGGTGGGGCTGTGAGGGTTTGGGCATAACAGCCTGCAGATTGATTTTGCATGAAGGATGCTTGTACTCATGGATTATCACTTATAGCTAAAAAATGAAAAAAAAAAAACTGAGAAAGATGCAGGACAGTTATGGCAGAATGCATGATCTGGGATGGGGTGGGGGTGGGGAGAAGGGAAAGGGAAATGCCTGAACTGAATTGGAAAATGATGTATGAAAAGCACAAAGCATCAATAAAAAAATGTTAAAAAAAGAAGTATAATAATAATAATAGTAAGAAGAAGAAGAAGAAGAAGAAGAAGAAGAAGAAGAAGAAGAAGAAGAAGAAGAAGAATGTTGCTCAGTTTGCCTGCCAACTGGGGATTTGCTGTCAACATCCACATATGAGAAAAACCATTTGTCTTTTTTTTCTGGGACTGCCAAACTGTGAATTTTTAAGTGTTTGGACTTTTTAAGAACTGTGGGACTGGGACTGGAGAGATGGCCTAGTGGTTAAGAGCACCAACTGTTTTTGCAGAGGACCCAGGTTTGATCCCCAGCACCCACATGGTGGCTGAGAATCGTCCGTAACTCCAATTCCAGGAGAACTCCAGTTCCAGGGTAATCCGACACCCTCTTCTGACCTCCGCAGCATTGTGCGACACGGGTGAATAAACCTACAAGGAGACAGTACATTCATACACATAAATAAATAATTTTAAAAATTAAAAAAAAGAACTGTGGGACTTTTAATGTTGTATTGTCTTATGTTGTGATTAATGTTAACATCATACCTTGGGGACAAGAAATGGAAAGGTGATGGTTTAATAGCAATGTGTTTTAAAAAAATAGTGATGAGTTTTGTGTGTCAAGTTGATGAGTGGTCAATTGTGCTGGATAGCTTTAGTTTCAAATTGACACACCTGGGTTGGGGGAGCCTCAATTGGGGAATTGGCTCCATTGGACTGGCCTGTGGCCACGTCTGTGGAGTTTTGTCTTGATTGTTGAGCAATGTGGGAGGGCCCAGCCCACTATGGGTGGTACCACCCCTTGGCAGGTTGTTATGTACCCTATAAGAGGGCAGGCTGGGCATGGGCTGAGAGAGCAAGCCAGTAAGCAGTATTCCTCCATGGCCTGTGCTTTAGCTCCTGCCTCCAGATTCCTGCCCTGAGTTCCTATTCTGGGCTCCCTCAGTGATGAACTGTGACCCAGGAGATGTGAGCCAAATAAATGCTTTCCTCCCCAAAGGGGGAAAAAAAAACCCAAGCTCTTGCTTTCCTGGCTGCTGAAACCCTCAGAACTAGTCAGTGATACTGTCACCCCAGCACTGCTTCAATTAGGTTAAAATCTCACTCTGGTGGTCTTTCTTGGTGGTCTTGGACTCTGTAACAGTGATAAAACACTCTCACCAAAAGGAACTTAGAGGAAGAAATTGTTTATTTTAGCTCACACTTCCAGCTCACAGTCCATTACTAAGGGGAGTCAGGGCAAGAACTCACCTAGAAACTGGAGCAGACACTATGGAGGAACGCTGCTTACTGATTCACCCAGGCTCAGGCTTATCCAGCTCTCTTATATAACCCAGGGCCTAGGGATGGTGCCACCCTCGGTGGGCAGAGCCCACCAACATCAATCATGAAACAAAACAATCTCTAGAAGGCCTGACCTGACTGCCTTCCCTTAATGCAGAGAAAGGATTAAAAGAATGAGGAACATTGAACATTAGAGTGAATTTGTCATTTAAGTCCTAGGCCCCACAATAGGGGGTTCAACAACACAGCTTTCACCAATGCTATGAGAAATAAATTTGTGAGGGAGTCCTAGGATCCTTGAAGTGTTCTGTTAATGTTCTTCTCTGTACTTTAAACCTTATAGTACCTAAATTGGGAAACCTAAATGCCATGGCTTCCAAAGTGGCAGAGATCACATGGTGGGACTCTACTCTCAAAGGCAGAGTTGCTGTAATGGATGAATCTGAGCAACAGTCATGATGGGCTTCTTACTGAACCCTGGAATTGACTACTTGGTCATAACATGCCCAGAAATTAAATAGCTAGGAGCCTGCTAAATTCTTATTTGTTGTATGCAAGGAGAAAATGTCAAGGTCAAGTAAACAAGGTCTGACATTGATCATAAACAAGATTATTGCTGTCAATGACCTAATGTAACCATGGGAGGATTGTATCGAGATCGCACTTACAAGTATACAGTTGGTCTCTGGAATACCAGAGAGTGTTACCAAAGGCCACTGAACTAATAAAGCAAAGGTTAGTCTCCTTGAGTCAAGCAAAACTCCGTCACCAACATCAGCTACACCCCAACTGCTTGGTGATACTGTGCAGCAGAGGCAGCCATATGTCTGTATATCCCAACTTTATTTATTAGCTCTTTCCTTGGACAAATAACTCGAGGATGTTGCCACAAGCTTATACCTTCTAGCGATTAGGAGATATATATGCCACAGTAAGGCCTTGTCATCTCTCTCAGGGGGAAAAAGAAAAGTAATTCAGGGATTAAGACACCATCCAGACATATGTGTCTATACCAAAGTAACCTACCATAATAACTAGCAATGTTTAAATACATATATATCTAACCGCTTGTGCTTCATTAGTAGGATTGGAAGCCTGTCCCTGGGCAATCGGGCAGCCCATGAAAGGAAACAGCCAGAACTGATTAGAGTCCAAGACGACATCTCCAGACAAAGTAGACTGTTGTGCTTCTTGTCCACCTGTGCCCCATCTCTAAGCCTAAGGAACAATCTGTGGAAGAGGGGGAGTGGTATATTGTAGGAGCGGCGATTGGGGTGAACGGTAAAACTATGACAATATAGTCTGGACACTTATTTGATCAACTTGATTGAACATTCAAGCCCCTCCAGCTAGATGGTGGGAGCCTTGGGCTCTGTGGGCTGGGACACAACTGCTTGCAAATTGGTTTTATATGCAGGAATCTTGTGCTGGGAAAAAAGAAAAGGAGCTAGATACTGACATTTGAACTAACTGGGAATATAAAATGCTAGTTGTTTTATTCATAGTTAGTATTGGGTTGGGCTCTATATTTTTCTGAAATACACAACATCACAGTGTAACACTTTCTTTTACTTGTAGGACAATTTAAAAGAATTAAGCTTAAATTTTTACTTACCAAATAAGTAGAAGTCTTAGTCCAGTCATAAAGCGTTAAAGAGCAAAGTGTTTATTGGGTAAAATTTATTTAGCAGGTTCTCAACTCTGCCCAAGCTTTATCCACCAAGTATAGGATATTTCAATGGCTTAGTGAATTGTTTAGATTAATTAAATTTAGGTGTAGGTTTTGGTGGAAATGGTAATACAATTGAACCAATCGGGAATATAAAATGTTAATTGGTCTTATTTATAATTTGTATCGGGTTAAGGTATACAAATGGCCTATATATTTTTTCTGAATAACACAATATCACATTATAACACTTTCTTTACTTGTAGGACAAGTTAAAGGAACTAAGCTTAAATTTCCTTCCCAAATAAGTAGCATACAGTCAATGAGAACCAGTTTGGGTAAATGTAATGAAAGCTTATGCCTTGGCTCCTGCTTATGGGTATGTGTAATACAACTTAGGCATCTATAGGTCAAAACAAAAACCTAAAAAAAAAAAAAAAAAGGAGGGGGGAGGTGGGGTACTATCCTTTCTGGGATACAAATGGAAAACTCTGTGTTTCAATCCTATTGATAAATTTTCAATTTTTCTGATCTTGAAAATAACAATGGGAGGAGAATTTTATGTTCCCACAGGTAAAAATCACCAATCTAAATGCCTGAAAACATACAACTTATGGCTGTGCAGGATGAACTGGGGAATGTCAGCAGAGAGGTTGACCCATCTGAACACTAAGGAATGAGGAACATCAGACTGCCTGAGACACGGTCACTGAGCATCTCTCTGAATAATATTGGGGTTGACTGTTAATAATGGACCCTAATGCTGAGAAACCTTCCTACCTCTCCCCCCCCCTTTTTTTTTTTTTTTTTTTTTTGAAAAAAGAAAAACAGGATGGTAATGAAACCACTCCCAAACTGTAAACTAGAGCCAATTGTTACGGTGGTAATTTCCTATAAAACAGGCACAACGTATTAACTGATTGATAGGCATAGGAACTGTGAAAGGATATTTCTCTATCTAGAGCCAAATTCAATAGTAAAGTGTTTATAAGTTGTGTAATTAAGCAAAATATATTACTACAGGAAAGCTCTGACATCAGCAATGAATTATTCTGCCTAGGAGATGTTGGCTAGGGGATTCAAACCCGCCCCCCCAAATTATAAAGGCCTTTTGCCTATAAATGGGATATATGCAAGGAGAAAGGCAGTAAGTCCCTGTTGTCGAAGACCTGGTGTGAGCATGAAAAATGTTATGAGACGTCACCTGCTAGCGTACAACTGGCCTCTGAAATGCTAGAGAGCGTTACCAAAGGCCACTACAGCAATACAGCAAAATATTGGTCTCCCTGAGACAAACAAGACTCCTCCGAAAATATCAGCTACACCTCAACAGCCTGGAGATACAGTGCAACAGTGGCAGCCAAGTGTCTATATTATATCCCAAAACTATTTGGCTATTAGCTCTCTCCTTGGAGGAATAACTCACAGCGGATGCCACAAGCTTATGTCCTCTAGTGGTTAGGCGATGTTATAAGCCACAATAAGAACTTGTCACCCTTTATAGAGAAACCACAGTTTGCGGATTAGCATACCATCCAAGCATCTGTGTCTATGCTCACAGCTTAGCTTGACACAATAAGTGGTACTGCTTAAATGCCTGTACATCCAATAGCTTGAGCTTTGTTAGTATGACTGAAAAGGGTATCACTGTGAAAGCTGTCAATCCGTGAAGGGAAACAAACTGAACAGACCGGAGTCCAAAATGACAACTCCAAAGAAATTAGACTGTTTTCTTCTCACCCACTTGTGCCCCTTTCCCAAAGCCTAGGGAACAAACTGCGGAAGAGGAGGCGTGGTAGATTGTAAGGGCTGTGGAGAGATAGGGGTGAATCATGAGACTATAGGAATATAGTCTGGACACCTGATTGATCAACATGCCTGTGCATACAAGCTTCTCCAACTGGACTATGGGAACCTTGGGTTGTTCAAAATTTGGACATAGATACTTGCAAAATGCACCAATTACTTAATTGTATGACATACTGAGTAACATCATTGTTATCTGCAAACAACTGTGTTATTGTATTGTAGAATCCCTTAAAAATAAAAAAAACAAGATTATTGTGGCCACTTAGCAAGTCCTAGACTTGAACCAGTTTTCAGAGCCCAAAAATTTCAAATCAAATGGATATGAGAAAATAAAATATTCTCTTAAGGACCTTGTTACTCTGCCAAACATTTATATTGTGTATCGTTTTCCTAGCCTTCCCAAAGTAGTTCTACAATCCTTTTTTAAAATGTGTATGAGTGTATTGCCGGCATGTAGGTAGGTCCATCCATGTCATGTAATGCCCATGGAGATCACAAGACAGTGTTGGATTCCCTGGAACTGGAGTTACAGATGTTTGTTTGCTGCCATGTGGATGTTGGGAATTGAACCCAAGTCCTCTACTAGAGTATCCAGTGCTCTTAACTGCTGAGCCATCTCTCCAGCTCCTAGGTTTTACAATCTTTACTGCATTGGGAAAAAGACATAATCAAATCCTTGGAAAACTGCTGGACACCTGATCTGAGCTGACATGGATTCCAACAGTACATCCCTGTGGTTCACCAGAGAGATAAAGTGCTCAGTGGATCTTGGAGAATGACAATTATTTTTCCTAAACTTAACAAGGGAGTGACTCCCATTGCAGCTGATGAATTAGACATGGCTTCATTGTTTAAGAAATTTAACACACACCCTGCCTGGTATCTGAATATAGAGCTACTGAGCCAACAAACCCCCTTCCCTGGCCAGTGAAGTCCACGAGAAACAATTTACTTTATTTGATGAGGTCAGCAACTTCTGCACTATCCTACCACTATCCTGTGTGATAATTTAGTTAACAGGGGCCTTGATCACGTTTTGTTTCCATTATATTGATATCAAGCTGATTGGATCTAGTATACAAAACATTTTTTTTTTTTTTGTGAGACATTTCAACAGTGGGAAATGGCTCAGTGGGTGATATCATTTTCTGTAAAGCAAGACTTGAGTTTGATTCCCACACACCCACATAAAAAGACAGGCTACATGTGAATTCAAGTTTCAAAACTTAAGAAAAAAAAGATATAGGCATGAATTTTATAGATAAGAACTTTGACATACATTTCTATAAGTTCTATTTGTTTTCTGTAAAGCACTACCCTAGCAACTGAAGTGAGAAGGGTGAATCATACTGAAAAATATCTCTACCTAGGATGAAATTACACATTTTGGGAATAGCAATAATTATGAAAATTTAAATATGCACATACATATATGCTTATTATCTTGCAAACACTGTATATGTATGGGCATTTAAAGAATATAGGCAGCCAGACCTCCATATTTACAACTTCATGCATGAATTCTACTAACTTCAGACTGAAAATAGGAAAACATTTAATTTTTCTGAATACGTAGAGTTAATTTCTCAACTTCATACCCTAAACACAATAATTTATACCAATTATGCTATTACATTCACAATGGTTATCAAAATTTTTGACAAATAGTTTAAAATCTAGTGAGGGTATGATCAAGCTACATACAAATACCAAGATGTTTTACATAAAAGATTTGTGCATTTTCTTAACTGCCAGAACCTTGGAACCATTAGTCAGGAGATATGCAGCAGCAAATGCAAGAATGTCTAACTCTGCTTAGTGGTAGATTGCATCCTGAGCTTTGTTCAAAGATCTAGGTTCTATTTGCGCCACACATTTACATGAACTACAATTATATAATTGCATTCTGTAAGATATAATGAATAGACAACAGGAATTAATCTCACATTTTATCCTGAAAGAAACATGTCAAGGAAAAAAAATCTACAGAGTGTTTGTTCAAGCATGCAGTGGTTTAAAATCCTCTGCTCCCAAGCGTTCATGAGCCAACCCTGGCTTTTAGACTCTAGTTTTGAAACTTGAATTCAAAGTTTTCAAAATGAAGAATTAACACTTATCATAACATGAAAGGCTTATCAAAATGTCAGATGACACAAAATTATTTTTATGTAAAAATTTAAAGAGTGTAAGTGGGTATGAAATAAAACCCATAATTTCAAAATACTTTGAATCTGTTTTGAAGAATTTGTGTGGTGCACAAGGAAGACACTGTTCACTTTCAAGTCATCCATCTGTGTATTTTTTTCTAAGAAAAGAGACATGCAATTGTATACATAGAAAAAATCTGTAAAACACCATGCTGGCCATACTGTTTCCTAGCGTGTTGTACTGATTTATGATAATCGTGCTTTCTTTTCACTTTCCTTATTACCATGTTTTATGTTCTTTAATTTTGTACAATGAAAATCAATTACATTATAATTGGGAAATGCAGCTAATTAAAAAAAAAAAAAAAAGACAGGCTACATGTGCCTATCACTTTGGTGTTGAGGAACAGGTGGATCCTGATATCTTGCTAGCCAAAGTGGTGAGTGGCAGAGTCCAGCTCCAGTCGGTTCAGTTCCTGAAGTGTGGTCCCAAAGGTGGTGAAGAAATCAATCAAATAAGACACAAGAATCTCTTTCTTTTCATGACCTGAGGAGTATCTATCTTCCCTGCTCCTGTGCAGAGGACCTCTTGGGTTTGCCACTCTGCCTATTTCGTGACCTAAGGATTACAGAGAGCATCCATCTGCCTTCTCTGATCCTGTGCAAAGGGCCTTTTGAGTTTGCCACTCTGCTGATTTTCTTTTCTTCTCTGCTCTTTTTTCTCTCTTTTTTTTCTCTTTCTCTTTTCTCTCTGTTCCTCGGGTCCCAATGTTTATTTTTATATACCCTAAAACTAATACAGATTTATGCAAGCCTAAGCTAATAATGAAAAACTACCCCAACTTCCCTGTAAATATTTTTCAGAAAATTCACATGCAAAATCATTCTTAATATAAAAAACAGTAAAACAATTAATAATGATACAACCATTAAATTGAGACATCAAGAAAGTAAAACAGTAATAACACTCAGCTAAGCAAAGCAAAGTTAACATTAACTTTTAACTCTGAGGACTTCATTCTTTTTTTTTTTTTTTTCTTTTTAGTAAAGGTTTTTTAAGGACTTCATTCTTTATATCTTGTGGTTACATAGGTGCTGGACAGTGTAAAGGTGAGCTTTAAAGCTTTACCAATAGAGAGCTTTATTTTTCTTACTTTAGTTCCTCGTTCACTTAACCTGTAAGACATTTCATGGCTGATGTAGTTTTGATTCATATCTTGTTTCTATTCTGGTCATTGTTTTCCTCAGTTTCCATTTTCCTCAGTTTCTGTTTTTTACACTTTCTGCTGAGGTGATTTTCTAAAGGCTATTAATCTTTGAGTCAGATCACTGGAATCCACAGCCTCACTGGACTTAGTTTCACTTCGCCCTACAATCCTCTTTTTAGTTTAAACCTGACCATGAAATCAAAATTCCTTTCTTTACTTGGGTAATCTGTGCATGACATAGTTTCTGTAGAATTCTTAATTGCTACTGTAACATGCTTTTAAGTTGTGTACACAGTGCCATTATTTCTCACAAAGGACTCATTTCTAGAAAAGGCAAAAGTGTCAGTTCCACTCTTTGAAGCAGAAGCAGGTACCCTAATTGCTAGAAAGCCAAAAATCAAGCAGGCCAGAAAATAAGAATTAATATAATAGAACGAATTATTAAAAACCAAGGTCAGCTGGAGAGCAGACTTCAACCAGTGAGGTCACTGGAACTTTGTCCAGCAGTGAACCTTTCATGACCAGCCTCACCAGGTGAGCTTCAGATTCAGTGAGAGACCCTGTCTAAAACCAATAAAGTGGAGAGCAATAGAGTGCCCCAAGGTCCTCCTTTGGCCTCTGAACCCATGCACATCCTATGCAGAGGTTGTAGCAACTTTAGATTAGTTGGTAATTTCTGGCCCTTCTACCACAAGTGGAAATTTCTAGGGGTATAGTAACATGGGCTACCCCTTCTAGGGGTGTAGTAGCATGGGTTACCCCTTTTAGGGGTACAATAGCATGGGCTACCCCTTCTAAGGCTGAACCCAAGTTCTCACATCTTGTTATTCCTATGAAGGAGGAGAGAGGAGGAGAAAGGAGAGAAGAGGGAGGAGAGAGGAGAGGAGGAGAGGGAGAGAGAGGAGAGGGGGAGAGGGGGAGGGGGAGGGGAAGGGGAGGGAGGAGAGAGGGAGGGGAGGGGAGAGGAGGGAAGAGGGGGAGGAGAGGGGAGAGGGGAGGAGGAGAGAGGAGGAGAGAGGAGGGAGGAAGGAGGAGGGAGGGGGTGGGGGGGGAGGAGGAGGGGGAGAGAGGGGAGAGGGGAGAGAGGAGAGAGGAGAGAAGAGAGAGAGGAGAGAAGAGACAGAGAAAAGAGAGGAGAGAGAGGGGAAGGGGAGGTGGAGGGGGAGGAGGAGGGGGAAAGGGGGAAGGTGGAGGGGGAGGGAGGAAGGGGAAGGGAGAAGGAGGACAGGGAAAAGGGAGGGAAGGAGGGAAGGGGAGGAGGGGGAAGGGGGATGTGGGAAACCCAGCTTGAATTGCAGGCTGGATTTCCAACTAGCACCACATGGCCAAGACTCTGGCTCCACCCCTTGGCCTAGGTGCGTGGTGCTGGGTGGAGCAAGGTGTGCAGTGGTGGTGCGGAGTTGGGAGGCTCATGATTGGTGCTGGGAACTGACGTCATTTGGTTTATAAAAGCAAATTCGAGCATACAGGCTAAGGTAGGCCTGAGTTTCGTTCGGGTGGCCAGTGGGCTGGAAAAAGGTTCCCTTTGCAGACCACCAACCTGGGTAGCTGGTGTGTGAGTGAAATTCCTGTCCTGGCTCTGGGCAGGTGGGAAGTCATGGCCAAGTGTGGAACATGTGTCTCGTGAGTCCAGGCTAAGAGCCTAAATTGGAGTTACCACTTAGGTTGGCTGTGGGAAGCAGCCTGCTGGTCTCTGCACTGAGGGGCCAGCTCCCCACAGCAACTGTGGGCAGATGCTGTGTCCCCATCCCCCTTAGCAGGGCCATGTAGGCCCTGCTCAGCATACAAAGAGAAGCTTCCTACATAATGGCACCCAACGTGGGGCATGGAGACCAGTTTGATAAGCTAGAATCTCTGCAAGATGGGAAATGACACCTTTAAGGAAGTTATGTTTCAGGAGGAATTGTTTGTGATGTATGGTATGTGTTTGTTGACTGTGTGCTGTGGTTTTCTGTGGCTGTTGTGTTTCAAGTTGTGGCCTGGAGAAAGTTTAGCATCTCCAAATCAGTGAAGGCATGGACTAAGGATGGACACAGAGGGAATTCTCGTATTGATTCTGCTGGTGTGCAGATGGTACTGATGGAGACTTGGCCTGTGTGCTAGAGACCCTTTCTCTGGTAGGCTTTGGGAATCTTGCATTCTCTTGTGGGTTTTCACCCACTCAGTGGGACATGATTATGGAGCCTGTGGGTGCCATTTTGGCTTCCCTGGATTGGGGGCATCTGTTGCTTCCCCAGCCTTCCCAGGTGGCAGGTACTCAGAGAAATTGTGAGAGGAGCCCTTCCTCTCCCGTCCACTTGCCTTCTAGAGGTTTTGAAATGGGCTTGGAGCTTGCCCTGCAGCCTGGGCTCTGGCCCCTAAGAGAAGCCCTGGCTTATGCCCTCTGGACACAGTTCAGGTGGCAAAGGTCACAGAGGCTGGAAGGATGGGTGTGCCTGTGGAGCAAACAAGCTCAAGCTTTTTGCTGCAAACCTTCCATAGAGGAGCTCATTTGCACCTTTGCATAGGCAGGCTTGGGTTGTAGAGGCAACTACCCAGGAATTAATCTACCAACATTGGCTTGCATGGAAGCTTGTGAAAAGCCAGCCACAGTCTAAGTGTGCTTTTAAAAAATCCTCCTTGAATTTTTTTCTGTAAATAGTGTTAAATAGTGTAAAATTGTGCTTAATTCTGCTGAAGTTTCCTTCTGTCTGCTAAACTTCCCCCAAAATCTCTTCTAGAGGCCAGTCTTCTATGATGCAAAGTGAGCTTGTAAATTCCAGGCTTGTAGAGCCTGGCTTGGTAGCCCATGCCTTTAATCCAAGTGATGCCTGTGAGTTCAAAGCCAGCCTAGTCTACCAGGCAGGCTCTGACTGTGAGGAAGCCCTGCCTTGAAAACACCAAAGGCAAAATATGAAGCTATTACATTTTTCAGTTTGAAGCTGTTTGTAAATACTCTGGTTAATCTAGTCCACTGTTTGTTCTGTGTGCCTCTCCTGCTCTGGAAACTGCAGATGGCTAGTGGGGGAAGGGCTGGCTTTACAGTATTCTATGTTTCACTGGGAAGCATAAAGTCTCGGGCACTCTTGCCTGGGGGCAGTGCTTCGTCTTTCATTGTGTTTTGAAGGTGCAGCTTTGATTCCAATACTCAGGAGACAGACTGTGGACCTCTGCAAAGACTCAATCCCAACCTTAATTGTGGAAATGACCTTTTCTCATTGAGTATAAGACAATAATGTGACTTTCTTCCCACATATTGATCTCATGACCTTTTTTCCTTTGTACTTATGTGTGTGTATGCTTGTATGGTATGTGTGCACATGCACATGTGTGTATGGATGTTGGAGACCGAGACACAGTCCTGCCTGGACAAGTCCAGACAAGCTTGCTCGCCCAGCACGGATCTGGGATTATGCTAATGTTTGCTGCAGAAAGGCCACATGTTGTTCCAGCCAGAAGTTCCTGCTCTGTTATCTTGCAAAACAGCCTTCTCCCCCTCCCCACTTCCTGTTTTCTGCAGGATATATGCAGCGCCTTTCTTCCAATAAACTAGACCTTGACAAAGCTTGCAGGGTCTCTCTCTCTCTCTCTCTCTCTCTCTCTCTCTCTCTCTCTCTTTCTCTCTCTCCCTCCCTCTCCCATCTTACAGGTCTGGGGTCTCCTTCGGGTACCTGCAGATTACTGCCCCCACAGACGGGGACATATGGATGTATGAATATTTTGTTTTAACCCCTATAGCTTTCTAAACTCCTGTGTTTTAAAAAGTCAACTATAAATCACTTTACAGATTCAACCTATACAAAACTTGGTTTATACTTTTGGATGTTAACAATCTTTAATTGAATTTATGTAAATGTTAATATACATTTATACAATTCTAAAAAGCCTCCGAGCTGGAACTGGCCCCTCCAACTTGGATGCAGCTCTATTGATTAAACTTCTATGGTCACTTGTGTAATTTACTTGTCTTGGTTAGAAAATTACTGATTGTCAGGGCTGGAGAGATGGCCTAGTGGTTAAGAGCACTGACTGTTCTTGCAGAGGACCCAGGTTCAATCCCCAGCACCCACATGGCGGCTGAGAATTGTCCATAACTCCAATTCCAGGAGAACTCCAGTTCCAGGGGAATCTGATGCCCTCTTCTGACCTGTGGCATTGCACAACACGGGTGCACAAACCTATATGCAGACAGTACATTCATACACATAAAATTAATTAATTAATTAATTAATTTAAAAAATTACTGATTGTACAAGTGCTGTTACAGTTAGCTACTTTATGGATGTATGGTACCACTATCAACTACACTCCCTCAACACCTGAGACAAAAATTAACATTGGTTTTAAGCAATAATCTTATTTTAATTTAGATAAAATTTAAAGTATGGTTAAATGTGTATTGTAAAACATTTAACAACTAGGTAAAACATCAATAAAACAGGGTTTTATGCCAGGCCTGGAAAAACCACCTCCAAGGACTGAAAGGAAAATGATTGTTATAATTTATACCCACTGTGCTGGATAGCTTTAGTGTCAACTTGACACACTTGGGTTGAGGGAGCCTCAGTTGGGGAATTGGCTCCATTGGATTGGCCTGTGGCCACATCTGTGGAGTATTGTCTTGATTGTCGAGCAGTGTGGGAGGGCCCAGCCCACAATGAGTAGTGCCGCCCTGGGCAGGTGGTTGTGTACCGTATAAGAGGACAGGCTGAGCATGGGCCAGGAGAGCAAGCCAGTAAGCAGCATTCCTCCATGGCCTGTGCTTCAGCTCCTGCCTCCAGGTTCCTGTCCTGAGCTCCTCCCTTGGGCTCCCTGAGTGATGAACTGTGACCCAGGAGATGTAAGCTGAATAAACCCTTTCCTCCCCAAGTTGGTGTCGGTCAGAGTGTTTTGTCACAGCAATGGAAGACAAACTAGGACAGAAATTGGTACCAGAAGAGTGGGGTATTGCTGTGACAGACCTGACCTTGATGTTTTGAGGAAGGATTGTGGAGGTGTGTGGAACTTTGGGCTGGGAAGATTATTGAATTCCTAAAAGATTGTTGCTGTGGAGCTTGGAGCAGTTTTGCTGAAGGATTTGTAGAAGATGGAGGCCTGGCTTGTGAAGTTTCTAGTTTCAAAGGGGAGCAGAGATCATCAGGACTGTGTAATCTGTGGGTTCTGGTCAGCTGGGGCTGAAGAATCAGCTGTAAGTAACAAGAGACCAGAACCTGAAGTGAAATCTTTGTTGTACTGGGACAATTGATGCTGGTTAGCTGGGGCTGAAAAATCAGCTGTAAGTAACAAGAGACCAGCATCACTGTGGTGAAATCTTCTGGGAAGAATTTCTTCAGGGTCAGCACACAGAAGCTGTGATCCAGAAGGGGCCTGAGCCTCCATCTCAAGCCAGAAGCAGGACTTGGTAATGTGTAAGAGTCTCCTATATGGTTCTGGTGTTGAAATTTGAGGGGGTCACAGAGAGCAGCCGAGGCTTGGCACTGTGAGAGGTCAGGAAAGACCATTGGTGGAAGTGCACCTCGGTTGCAGTGAAGACCCCAGGATTGCAGGGGTCATGGAGAGAAGCTGAGGCTTTGCACCAGGAGAGGTCAGAAGAGACCATTGGTGAAGGTGCTGCCTCAGTTTCAGTAGCGACCCCAGCTTTTTGGAGATGCCGGTACCCTGGGACGACCACCAAGAGCAGCGGTAGGTGTAGAATGGAGTCGGCCTGGGCCTGCGAGATGAGTGTGCCACGGACGGCAGAGTCGGAGAGGGGGAGCTGCCGAGACCCTTTGGAGCCCAGAAGATCGTGAGTGAATCCCAGGTGTCCAGCCTTGAGCTACTTGCTGGACTTAGGTTTTGTTTGAGAGTGCCTGATTCTTCCCTTTGAAATAAGACAGTACTTGTTTTGGATTTTACAGCAGCCCACAGTTAAGAGACTTTTAACAGACTGTGAACTTTTAAGTATTTGGACATTTTAAGGACTGTGGGGCTTTTAAGGTTGTACTGTCTTAGGTTGTGATTAATGTTAACATCATACTTTGGGGATAAGAACTGGAAAGGTGGTGGTTTAATAGTGATGTGTTTTGTGTGTCAAGTTGACAAGTGGTCAATTGTGCTGGATAGCTTTAGTGTCAACTTGACACACTTGGGTTGAGGGAGCCTCAGTTGGGGAATTGGCTCCATTGGATTGGCCTGTGGCCACATCTGTGGAGTATTGTCTTGATTGTCGAGCAGTGTGGGAGGGCCCAGCCCACAATGAGTAGTGCCACCCTGGGCAGGTGGTTGTGTACCGTATAAGAGGACAGGCTGAGCATGGGCCAGGAGAGCAAGCCAGTAAGCAGCATTCCTCCATGGCCTGTGCTTCAGCTCCTGCTTCTAGGTTCCTGCCCTGAGTTCCTGCCTTGGGCTCCCTGAGTGATGAACTGTGACCCAGGAGATGTAAGCTGAATAAACCCTTTCCTCCCCAAGTTGGTGTCGGTCAGAGTGTTTTGTCACAGCAATGGAAGACAAACTAGGACACCCACTTTATAAGATTTATAGTGATATGTTTTAAATAAGTATTACACATTTATATAGAGGTATTTCAGTAGAGATTTGTACAGAAATACAAGTAAATAAATATAAGTTAATGGACTTGATTTCTTTGAAGTCACAGTCTAGTAAAAGAATTTTAAGGAACATTTAATTGATGTGTGATTAACAGGTACCCAAATTTGCCGAAACTTTGTCTACATGTTATATGGTATTTTGGGACTTAGTAAAAGTAAAAATGTCTATATTAAACAACATTGGTTAAAAGGGTTTTAATAAAAATGGTAATACATTTAAGCTAATTGGAAATATAAATTGTTGTCCACATATATTTTACTCAATAATTTGTATAACAAGTTTGGGGTTAATGCATACAAATGTTTTCTATAAATTTTGTGTTGTACAGAATCACAGCTTGGGTAAATTTAATGAAAATTTACACCTTGATTCCTGCCTATAGGTATGTGTAATACAACTGCCTTTTTGAGATTCATGGATCAAAAAATAGAAACCTAAAATAAAAAGGGGGGGGGAATATGGTTATATATTAAACCTTTTGTCAAATTTTTAAATTTAAATCTTAAAACTAACTATGGGGAAAGATTTGCATGTTCCCACGGGTCAAAACGTCATCAACTTAATGGCTGAGAAAGAAAAGACACAGCTTTGCATTGTGCAGAATATACCAAGAAATACCAGCGGAGAAGCTAGCCCATCTGAACATTAAGGAAGGAAAGCCTCAGGCTCCCTGAGCTACAGGCATCAAACATCTCTGTGGATCCTATTCGTAATAACTGTTTATAATGTGTCCTAATGAAGTTACCTTCCAGGTGCCGCAAAGTTTTAATATGAGAGACTTTCTTATCTCCTTTTCATAGAACAAAGAAAAAACGTAATGGTAATTAAGTCATTCCCCAACTGTAAATTATAGCCAACTGTTATAGTGGCAATTTCTTAGAAAACAGGTATACTGTTTTCTTTAATTGACTGATAGATATAAGAACTGTGAAAAGATATTCTCCATTCAAGGGCAAATAGTAAAGTCTTTATAAGCTCTGTAACCAAGCAAAATATATTAATACAGGAGAGCTCTGACATCAGCAGTGGATTATTCTGCCAAGGAGATGTTGGCTAGAGGATCCAAGCCCCTAAAAGGTAAAGGCTTTTTGCCTGTAACTGGGATACCTGCAGGAAGAGAGGCGGTAAGGCCCCTGTTGTCAATGACCTGGTGTAAGCATGGAAAAATGTTTTGAGTCCACTCTTGCAAGTGTACAGATGGCCTCTGAAATGCCAGAGAATGTTACCAAAGGCCACTAAATCAATAAAGCAAACATTGGTCTCATGAGTCAAGCAAGACTCCTCTGTCAGCATCAGCTACACCTCCCCTGCCTGGAAATACTGTGCAACAGTGGCAGCCACGTGTCTGTAAATCCCAAATCTAATTGGCTATTAGCTTTCTCCTTGGAGGAATAATTCTCAGCTGATGCCATAAGCTTACATCCTCTAGTGGTTAGGAAATGCTATAAGCCACAGTAAGACCTTGTCATCTTTTACAGAAAAGCTATAGTTCATGGATCAGCATACCATCTAAGCATCTGTGTCTATGCCCACTATGTAACTTACCATAATAATTAGTTTATTAACTGTTTAAATACCTATATTTCTAATTGCTTGTGCTTCGTTAATAGGATTAAAAAGATATTCCTGGATAAACTGCCAACCCATGAAAAGAAACAGCCTGAACTGATCAGAGTCCAAAAGGACATCTCCAGAGAAAGGCTGTTTTGCCTCTCGCCCACTTGTGCCTCTTTTTTAAAGCCTAGGGAACAATCTGCAGAAGAGAGGGTATGATAGAATATAAGGGCTGCGATTGGGGTTAATTGTGGAACTACAGCAGTATAGACTGGACTCTTATTCATCAACATGCTTGTACAGGCAAGCCCCTCCAGCCGGACAATGGGGATCTTGGCCTGTATAAGTTTGGGGCATAGCTGGTTGCAAAGTGGTTTTGGTGTAAAAGAAAAAAATCTTAGGTCTATCCAGCCTCCACCCAGCACTCAAGATAGATTTAAGCAATCATGTATTTAGAAACATATTCCCTTATAGATGCCAACCTCTCATGGGTTTGTCTGCCTCTCAAAAATTAAAAACAGTGGGAGATGTGGGAAATCCAGCTTGAATTGCGGGCTGGATTTCCAACTAGCACCACATGGCCAAGAGTCTGTCTGCACCCCAGGGAGGAGCAAGCACCTTGGCCTAGGTGCACAGTGCTGGGTAGAGCAAGGTGTGCAGTGGTGCGGAGTTGGGGGGCTCATGATTGGTCCTGGGAACTGACGTCATTTGGTTTATAAAAGCAAGCTGTGACAACCAGTAAATCGGATTCCAATTAACATCATCACAGAGTTCCCAGCCAACATTTTTATTAATTATTTCAAGCATACAGGCTAAGGTAGGCCTGAGTTTCGTTCAGGTGGCCAGTGGGCTGGAAAAAGGTTCCCTTTGCAGACCACCAGCCTGGGTAGCTGGTGTGTGAGTAAAATTCCTGTCCTGGCTCTGGGCAGGTGGGAAGTCATGGCCAAGAGTGGAACACGTGTCTCGTGAGTCCAGGCTAAGAGCCTAAATTGGAGTTACCACTTAGGTTGGCTGTGGGAAGCAGCCTGCTGGTCTCTGCACTGAGGGGCCAGCTCCCCACAGCAACTGTGGGCAAATGCTGTGTCCCCATCCCCCTTAGCAGGGCCACATGGTCCCTGCTCAGCATACAAAGAGAAGCTTCCTATAGGGGGATGTGGGAGAGGAGAGAGAAGAGGAGAGAGAGAGGAGTGGATTGGATTGGGGAAGCAGCATGGTCTTCATTGGGACTATTACTCTAGCTCACTTGCAGAGTGACCCAAAGTGACTAGTTTTGAGTGAGGTAGGGCTGAGAACACAAGAAAGTTCTGTAATAGGTCCAGGCTGCTCTGCTACTTGGACTATATGTGACTCCGCAGGAAGGTAGCACTTGAAGTGGCAATGGCAGGCAGGAATGTTGTTTAGAGCTTTGGCAAGCCCCAGTTTGTGAATCATGATAAGCCCTCAGGAGAGGGCTTTGCAGCAAGAGCGGGTCATCTTCCTGTCTTATGAAATACTAGGCAGGTATTGGGCCCTAGTCAACACTGAATGCTTAACCATGGGCCTCTAAATTTCCCATAAGACTGGAACTGCCCATTATGAACTGGGTGTTGGCTGATCCTCCAGACCATAAAAGTGAGTGCGCACTGCAGTCCATAGTCAGGTAAAAGTGGAATGTATGAGACTGAGCCTGTGCACGCCCTGAACGCATGAGGAAGTTTTATGAAGGAATGGCCCACGCATCCATGGGATAGGTCTCCTGCTACACTGCTCTCTCTCTCTTAGCTGTCCCTAAGGCCTTATGAGGAGTTCTCCACCACCAGGTGACAATAGAAGGGAAGACTTGGTGCATAAATAGATCTCTGTGATATGTGGGGACCACCTCAAAGTATGAAGTGGCAGCACTGAAGCCTCTTCTTCCCGGGACATCTCTGAAGGACCGTGGTGAAGGGAGAGCCTCCCAGTGTACAGAACTCCAAGAACTGTATCTTTGTTTGGAAGAATTACCAGACATGTCATCACATATGGATTCATGGACTATGACTAATAGCTTGGCTGGATGATCAGGGAGTTGCAAGGAACAAGACCGTACATTTGGAGACAAGGACGTGAATGGGCAAGCACCGGTTATGTGCATTCTATGTGAATGCTCGGTGAAGGGTAGCCTCAGCTGAGAAGATTTTAATAATTCCATTAATGGTATGATCTGCCCCATGGACATCCAGTCAGCCTTTGTCCTCAGCCAGTCCTGTCATTGTTAAATTGGTTCATGAATAAATGATCATGGTAGCAGAGACAGAAGTTAGACATAGGCTTAGCAACCAAGGCTTGAATAGGCTACAGCCACTACAGAGTGGCCAGTTTGCCAACTGCAAAAGCTAACACTGAACATCCCAATATGGATCATTTTTGGTGGGTGGCCAGCCAGCTATCTTGTGGCAGGTTAATTACATTGGACAACCTCCACCACAGCCAGGATAATATATATAAATATTATATATGATATATTATATATGTATATATATACATATGTATATATATATACATATATATATGTATATGTATGTGTGTGCATTTTATTTTTTATTTTTTCTCAACAGAAAAGACACTTACTCTGGAAATGGATTTGCCTTCTCTGCAGGAAGTGTGCTTACCCAAGCTACCATTTGTGAACCACAGAATGCCTCAGCAGCAGTGACATTCCACACAGCATTGTTTGCAATCAAGGAACTCACTTCACAGCAAAGAAGCACATCAATGGGCCAGGCTTGTGGAATTTACTGATTGGGTTCCCACTATCCTAAAGTATCTAGCTCAATAGAATTGTGGGATGGCCTTTGGAAAACTCAGAAGAAAGCAGTACTTTGCAGAATTAATTGGGGCAAGATTCTCCACAGGACTGTACATGCTCTGAGGCACAGCTAGGGCTCAGGAGTCCAGGAGTCAAGGGGTGGAAATGGGAGTGGCATGTTCACTGTCACTCACCTCTGATGACTCACTTGCAAAACTGACTTCCTCTGCCTGTGACCTTTGCTCTCTGCTTGTCAAAAAATCTCGGTACCAAAAGGAAGACAGTTTCCACCAGAGGGAGAGCAATGATTCCGTGGAGCTGGTAATAAAGACCACTGCTGGCCATTTTGGAGCAGCCAAGCTGCCTGGAAAAGGCACAGACCAACTGAGCTGCCTGGAAGAGGCTCGGACCGCCTCTCATGGCGCCTCTGAAGACCTTTAAGCTTCACATAACAAGGTTCAACAATCAGGGGGTTCTCCAAGAGTCTGAGCTTAAGGGTGGGAACCAGGCCTTTTCCCTAGGTTCTATCCATTTCACCAGTGGCTGACCGCATCACCGGGCTCGTCCAGGGCCCTGTTCTGCTTTCCTCCTGCTAGGTGCCAGGCTGTGGTGACATCTATGCTAGTTCCCAGGATACTGGCCAGACCTCACAGGGCTGCTTTGGGTACTGCCTCCGCTCCTAGAGGTGATGGTCTCTTCTTTCTCTTTAGTCTCCCCAGGGCAGCAATAAGCCTCACCAGCATGGGGTAGGGTAGGGCTTAGTGGGGGCCATAGGCAAGACTGAAGGACCTTCATGCCCAGCCGTCCTCTGTTGCTCTCTAACCTGGATGTGGCCTATGGCTCCCAGCACCACACAGAACAGAGCAGCTGAACCGCCTCAGGTAGAGCGACACAGAAGAAAGTGCAAGGAGTTGAGTTAGAAATGGAAGGCTTCCTTCCTTACCCTTTTCAGCTACAAGGTGTGAATCTGATCATGTCACTGAAACAATGTAACCAATTTCTTGGCTCTCATTTGTCAAATGAAAAACTTCAAAACCTTCCTCATGGGGTGGTTTTATGTGTAGAAAAAACACTTTGTAAATTGTGGGATATAAGAGGTAGGAGAGATGGCTTTGCAGTTAGGAGCACTGGCTGCTCTTGCAAAGGATCTGGGTTTGGTTCCCAGCATCCACGTGGCAGCTAACAACCATACATAACTCTCATTCCAGGGTATCTGACGTCCTCTTTTGGCCTTCTCAGTTACTGCACACATGGGTGCATTTACTTACATGCAGGCACAACATTTATAAAGTAAAAACGAAAATTTAAAAATTGTTTCAAAATTATGAGATATAAACCCCTAAGGCACAAAGAAAAGTTATTCAAAACCTGAGAAACAATAAGCTCATCAATATCCTTTGAATCCCAGATACACATACACACACCAAGAGAGTTCTCAAGGAAAAGAGATGGCTAAAGAATAATCGCGTTCTGATGACTAAACCCATGAGTGTAAAATTCTAGGTCCTATTGGACTCTACATGGGAAATCTCTAGTTATGAAACTATGGTTCCTATATAGTATTACAAAGGATCAAGAACCATCTTCTTGTACTCAAGTACCTTCTGAAGAAACAGACTGCACATGACCTTGAGCCAGGAAACATGGTGACACACATCTTTTAAGCATGTTAAAGGATACTCTTCTGATTTTGTGATCTGTAAGAAACGTGTTATAAATAGTATTTGTTCAAATTTGAATGAATTCATTAGTCTCAGACTGATTAATATAGCACTGTATACTTGGTAGGCTTTGCAAGTCAGAAAGCATGCCGTGTAAACCTTTAGGACGGCTAACCTCTTGACCTTCCCTCAGTCCCCTCTCCTGCTTTATTGCACTGTGTTCTATCTTCCCTCCTAGGAAATGCCACCCCATGGTCCCTAACTAACTTCCTGACTTCCATGGATTTTCCAACTGAAGCACACATATCTAAAGATTCAAAGCTTGCATCTACTTTGAGAGAGGGCATATGCTGTGATGTTTGTCTCCATGGGTGGGTCTGGGTTTCCAGCTCTATACCTTTACCTGCATATTTCATAGTTCTTTAACAGCTGAACAATAGTCTGTTGTGTAAAGGTGCTGTATTTTCATTGTCCATTCATCAGTTGATGGACAGCTATGTTGTTTCCATTGCCTGGCTACTGTGAGTAGGGCAGCGATGAACATGGGTGAATAGGCATCTCTGTAGTAAGACAGTCTTTTGGGTGTATGCCCAAGAGTGGTATAGCTGGATCATGGAATCCATCCATTTCTAGCTTTTAAAGGAACCTCCACACTGATTTCCACTCGCTGTACCACTTAGCACTCCACCAGCAGTAGGTGTGTTCTACATTCTCACCAGCATTAGTCGTCATTGTTTGGTTTTATTTTAATCTTAATAGCTAAACTTTCTTAATGAATTTTTTTTTTTTTGGTATTCTTGAGACAGGGTCTCCCTGTAGCCCCAGCTAGCCTGGAACTCACTTTGTAGACCAGGCTGGCTTTGACCTCACAAAGATCCACCTGCCTCTGCCTCCCAAGTGCTGAGATTAAAGACGTGCACCATCATGCCTGGCAAGATTTTAATTTTTTTATTGATACGGATAACAAAGATTTGGGAGACCCTAGAATGCTCAGGCTGCTGGCTTTGGAAAAGAGCTTGGCAATGATTTATAAAGTTAAATTTACACGGCCCTGCAGTCCCACTAAATCCCCAAATACCTTAGAGAAATGAATACACATCTCCACAGGAGGATCTGTCATCACTTATAGCCGCTTTATTCATAATTGCCAAGAACTTAAAACCATCCAGTGACCATCAGCATTTTGTGGCCTATCTGTGCCAGGAAAAACTGCTTAGCAATGAAAAAGAATAAGCCAAGGCTGAACCTCAAAAGGCACGGGAAGGGTGAGGAGTAAAAACAAGTGGCTACCTTTATATGGCATTCTGGAAAGGGAAGGGGGGAAGGGTGGGTCACTGGGTAGGTACCAGGGTTTGGTAGTAGACATGAACTTCCTGTAAAGGGCATGTGAGATCCTTAAAGGAACCAAGCAGCCCCCAAAGATCATCTCCACTGTCCTAGCCCCAGGCAGACTTTTGTAGTATCTTGGGCCTCCCTACCAAATTGCTGGAGACACCTGGGTTTAAATCTCAGCTTCCCAATTTTCCAGCTAAGGGACTCCAAAATGAAAAAAATTAAAAGTCTGGGTTGGAAAAATAAACTACAGATGCAATTTTTTCTACTGAATCCTCCCAACACAGATGACTTCCAACAACAAAACCAGCTGGATGTTCTGTAACTCAATTCCGACACCAGCCAGCAGAAGTAGTAGATCTACAGCTGGGGCTCGGACCCCAAGATGACTCCTGTACTTCCAGATGCTAGTCAGGAGCCCCAGCTGGTTTTATATTCACGTTGCCAGCTTATCTAAAGGGCACTATGAAGAACACACTAACTGGAAGGGGCAGGGAGTCCCCAAGGCTCCCTCTAGACACTCCATCCCCAGGAACTGAAGTGCCCAAACTCCTGTACTTGGGGTTTCCCTGGGCATAAATGAGGCATGAGACATTGTGTAGAAATGTGAAGGGACAAGAAGGGTGTGACTGAGTACCAACAGACTGGGTTGGAAACCCACAAGTACTGCCCAGCTTCTTCTTGGTCAGAATATGTGTATGACCTCTGTAATGGCTAATTGTGATTGTGAATTTGTCTGGATCTGGAATTAACTAAACCATGAGGGGCTTTTGATCATGTTTGAAGATGCACTTTGTGGTATCCATCTTTATTAGGCTTCACGTGGATTCTCCATCTAGCCCTCTACCTACACTGCACAAGGAACTCTGTTGAGGCAGGTCAGTGTCTTTCTGGCAAGGGGCCCATACTCACTAAGACCTCCCACTCAAAGATCCTTTCTCATTCTTGAATATGTTGATTTTCTACTTTCCTGGTCCCTTCCACACACTCTTACGAACTTAAATGTCTGTTACCACTTTCACGTAACGATTCTTCTTAGACCATAATTGAAATTTGCTGATACAATTATATGGAATCTGAAAATCAGCTTTGACTTGGGAATAGGCATGAAGGGCTCCTGAGCACTTGGAGATAGGCAGAACAGGTTGCTGAGACCCATTTACTTATGATTTGAGACTGACAGGTTTACAACCTTGCCCAAGCCCTGTTCGCCCTGTTCTCAAAAGGAACCATGGCACATAAGAAACAAAATGAATGACCAAGTGGAAAGAAAGTGTGGTGGCGTCTTCGCTGTGGGAAGTTGGCCTGCTCTTGAGTGATGCAGTTTGTTAATGAGTACAGCCACCTACGCCTGACACATTTATCCTCATTTCTGGAGAACACAAGTTTGTGACTTTTGATATTCAAACTGAGGCAATTCTGAGATGCCACTGTAAAGTTACCAAGGGAGAGAAGCCTTTTTCAAAGAATATTTTCTTCAGAGTGCTTTCCAAACAGTTTCTTTCAGAGTATTGAATAGGTTTCTTTGGGAGAAGAGATTTACATTTTAAAAGTAGTTTTTAATAAGATTTTTCCATTGAATTACTACTGTTTTTCAGTTTCCAGTTCTCAGCACAGCCTACTTAACATGATTTCTTAACAATGCGCTTCTATACCTGAGATGATTCTATTTTTTGCTATGGTTTTCAGATCTTAAATGCCAGGAGTACATTGAGAATAGGGAGAAACATTTTTCTACTGGAAGTGGTAACAGTAGTATGTGCTCCCTCATTAGGACATCTTCCACCTCACAAGCGTAGGTAAGTGCACGGGGCCAGAAAGCTCCAGGCAGCATTTCCACACAGGATCATTTGTTTTCTTTCTGGCTACACAGAGTTCCAAGGATGACTATTTTCTAAAGGAATCCTAAGAGCTCCTCTCTAATCTACATAAAAGTTACATTGCCCATAAGGATTTAGAGACACCATTCAAGAACGAGTTTGGTATGAGGTAACACATTAAAATGAGCATGAACTATGTACATCCTACCCTGGACTTTGTTTAGGTGCAAAATGTCTAAAAAAGACAATTTCCCTCCTCATTGCTACAGCCCTGAGGTTGACCTGATGAGCTTTAGATTTTAAGTTTTTTGAGATAGGATCTCATACTGTTGCCCAGGCTGGCCCAAAACCATGTAAACCAGGCTAACCTAAAACTCATGGCAATCGTCTTGTCTTTGCTTCCTAAGTACAAAGATTAGAGACATGCAGCAGCCTTAACAACTCCAGAAGCAGGAGTGAATCTTTTTTTGTGTGGTGCTGGGGCTAGAACCAAGGCCTTGTACATGCTAGGCAATCGTTGTATCTTCAGCCCCCATTTTTTCTCCTCCCAGGCTTCATTTCCTCTCCACGTCACTGTTTCAAAGGACTTAAAAAATCCTTGAACACCACCATAACCTTATTCCTTGTCTTCCTGCAATGCCCCTTGGCAGGACTAAATAGACATTAGACATCAGTGGTTTAGTCTCCCATCTTAACTTGCTTGGGTTTCCCTGCTGGTAGGCTTGTAGTTCCTGTGACTTTCCATGTGAGCAGACACTGTCCAGGGAAGCATCCCTGCTGTTCCTTTCCTGGTGTGGGACAATGTAATGTATGCTTCTCTCTGTAGACCAGGCTGGCCTTGAATTCACAAATATCCACCCACCTCTGCCTCCCAAGTGCTAGGATTAAAGGTGTGTGCCATCAATGCCCGGCTTCACTTACACTTTTCTAGTCCTCCGATGTGCCCACCCTCAGAAAGCTTACGATCTAGCACAAGACACTTGTAGAGTGGAGAGTAGGCTGACACACAGATTAACTAGTGGTAGGTAGTCTTGGAGGTAATAAAAACAGTCATTTCTGCCTAGCTCTTAACCTATAGCAATTATTATTAGCATTCAATGTGCAGAAACACACTGCACAGCAGCAAATTACTTTAACATCACTATTTGACTGAGGAGTTTTTAGACTATCCTTGACAAAACATTTATGACACTGTATGTGAAAATGTTCTGATTTAGACTAACAAGACTACGAATTAAATACAATTCTATCCCTGGATGGAAAATATAATACCTATGAAGGGCATTATTGCTACAATTAGGGATTTTGGGTTCCTGTTTATAGGTATGTGATACAACTCCTGTCTTCTGGAAACTATAAATCTGGATTTAGGGGTCTGGGAAACAAGAGAGGCTGCTCTGATTGTAGCGACAATTACAAAAACAGAGGAGGAAGGAATATGCCTCCTCCCTCTAGGATGCAATTCTGCCCTACAGTTAAATAAAAAGCATTGGTAGATAAAGGTTTCAGTGCCAGCTCTGGGCTGCCCTACCAGGAGTTGTTGACCAGGGAGGCTTTAAAAGCCCCTCAAATAAAGGCCATTTGCCTATAACTTTGGGTGCACATAAAAAGTGGACAGTAGGACCCTATTGCTGAAGATACAGTGTGATAAGAGCATGAAAAAAAATTATGCTGAGACCCTGTACTGCAAATTAACAGCTGATCTTCATGGTGTCAGAGAGCACTATGCAAACCACTGGAAAGAAATGGTCTCTGAAGCTTTAGTACAGACTTCTTGTGCTACACTTCTACATGCCAAAGAAGATATAGTGCAATAGTGGCAGCCTGATAAATGTACACCCAGAAAGAAAAAAATCCCAATTCCATCTATGGCCCACTCCCTGGCAGGGGACACATGGCTGACACTATAGCCTTGGTGCCTCCTAATGTCGAGACTCTATTCACCACACTAGAAAGCTATCGGCATCCCTTTGTCAAAGAGTTATAATGCCCCAACCAAAATATTATCCAAGTATATTTGTCTGTGCCAATAATTTGCTACAATCTTTAATATTTGTTACTATTTGTACTTTATTACTGGAATTAAAATGAGACTGCTAAATGACTTACCAGTCCATTGCAAACAGAACTTGGACAGTCCCAAGGTCTGACATGTCACCTCAGGAAGAAAAATAAATGGATCTTCTATCTCTCACTCTCTTTCACCCTTCCCTCCAAAGTTGAGGGACAATCTCAGAAGAGGTTAGCACATCTGATTGTAAGGGCCAAGGAGGGGGGATGAATTGTGAGATCATAGCAAAAACGGACTGGATATTTTTTTCTCTTTTCTTTTTATTTGATCAACATGTTTGTGTAAGCAAACCTCTTCAACTGCACTTGGGGATCTTGAGTTGTACAAAAACTCAACTCAGATGTTAACTAATTAGGTTTATATGGACACTCCTTATGGTTATTGCCTATGTGTACTGACTGGCCAAATAAATTAAAAATAAAACAATTAGGGAATTATTAATCCTAATTGTATGTCAGCTAACATTATCAATGCTAAACTTGAGGCTGATCATTACAGAGATTACATCTACAAAATACCAGGTGTGATGTGTCATATGTCATAATTTATTGTCAAATGATTCAGAGAGTTCTACAAAGAAACAGAATCTCACACACAGACACAGACACACACAGACACAGACACACACACACACACACAGACACACACACACACACACACAGTGGAACAGGTAATTTGAACATTCCAATTTAAGTAAAAGGAATACAGACATTTGTAATATTACTCTTGTTTTCTTTTTCTGTAGCTATAAAACTTTTGAATGGAAAAAGTTGAAACAAAACAAAATAAAAAATAAAGTACTTTAAAACTATCTTACATGGTTTTGGCAGAGAAACTGAGAAAACAAATACACAAGTCAGTTCTGAAACCAAACACAAATACTTCTTTATTTACGGGATATCATTTTACATCAGTTTCATTAAAACCTAAACCAATTTTCTGTACTCAAGTTAGACGGCATGACAGTGTTTAGTTAAGCTGGGGTCACAGGACTTGCACACTTTTGTGAATGGAATGCAAATACTGACGACACGAAGCATTCACAGGTAAAGGCTGGCTACTGTTCATGTAACAGCACCCCCAATAGAAATTACTTTATGAAAAAAAGCAACCCACATTTTGGTCTCATTTACAGATGCCCAACATTTTAGTTGGCCAATGGATTCTATACATTTATTATACAACATATGAAAGAATATAGGATAAGGCTTACAGAGGTATTTTAGCAGTTGTAAGAATAAAAACCAAGGGCACAAACTAAACTTTTAAAGCTTTCTGTATAAACTTCGACAGTATGGTTAGAATGGAGACTGAGAGGCAACAGAAATCTGTTGTTAAACCAGAATCTGGAGGTTTGTCTAGTTATGACTTATAAATACTTAACTCAGAGTTCATGCTTCAAAAAATGGTGCATTTAATACTACGGTGGGTATTTGTGACTCTAAGCTAACAATGACATTTCCAACCTACTGCAGTGGTAAACATCTAAAAGTTGTGTTCCCTAAGGACAGAGTATTGCAATGTGTAGTTCGAAACACAAGTGAAAAGAGGAAGGGTGGAGACTCAGGTACTGGAAAACCGGAAGAAGGCACCCTGACTTCCTTAACATCAGCCAGAAGTAAGTGCTTGGTGATCAACCAACTAGTGTGACTTGGCAATTAGAAAAAAAAAAGATGTCTTATTACTTTCTTCTCACCCCCTAAAAATAGCCGCACCAGGCATGGCCTTTCTTTAATCCCTGCACCAGGGAGGCAAAGGCAAGCAGATCTCTGTGAGATCCGGGCCAGCCTGGTCTACATAGGGAGTTCCAGGCCAGCTGAGGAGACCCCGTCTAAATCCCTCCCCAAAAAGCTGTGCCAAAAAAGAAAAAAAAAAAAAATCAAGAAAACCAGGGAAGCTAATAATTATCTAAAGCAGTTTAGAAAGATCCAGAGATCACATACTTGGAGGTTTTTTCTAAAGAGTCTTGAGTATCCCCCTGGAACACTTCTTTCACACCATGCTTCACAATGGTTTTATGTGGGTCTTTATCATCACAGCGTTCACTCACTATGGATGGAATGCTGCACCTCATCTCCATAACAAATCTTTTATTCTAAGATTAACTGTGCTTAGTGCTTAAAATTTCTCCAGATACTAACATAATGTTTAAAGTAATTTAATCTATGACTTATGCTTGCACTAAGGCAATCAACAGCTCATCCAGTAGAACTGTTGCCTTAAGAGGGTGTGGTTCTTTTTTTTTTTTTTGGTATTTTTTTAAAGACAGTGTCTCCCTGTAGACCCAGCTGGCCTGGAACTCGCTATGTAGACCAGGCTGGCCTTGAACTCACAGAGATCCACCTGCCTCTGCCTCCCAGAGTGCTGGGATTAAGGGTGTGTACCACCATGCCCAGCTGAGTGTGTGATTCTTTGATGTTGGGTACACCTACACTTACTGATTCCCCAGACTAGAGCCTGCCCCTTGCCCATCTACTGCCACATGCTGCAGCAGCCAAGCCCCTGCCACACAGAAGTCTCACTCTCTGAGGCATGCCAGTAGCAGTTTCCATTCTTTGAAGATCTTAATTTGCAAGTGAGATTACAGACAAGGAATAGTTAAGTATGCTAAATCACTACTGACTTGTCATTTCCATTTTGCTTTTAACTTCTGGTTTATTTCACAGCAAACCAAACTTTTATTATTTGGTAGAAAAAGGCAAGCAGTTGCATTCCACCACATCATGACTTTGTATATGCAAACACACTGTATATACACACAAAATTTCTGTCTTTGGTGGTTCAATCAGGGGAAAAAATAATCTGAACATCTGACTTTGAAAAGTGGATAAGGGCAGCGTTGTCTGTATGCTTCATTCATTTCATGCCATTTAAAAGTTCACATTTCATGTAGATTATTTTTGGCCAATAATCCCAACATCTTCCAGTCATCATAAGGTCAGGTAAGCATGGATCTTACCCACCACACCATCTTGCCTATCAAAAAGCTCTTTACTAAGTCCTACGACGTGTTTTCACAGACTTCAGGGACTGAGTTAGTCGTTCAATAGCACCAGATAGTTGGGGTTGAAAAACCTGTCATCTATACATTTCCTCAAACAGCAAGGCAATAAAATAAAGAAATAAAATACATAAAGTACAGACCTAAAAACACTACCGCGTTTGCTCTGGTTTGCTCATCCAGGTAAGCAATGGCTCTGCCCCTTCTGTACATGTGACTCGGAATGACAAGTGGCCCCTGTGGGGAAGGTGCCAGTGTGAACAGAGCTCACCCAGTGCTGGTGGTTCTGTGCCCACTGCCTGCAATGGGCACTTTGCCAGGGAAAGTCTGGCATGGAAAAAACAGACAGAAAAGAAAACGAACACCTTACTTTTAGCTTTTTTTTTCGAGAACTCAAGGAAATTATAGACAGCATGAAAGAGTAACTAAAAATTCCAGCCACAACTGAAAGTGCTCTGCAGGTATAAACTGGCAGCAGGTCAGGAGGCTCTGGGAGGGGCAAGATCCATTGTACTCCCAGTGGCACAGAAAACATCAGCAGACTAGCGTGGGATAGAAGAATGGGGTGGGGGGGTGATAGGATTGAAGTTCAATTTAAAATAAGGCGTAATTTTAACGTGTTCACTTGTACCTATGTTACCAACAGTGCTAACATTAAAAACAAAACCCAAATTCTGTAACTTTCATGTTGGAAATGCTTGTGGTGTGCTGAGTGTCTGTGTGCTCCAATAACGATAGCTTCTGTCATTTTAAAACGCCCAAACTCTCAAGTAAACCAGATTGTATTTGGCACATGCCACTGCAAGCCACAACTCCTACCTGCTTCCAGAAGCCAGTCTCACCAACTGGAGGCTAATGCTGGCCATGTCTGCTCATGGCAATGCTTGTCTGGTCAGTTTCCTGAAATGCTACATTTGAGACCAAATGAAGTATAACTGGTTCATTTGAAAAAAGGGACTAGAAATATGCCACAGTTATTTTTACAATACATTTCTGCAGAAATAATCTCTAGGTGAAGCTTTTCTTTTTTATACACATATACAAAATTTAAACAGCAATATACACATAATCACAGTGAGGACGTTGGCAAATTCATCAATTTGTAGTGTAGATACAAACTGCAAAGCAGCCTTCCCAGAGAACAATGCTACGCAGCAAGCAGAGCTGGCCCATTCAATAGCAAACACCAAAACACCCTGCAAGAGGGGGACAGTGCAAGAAAAGCAGCATGCGCTTTGATACAAACAGCAATTTATGGCTAATGGGTGACACAACTGCGGTAACAGTGACTCTCGCTGCTATGCATAAAGTCCTAGGACATCTGTTTGTCTTTATACCATTCCACAAACTCGTCCAACAAAACTGGCCCTGGAGAGAGAGAGAAAAACGATGATGTGAGGACTGGGGCTGTAGCTCAGAGGCAGAGCACTCACCTTCTGTACATGGGCCCTAGACTCAATCGCCAGGAAGGAAGGGAGTAAAAGAGAGAGAGAGAAAAAAGAGCAGAGGTGGGGTGGAGGAGAGGGAGAGAGAACAGGTATAGAGAAGGAAGGAGGGGTCACTCAGTACCCAGTACTCAGGGGTCACTCAGTACCCAGTACTCAGGGGTCACTCAGTACCCAGTACTCAGGGGTCACTTAGTACCCAGTACTCAGGGATCACTCAGTACCCAGTACTCAGGGGTCACTCAGTACCCAGTACTCACATGCTCCATCTTCATCATAGTTGCTGAGGTCCAGACTAATAGTTCTGCTGAACTCCAGCACATTGCACCACTGGTCTTTGTTAATCACTTTATATTTTGATTGCTGATGGAGGAAATAATATGGATTAATGATACCTAAAATCAAGGAGTGGGATGGTTTCAGTAGCTCAGTGAGCCAGCTTAAGAACGCTCCTATGGGGTTGACTTTGCACAGAAATGCCAATCTAGGAAGATGATAAGAGACAGCAAGAGTAGAATTTAAAATGACAGTTTTTTTTTTTTTATTACAAAATCATCCTAAGGGCACAATTCAAGATGATAAGCATATCAAAGAAACACATATATGTCCTCAGAAGTGACATTTCTGAACTGGACAGAACCTACTTCATAGCAATGCCATAAGGATTCAATGAGACAACTTAGGTCATTTGTAGGAAGTACTTCATCTAGTACTTGGCACGGAGTAGGTCTACATGAGGAGAAGTCCCATGAATAAAACAACATCTGCTGCACCACTCATTGCCACGCTGCTGGCTTCAAGGGCATGTGCCAGGGTGAGCGGCTGTGAGAACCTAAGTATATCCTGTCGGTGGCCCCAGAGCCAGGGCTCCCGCCACCAGCACTCTCCTCATAAACAAAGCGAGAACAGTTAAACAAGAAATCTGCTACAGGTGGATTTTAAAACACAGTATTCCTGGGGCTGGAGAGATGGCCTAGCGGTTAAGAGCGCCGACCGCTCTTACAGAGGACCCGGGTTCGATCCCCAGCACCCACATGGCGGCCGAGAGCCGTCTGAAACTCCAATTCCAGGAGAACTCCAGTTCCAGGGGAATCCGAGACCCTCTTCTGACCTCCGCGGCATTGCACGACATGGGTGCACAAACCTGCATGCAGACAGTACATTGATACACATACCGAAATAAATAAAATAAAATAAAAAAATTAAAAAAAAAAAGTTATAAAACACAGTATTCCTAAAGGTTTAAAAATAGAATCCAGAGCCAATATTTTTAAATCCTTATGACTAAAAATCAGGAACATAGTAAAACAATACAAATGTGACTTAAAAAAAAGTCAAAGAGTCAGTGCAGTGGAGCCAATGGTTCTGAGGACGAAGACGCAAGGATGCCCGAGTGGAAGGGCCGCGGCCTCTACCAAAAAGAAAAAGACAAGCTAATGCAAGAGCAAAGCACACACTGCAAGTTTAACTTCCTAAGCTCCTAAAAGCAAAAGCCAGTCTGCAAACAGCCAGTGCTATTCCTGGGACTGGGCAAAGTCAAATTACTCCTGGCCAGGTCTTTTAGGCAAAGGATCCTTCACATGCAGGCTCAAATCCTATTGGGCTCACTCACTGCAGGCAAGAACCTGTTTTCATGCCTGTTCCAAACAGTGAGGGCTTATCTCATGGGAATATCAGACATTAGAACAGATCTTATGTTAAACAGACCATCATGGCAATAAATACTTAATAACTAGCTTTTTATTAGCTTTCTTATGGAGTCCAATAATATTACAGGCACTTTCTAATAAGACTCTTCAAAGAACTCGATCAGTTTTTAAGTTTTCTGGACCATTACATAAAGCAAGTTGAAGAAAGAGTATTTCAAGATGAAGTTGCAGTCAGGTAATACCGAGAATTTTCTCAAAGACCCTGCCCATTCATCTTTGAAAGCTAAGCTTCTTTTCAAAGTGCTTGGAGTAGGAGGGGCCCAAGGCATATGCCACATGTGACAGCTCACAGGACACCACACATGTCTTGGATGCCTTCAGACTCTGGGACAGGACATTTCAACAAGGCATATGCCACATGTGACAGCTCACACGACGCCAGCATGTGTCTTGGAAAGGACATTTCAACAAGGCTAGGTCCCCATAATAGGGAGCTCAAAATCTGACCACTACAAACGCAAATAGCAATGATGCAATTGTGTGCTGGGCTGCTTCTGACACTGAGCTTAAGCAGTTAAACTGAAGGAGACACTGCCAGTGTGTCGACTACAGCACTTCTATCCATCCATCCAAGTACTCCCAAGATACTTAGAGCCAAGAGTAGATAAGAACAGATTACAAACTACTTTTAGTGAGAGGCAGATGGCTGAGCTTTAATCTTGCTTTAATAAAACTAGAAATTCATCTAAGGCCATAAAAGAAAGTAACCCTTGATGTCTACTGTTATAAAGAGCTAGAAATCTAAACAACAGCGAAGCCTCTATTTAGGGCCGAGAAAGGAGGAGAGAGGGAGAGCTGTGGCTGCTGAGATGCACGGTCACATGACACGCACACACAGAGGCACTCCAAGAAGAGGGGCAGTTGCTGACTGACAGCAATTAGGGCACCGTAATTCCTATGAGCAGAAGGGCACAACAAATAAAAATCACATAAAATGGTTAAATAAGTATTTGGTAGTTCTAAGCAAGCAAACATACATTTCATAAAATAATTTGGTACCTCTAAGAATTGGTGAAAAACTGGAAAAAGGGGCCAGATTTTTCCTAATAACAGTCCCAGCATGCACTTGGCAGTGTTTATGTCTAGGCTGCGCTGGTCCTTTTCCTGTTTAACAAACAAAAACAAGGATAAGCCAGATGCTTCTAAATCACAAATTCCAATAATCCAAATGTGTATTTCACTCCAATAAGAAATGAGTAAATAAGAACCTCATTTATTATATACATCATAAAACCCTCAATAGGAGCTATGGAAAGAGGCAGGCAAATACATGGGAAGCCTTATCATTTGAGTGTTAAATATGAATTTACTTTGAGAAAGGTTCACGTCAACTGAATCAGATCACCCTAATGCAAAATTCAATTATACAGTAGTAGTTTCTACAGTCATTTCATGGGAAAGAAAGCCCAACAACTCAGTGAATTGTTTCACATTTATATGATAATTATCAGATTCATAATCACTAAAGCCCTTAGCTTAACTAAATGGAGTTAAAGGGTTCTGCTCCTTTTTCTTTATGCTTGGGAACTAGGCTTTCTCAGAAACACATACTTCCCGTTTCATTTCATGGAATAAATATTTTTCTCCTAAATATGCTAGAACTAAATCCAGCTCCTATTAAGTATGGGGCTCTAGAGAGTCTCTCCCAATCACAAGACATGCTGTGGGAATCGGATCTATCTCCTCAGTCCTTACCTGGCATGTTACCCATAGCCTAGCACAGCACTGACAACTAAGTGAAAGGTAACCTCACAGGGCAACCAGAAACAGAACACAAGAGTACGCCTATTCCACTTTTATTTGTAATGAAATATTCCAATTTCTTATTTAATTTTTCTTAACTGTTTTCAAGTAGGCAACTTCTACAAAATAGAAAGACACTCTGCAACCATAGGAGGAAATGACTCATCTATAGCTAGTCCTAATGTGGCATCTTAACTAGAGTGGAAATTTTCAAAGACTTCTCTACAAAGGGGAAGTGCTCAGCTATTGCTGAAACAGAATTTCAGTGTTGAGCATGTTAAGGGATGATGTTGTGGCCACCCTTAGCCACACAAATGGCCGCACACACCTTCTGACACTAACAGTGAGTGCTATCTAGTACACACTGAATTTCTACCCAGGACACTGATTCTCAGAGAGGAAGACTTAATACAGAAATGTGAGGCTTTGCTCAACAGCAGCAAACAAGGGAGATGAAGGAAGAGAAGCTCCCCACTTAAGGCAGAGCACAAGAGGTCTTCTCTGCACCATGGGTGTAGCAGCTGTTATGAACTGGCCAGGTCAGATGGCGCCACACTACACTACCTAAGCCTGGTGATGGAACAGGGCACCACACCACACTACTTAAGCCTGGCGATGGAACAGGACACCACACCACATCACACCACATTACCTTAGCCTGGTGATGGAACAGGAAACCACACCACACTACCTAAGTCTGGTGATGGAACAGGGCACCACACCACTACCTAAGCCTGGTGATGGAACAGGGCACCACACCACACTACTTAAGCCTGGTGATGGAACAGGGGACCACACCACACTACCTAAGCCTGGTGATGGAACAGGGAACCACACCACACTACCTAAGCCTGGTAATGGAACAGGGCACCACACCACTACCTAAGCCTGGTGATGGAACAGGGCACCACACCACACTACTTAAGCCTGGTGATGGAACAGGGAACCACACCACACTACTTAAGCCTGGCAATAGAACAGGGAACCACACCACACTACCTAAGCCTGGTGATGGAACAGGGCACCACACCACACTACCTAAGCCTGGTGATGGAACAGGGTACCACACCACTCTACCTAAGCTTGGTGATGGAACAGGGCACCACACTACTCTACCTAAGCCTGGTGATGGAACAGGGCACCACACCACACTACTTAAGCCTGGCAATGGAACAGGGTACCACACCACACTACTTAAGCCTGGCGATGGAACAGGGCACCACACCACACTACCTAAGCCTGGTGATGGAATAGGGCATTCCAGTCCCACAATTCTTTGGCCATGGGGCGAGGGGTGGAGGAGGTGTCCTTTCTATAATGCTCCCTGCCTGCCGTGTGGCCAAGCAGCTGATCCTGTCATGTCTCAGCAGTGCTCACTCCCAAGGGAAGAGGACAGAAGAGGTGTCTAAAGTCTGCCTGTCTTGCCAACTCTCACTGGTCTGTTGTGTTTCAAGTGTTCAGCTTTTGTGATGCACTGTGCCTGTAAAGCAGGCGTGGAAGATGACAATAGCACATCACACCACGCCACACCATGCCATACCACGAAGCAGTCCACAAGAAAAGTGAGAAACTGCTGAGAAACACACGTGGCAGCACAAGACCTGGCCAAGTCCACTTAACAACAGTTTGTGTACCACTGGGTGACCACACTGGCACTCTAAAACATTGTCTTTTGCAGAGTTTAGAACCATCCACTATCCCCAAAATCTATCGTCTGGCTTTGATACATACCAGCCCTTCTCTCATCATTAATGCCTATTTCCCACATTATAATAGACATACACTATGGTGACAAAAAGAAAAAAGGGACAGAAGACCTGGACAAACTCTGCAACAATGCAGCCATCTGACAAAATCGATGATCAGGAGGGGGTTGTTGTGCATTTGACAGCCACGCCAGAACATGGAGGGAAGGCATAAGACTCACAGGACTGGACAGCTGAGCAGCACTCACTCACCCCTGCTGTGCAGGGTGCAGCCAGCAGCTCCCAATCACTAACACCATCTTCTGCCTAGCGAATAAGAGAGAGATATTACAGATGCACTCACATCTGACAAGCAGCATTGCCCACGGTCTCATGGCCAAATGCAATGACCCAAACCAGAAACATTCAAAACATCCTGGGAACGCTACAGTGAAAGAGAACCACAGCAAATGCATTCTCATGTATCAAAACAGAGACACTCCCAGGTCCCCCAACAATACAGACATGTTCTGGGAAGCTTCAGATCAAAGTGAAACGGTTCTCCCAAGATGCTATCAGAATAATAGGCATTAAAAAAAAATCACCTTTCGAAGTCAAGAGTACAGAAAACACATCCAAAAGCTCTGTGCAAGAAACTATAAGAGTCATCATTCTGTGAACTTTGGCTCATGGAACCAAGAAGCAAGGGACCGACCAACAGGTGTCTGTATCCGAAGGTCAATCAAGCAGAAGGGCTCCTGAGACGTCCTCAGTCAGCACCATGAGAAGGCTCTACAGGGTTAAAGGAGAAGGAAATGGAAACTCCTCTCCTTTCCCACCTACCTCCTGAACCCAAATGTACTTTGTAAACTTTAACTTTTTAATATAAAACAATTGCATTATTTTTCAAATAATATAAACAGAGGTCAAGATGTACCAATCTCCCACCAATCCTTAACACAGATTAATAACAGCAATTGCAGAAAATTAGGCCTCTAAATAGTACAGCCTCCAAACCAAAGGATCCTATTTGAAATACTCTAAGATGCATGTACAGAAGGAATGCACCCTGACACTAAAGAATGATAACAACCAATGTAGAGAAATAATAAAGTTTTATAAAGGTCTGATTTTAATACTTTTGTTATGGTGCCTTTATGTTGAACTATTCAGTGTAGGACTGTAAGATGTAACAATTATTTCTTTCTCAAGTAACACAAATGATTTAACTGAAACAAAGAATAATATGTAAAGTAATTCTAATATTACATAAATGAATCTTAAAATTTTACAGATCCATATCTGCTTTATCAGAGGCTCCTAACTCCTGTAGGTGACCTATTTCCAATTTTCACTGTTTTAATGACATGACACTTAAAAAAGACAAAAAACAACCTTGAGTTATTAAACTTATGAAAAACACAAAACCTTCAATGAAAAAAATCCCAAACCTTTTTTTTTTTTTTTTTTTTTTTTTTTTTTCTGTCAGCCCAATCTGTAGGCCCCACAAGAAAGCAGTGTCTTGCTGGGGAGGGAGCTGTGCTTTCTCCTCTGTCCTCAGGCAATGCCAGGGCACTCTACAGGCAAGAAACCCTGGAGTAAGGCTGAGGAGCCCAATGCTTTTAAGTGACTATCTGGACCCAAGAAGCCATATAGACAGTAATGATTCCAAAGAGAACAAGACAATCACATGGCAGGTTACAAACTGCATTGTAAAATCAAAAGCTTCCTCTGTAAGCAGAAGTAAGGACCGTGTGTCCTGGGTGGGGGGTGGGAGGGTGGAGAGAGAAGGAAGGGGGAGGGGAGGGAGGGAGAGAGGGAGGGAAAGAGAAGAATGCAGTTCTCAGCACAGCTAAGAAATAAATGTGAGGTAAAACAGAGGGCTCAGAAGGACTCAAATCTTAAGTACTGTGGCTCAGTTTATAAAACTGAAAGTATAATGAAAAACCAGTTTTTGAAATGTGAGTATTAATACACTAAAATTATAAAAGTCACAAAAACACCAAAAAAAGTCACAAAACCAGAGGAATATCCATTCTGTTATTAGGGAAAAAAATTTAAAGGAATACACCCTTAGGGTTGAGTCAACATTAGTATACAGATAACAATGTTTGCTAGGCAATTAAGCTTCAATTTTTGACACTTCCTTCAAAAAGAAAGGAAAAAAAATAAGTGCTAGCACCCAGTTTCTCCTTGTCATTTTGCTGGGTCCACAGGCTCTGTGACTGTGAACACTACTCTCAGAGATCAGTACTGGACACAAGGTCTTCTGACACCTAAATAATGTGGATGAGGAGCTCAGCAGCTACTTCAGTTCTGTGAATAGTGAGAACTTATTCCAACCCTTCCACTTAAACTCATTCAACACAGCAACATTATTAGAATAGGTGCCATTATTATCTCCAACTTATAAATAAGGAAATTAAATAACCGTCAGCAAATGGTAGGACTGAGACTTGAACTAGGTCTGGTCTGAGGCCTGAGCTTATTGCTCCTAAATACCATTATCACCTCCCGGGTAGGAACAAGGCAAAGCATTTAAATATAAAGAGATATACAGGCCACCTGACAATGCAAATAACTGCTGAGCAAACTTCAAGGCCAAAGAGGTAGCTGAATAGAAAACTAACCAGATTTTCAAGGTAATGAACCCTAGGGGAGAGGACTATATCACATTCCCGTCCTCACTGTTAAATTAAATCTGAGGGGCATACAGGAGGAAGTGTGTGTGTGTGTGTGTGTGTGTGTGTGTGTGAGAGAGAGAGAGAGAGAGAGAGAGAGACACACAGAGACACAGAGAGAGAGAGACAAACAGAGACAGAAACAGATGACGAGAATGAAAGAGAGTCTGTGTGTTGGGGGGTTGTGCAAGAAAGGAAACCAGACAGATATGTTGGTTAATAAATCAGAGTTTGCTTGAGATTAGAGAGAGATTACAGGAGAAAGAAAAGTCCCAATGTTCACCACAAATTTATGTTATGTTGCACAAAGAGTCCTTCTGAACACAGGACCTAGCAAAATCTGCTAACTACCCATAACCACCTACAGCTTGCTTTCCTTGAAGAGAGAAGGTAGTGCTGGCTTTAATTTGTGCACAGAACTACTTGGTATCTTAAATTATTGAACAAGCTGGGCGTGGTGGTACATACCTTTAGTCCTAGCACTTGGGAGGCAGAGGCAGGCGGATCTTTGTGAGTTCAAGGCCAGTCTGGTCTACAGAGCGAATTCCAGGACAGCTGGGGCTACAGGGAGAACCCTGTCTCGAAAAGACCAAAAAAAAAAATTATTGAACAGTAAGCAGATAGCAAGGCATTGACTAGTATCTGGTAACCAGCTAACCTGTCACAGGATCCTTTCTTACTGAATGTTCTGTGTAGTTTTTGCCTGGGTAAAACCCACCATTAAAACACACTATTCCAGGGGCTGGAGAGATGGCCTAGCGGTTAGGAGCGCCGACCGCTCTTGCAGAGGACCCGGGTTCGATCCCCAGCACCCACATGGCGGCCGAGAACCGTCTGAAACTCCAGTTCCAGGAGAACTCCAGCTCCAGGGGAATCTGACACTCTCTTCTGACCTCCACGGCATTGCACGACACGGGTGCACAAACTTGCATGCAGACAGTACAATCATACACATACAGAAATAAATAATAATAAAAAAAAATTAAAAAAAAAAAAAAACCACACTATTCCAACAGGTTTTTCTCAACTCCTGGGCTCTGAGAACACAGACTCCTCACTTGAAGCTGTTGCCTTTTTGCATCAGGGCAGGTTTGTATGGAAAGAGTACGGCCTCATTGTGGACACTAGCCACACTGTAAATACACGGCCTCTGCTGTGGCCTTGACACTGCTGCTGATGACGACTGACTCAGTCCAGCCTTCTCTACTCCTTGATCTTCATCACAGGAGATGCCTCCAGTCAGAAGAATATAAAAAGTCCAATGTACGCACACTGACTATCCTCACATCAAAGTGAAAAAAAAATCACACGCCACGTGTGGTGGTGCACACCATCAATCTCAGCACTCAGGAGGCAGAGTCAGGCTAGCCTAGTCTACATAGTGAGTTCCAGGCTGGCTGGGGCTATAGGAGATCATGTCTAAGGAAAAATTAAATAAATCACTGCATGCACGTTTTATCTCTCATTCTCTGTCCAGTATCAAGTTGTTCCCATTTGGTCCTTTTGAAAAATGAAGCATGGGCAGGTGTCATATGTGCAGTCCCAACTCCTCAGGAGACTAAGGCAGGAGGACCACTGAGCCCAGGAGTCCAAGCTGCAAGCACAGCAAGATGCCATTTAGAAACCTAAAAGGAACAGAGGAAAAATGCTGTCTCCTTAAAAGCCTCCATCCATGTAAGCACAACTCCATCCCTGTAAGCACAACTCCATCCCTGTAAACACAACTCCATCCCTGTAAACACAACTCCATCCCTGTAAGCACAACTCCATCCCTGTAAGCACAATTCCATCCATGTAAGCACAACTCCATCCCTGTAAGCACAACTCCATCCCTGTAAACACAACTCCATCCCTGTAAGCACAACTCCATCCCTGTAAGCACAACTCCATCCCTGTAAGCACAACTCCATCCCTGTAAGCACAACTCCATCCCTGTAAACACAACTCCATCCCTGTAAGCACAACTCCATCCCTGTAAGCACAATTCCATCCATGTAAGCACAACTCCATCCCTGTAAGCACAACTCCATCCCTGTAAACACAACTCCATCCCTGTAAGCACAACTCCATCCCTGTAAGCACAATTCCATCCCTGTAAGCACAACTCCATCCCTGTAAGCACAACTCCATCCCTGTAAGCACAACTCCATCCCTGTAAGCACAACTCCATCCCTGTAAGCACAACTCCATCCCTGTAAGCACAACTCCATCCATGTAAGCACAACTCCATCCATGTAAGCACAACTCCATCCCTGTAAACACAACTCCATCCTTGTAAATACAACTCCATCCATGTAAACGCAACTCTATCCATGTAAACACAGCTCCATCCATGTAAGCACAACTCCATCCATGTAAGCACAACTCCATCCATGTCAACACAACTCCATCCATGTGAACAGAACTCCATCCATGTAAGCACAACTCCATCCATGTAAACACAACTCCATCCCTGTAAACACAACTCCATCCCTGTAAACACAACTCCTCCCTGTAAACACAACTCCATCCCTGTAAATACAACTCTATCCATGTAAATACAACTCCATCCATGTAAGCACAACTCCATCCACGTAAACACAACCTGCATCCAGGGGAAAATCTTTTGCATAAAAACACTAAGAAACACTCTCAAATGCAGGAGAGAACTGTTAGTCTTTGGAATTGTTATTCCTTTACCCTCCCACTGTAAGACCCCAAAGGACAATAACAGTTTTGAGTTGGGGAGGGCAGCAGGGCTCTGTGGAGAGGGTGGGCAGCACTGAGACCCTCAGCTGCCTTCCTCCCTAGCACTGTCTCATCACCTGATATTGACAAGGCTGGACTCAGTGACCTCTAAAGTGTCTACAAAACTATAAAGAAGTATGATTCTACACGGTGCTGCACACCCTTAATCTCAGTACTTGGGAGACAGAGGCAGACAGATCTCTCTGAGTTCATAGCCAACCTGGAGTAAAGGTGTGCGCTACCACGCCCAGCCAAAACTGCATTTTTTAAAAAACGACCTCCTATATATGTGGCATGCATATATGCACATTTTGGAGTGATGCAAATTGGAAGGAATAACAACAACAACAAAAAACAAACAACAACAACAACGAAAAGACTGGGTCAAAGAACTGACTGAACCGTGAGCTTCTGCTCGAAACAGTAAACTTCTGCATCGAAAATTTTAAAAGAGACTGAGAAAAAAGATGAAAAACATGTTTGGCACAATGCATGAGCTCTGGTGGGTGGGAGGGGCAAGGAAGGGGGCATGGGTGTAGATTTCATAGGAAATTTTGTATGAAATGCACAAAGCTTCAATAAAAATTGGCTTTGAAAAAAAATGACCTCCTGTGTTAATTATAAACGATTACTTCTAGGAGTCAGAAAAAACAGGATAGTTGGGAGAAGAGGTTTAAGTTCTGCTTCCAACCAAGACCAGATTTCCCTTTTTACTTAAAGACAACCAAAACGTGACCAAAGATACGAGTGCCTGTTTTCTGCTCTGGAAGCAGCCAGGGACTGTAGTTTCCCTCTGCTGAAAAAGAAACAACAGAAGCCCTGCACCATACTGGCTTCCTCCATAGAGGCAGCTTCCATGGTTGTAGCAAAGGGAAAGGAAACTCAAACAGTGCCCAGGGGTTTTCCCGAGGGGAGAAAAGAGTCTGGAGGCAAAGCAGCTGAAAGGTGCAGAGCAGCCCGGACTCTCGGTCTGCTCTAGGCTTTGCTGTACGCTTACTGGCGAGCGTGTGAGAAGAGGCGACCTGCTCTTGCAGGAAGATTCACTGCGCCTAATGAGCAGAAGTGGGAGTTCACACACAAGTTTGAAGACGGTTTGTATTCCCATTGCCAACACAGAAAGATCACAAATACACACAGAAGCCTCCTCCAAAGGGTACTTGGCAGTGAGGCTGAGCTGTCACCACAGTGAAGTCTGCTCTAGACCAACCTTTCATAGGACTGGACAAGCTACATGGAAGAGAGGAAAAGAAAGGGAAATCCAACACTTTGAAGGACTAACAAAACCCAACCCCAATAACACAAACTCCCAACACGAGCTCCAGTGAAGGCTAGAACGGTGAAGAAACTGCAATATGAACCATTCGTTCAGGAGGAAGAGCACCTAACCGAACAACACTCAGAAACGACAGACATATGGAAGCAACAGGCAGCTAAGTGTGTCATAGCAAACATGCTCCAGATGTTTGAAGGAGCATAAAGGAAGCTGTCCTGAGGAGGAGAAAAAGGAGGCCGTAACAAGAACCAAATGCAGCCTCTAGAGGTGAAAAATATCCTCTGATGAAAAACGCTGCGGTTGGCTTTAAGAGGAGATTAGAGAATGCAAAAGAAATATTAATACTGGAAGATAGTACTAAAATTACCTAAGATAATAGAGACTAGAAAAAAACCTAGTTGTCAGTAGCTTGTGAGACAATATCAAGAATAATAATAAACATAAATAATAGCACTTGTGTATGTTTTTCATGAGACATGAAACAACAGCTGCAAAAATAAATCCTCTTTTGCAACTCAGAACTTACTGCTCAGTACAAGCCATGATACAGATAAGGACTATAATAGAGAAGGTAGCTCAAAGCGATGCTGCTGGTGATGAGGCTTGCCTTGAACATGAAGCCTGGAGGTGAGGACACCTGTCTTTGACAGATGTTTGTTTCAGTGTAGTATTGGTAACTCTGACAGATCATAGTGTTCTGAGAGTGACAGCCTGGGAACGAGGCTGATCATACTCTTTAGAGAAGTATGGGATGTTGGCCACCGAGAAGCAGATCTATCCTAACAGTTCCTAAAGTAAACTGTTTCAAGAAACTGGGTGCCAAAGATCTCAGGAGAACTTAATTCCTGCAGACATAAAAGAACTGTGGGCTGACAGCATTACTGGATTAAGCATCAATTCTTAGAGAAAGGATTATCTTGAGAAATCTTGAACTTCGGGAACCTCAATGGACAGTAAAGGTTTACATGTGAAATCCTTTAAATAAAAATGTATTGACTTTACAATAAAAAAGAAACATATTTTATAGACCAAGAAGAGAGAGACCATAAAAATATATAAAGGGATAATATAAAAGATTTCCTAACTTAATATAAACTATAGACCTGGGCTGGAGAGATGACTCAGTGGTTAAGAGCAGTGATTGCTCTTGTGGAGGACCTGGGTTCGATTCCCAGCACACATATGACTGCTAACAACCATCTGTGACTCCAGTTCCAGGGAATTCAATGCCTTCTTCTGACTTCAGTGGGCATTGCACTACATGGGTGCACTTAACACACATGGAGGTAATAAATATACACATAAAAAATAAAATATTTTAAACTATAGACCCATAGATTCAAAAAGCCTACCAAAATCCTCCACCAGATTAATAAGGAAAATTACATCAGGGCCATCATTAGTAACTTGCTAAAAAAGCAGTGAAAAGAGGAGAAATACAGTAAGAAGACAAAAGAAAGTGTGTTTAAAGACTAAAGACAGGAACAACACCAAACTTATCACTGGAAAAAAAGTGTCAACCTAGAAGTATTATTATTATTATTATTATTATTATTATTATTATTATTATTTGGTCTTTTTGAGACAGGGTCTCTCTGTAGCCCCAGCTGTCCTGGAATTTGCTCTGTAGACCAGGCTGGCCTTGAACTCACAAAGATCTGCCTGCCTCTGCCTCCCAAGTGCTAGGACTAAAGATGTGCGCCACCACGCCTGGCTCAACCTAGAAGTCTTTACCCAGAGAAGTATCTTGTCAATGGAAGGCAAAGACAAAAATGAAGTTATCACTAGCAGCTTTGTACTCCAAGAAATGTTAAAAGAAGCTTCACTAGGCAAAAGGAGACTGATAATGAAAGACCCCCAGACCCACAGGAGAGAAACAAAGAACACGGCAGCACTACTAACCAACTGCAACAGACACAACTGCCTATTTAAAAAGAGAATCACAATGTGAGAGTCACAGCATATGAGGCACCACGACAGCACAGATCATGGCAGGCAGATGCCACACGGCTATCCTGGTCCCCACGTGCAATGCAGAAGTGTTGTAAGAACTTTAAAATGCATGAGACAAAGGTCCTGAAAAAACCCACCTTACTCCAAAAGAAAGCATGAAAAGAGGAAAAAGAGAACAATGACAATCGGTACTTTATTTCATTTAATAAAAAAGGACAAATGGAGGAAACAAGATAGAAGATACAGATTTTATTAATAATTATATCAAATATAGTTTCAGCATCTCAACTAAGAAACACATCATCAGACCCAAATATATATTCTCTTTTAACAATCCACTTTAAATATAAAGAAGCCAGTAAGTTAAAGGAAAAGGAGAGAAAAGCCATTTCATGTAGATTTTAATCAAAGGAAAACTGGCTTGCTTTATTTCTGCCTCACAAAATAAACCAGAATAAGGAATATTAAGAGGCAAACACACTTCAGTACGGAAAGTGGTCAGTTCACCCAGGAAATAACAATATGGAGTGTAATGTTATCATCAAAGCTTCAAAATCCATGGGAGGAAAAGACAGGAGTGACAGAAGAAATCATCAGAATTCACCATCTCTCAGTGACTGGAAGAAAACAGGCAGCGGTCAGCAAGGATGTGAGCATCTAAGCACTGTCAGCCAGCCTGGCCTAACTGCACCCACTGGACAGCAGCCACGGGTCCCTTCTAAGAACACGGCAAACATTATCACAGCAGAGGATATTTTGGAGCAAAAGTTAAACAGGTGAAAATTATACTTCTCTGACCAATGAAGTTAAACTAGGTATCCATAATACGAAGACTGCCTCAACAATCCCAAACACCTAGAAAATAAACAGCATGCTTTTAAATAACCAATGTGTAAAACAAAGAAATCACTAGGGAGCATAGTGCACCTGCCTATAATTTTTGCACTCAGGACTCTGGAACAGGAGGATTGGGCGTATGAGTTTCTGAGCTACGTAGGAAGAGCTCATCTCAAAAAAAGAAGAAATCACAATATAAACTATTCTAACTGAATACAAATGAAATTACAACATCTCAAAACTTGTGTAGTACAGTTAAACAAAACAAAGATTTATTATCACGTTTGTCTTTATGCTGAACTAAATCACTATGGTAATTAAATAAGGATTAATTATGAATAGTTGTTATCATCACATAAAATGGATTTATTTGCCAATATCTATTAAGGTGCTCCTTAAAAGCAAGAACTCTACTAGACACACAAAGAAAGGAAAACTCATAGGCCTCAATCTACCAGGAATATGAAAGCCTGCATCTAAATTCCAAAGCCACCCAGACCAGTTACCGGAGCTGTGTAACCAAGAGCAAAGCCAGTCCTCCAGCACGGGCTGATCCGGGAGGCCATGGGGAAGCAGAAACACATAGCTAGGCCCACAAGCCTGGAGATGGACAGACTACAGGAGTGTACACAGGGCTCTAGGAAACAGCCCAGCTTGAGCAGAGGCAGAAAGCAGAAATCTGGAGGGTCGGGCCTCAGGCTGAGTGAGCCACACACGCTAATGCAACTCCCTTCAACAAAGTTGTTGTGAGGGAGCAGCTCGGGACATGCCTGTTAGGGTCTGGAGGAAGGCACAATGTGGACTGGAGTCCAGTCCTCGGTGTGAGTGCTGGATCTATATGAAAGGTCCAATTCTCCACTTCCCCCGGGCCCACTTTCCTTCTTCATGAAGTAGATGACACCATCTGTATGCCATTGGGGCAACTGGACTGTCCACATTGGGAAGTACACGCACGCATAAAGGCAGCAAGGTACTGCAGGCTTTGGGGAGCCGGGCAAGGCTGAAGGAAGACAAATGACACCCACTGATGCCGAGGCTGGCTGAGGAGTGAAGCCGGGAGGAAATAAGGTAATGTAGGAGTACAGGTTAGGAGTAACAAGGGCCTCGCCTGGCGAGCCCGTGGTGGAGTGGAGGCCCCAAGAAAGAAGATGCAAAGAGCTCCAGCAAGGTGGGCCACAGCGATTGACCCCGAACAGATGGAAGCCAGGGAGGAACAAAACAGGCCCTAATCTGAAGCAGAGAGGACATGGAGAATTGACAACCAAGTGAGACAGAGCGAATGCTGTGGATATAGAGAGCTCTGACAGTCCAGAGGAAAGCTTTACTCATACTATAGAAACACAGCTGACTTGGAGGGGGAAATGTAATAAGCTATTACGTAATAAACTTATGCAATAAACTATTTAATTCTAGAAACCAGTGCCTATTCCAGAAGCACCTGGCATCTCACTCCTCTGTATAATTACATAATGATGTTCATCTAACAGTGCATCTGCATTGCATTTCATCATTTCTAACATCAACACATTCCACACACATTGTGATTTTACTAGAAGATTCCAATAGCAGAAAGATGCAAATGGGGGCGCCACGGAGCACTGCAGATACTGCAATTCATCATGGAATGAAGTTTTGGTGCTAAACAGTTACAGCCAATGAGTAAGAAATAGGAAAGGATGAGTGTGGTGGAAGAGAAAACTCATTCATCAGCTCTATCTAAAACAAATCTAAGAACAGCAGTCAGTCAAGAACCTGCTCATCCAAACCCACCAAAGTAACACACAGAAAACACCAGTCTAGCATAAACTCAACTGCAAGGACTGTGACAGGGTCTGGATGAATTGGAACTGGTGCTTTGGAACTGGCTACCTATGGCGACCAGGCTACAAGGGGCTTTTATTTCACATACTTGGACTTGACTCGCTATGTAACAAACAGGAAATGAGCCTAGGTTTGAATTCACATTATTTGCAACTACAGTAACGGCAGGCAGAATGAAATTGGATTATGTTTGGCTAGCTTACTCTAGTTTCTTGAGGGGCCAGTCAATGCCTGCTGTGTGAGAAGAAGCAGCTTTACAAAGTTTATCTAAGAGACATCCAAAGCTATCAGCATGTCCACGTACAAGTTACTCCTAAGCCAAAGGCTGGTTAATGCCAGTACTAAAGCTTTTGGCTAACATACATTTTTGTCCAGAATTAGTTAGTTTTTAAAAGCAAAGATACTAGCTCACATCACAGGAGTAACCTTTCAAGGGACACCTGTACAGGCTCCAGAGAACTCACCCGTGCAAAGTCAAACGCGTATCTGTAAATGAGCTTAAAGTTTGTTGTATCGTTTAATAATGATCTTAAGTAATCCAAAGTAGTTCTGAGTTTTTCTGTTGTATCACATCTAGGAAAACAGAATAAAGGTAAATTAAACCTGAGTGGTTCTTAAAAAAAAAAAAAAACCTGGAGTAATATAAAACCCAATGAATAAAAAACCTAAAGTATGAATATGTTCATGATAACCAATTTCTGCACCTTTAAATAAATGTTAAAAACTCAGAAAGTGGATGGAATAGCAAATAAGGACCCATTTTCTCATTCCCCCTGCTTCAGGAATGGCCGCTGTCATTCTTATACACTCCTCATACAAGTCTTTTGCTGTACCACCTGATTCAATGACAGTCACCCATGAACACTTAGCACCATCTTAATGGCTGATCAGAGTTCATAGCTAGCAGACAATCTACACACACATTTTCCAACTGTTCTCCAAATTTCTCTTGTAGTTATTTTAATTTTTTTTTTAATTTTTATTTTTTATGTGTATGTTTTGCCTACATGTATATAAGTGCACCCATGTGTGCAATGTGCAATGCCTGAGGAGGCCAGAAGAGGGGATTGGCTCCTGGGGAACTGGAGTTAGCTGCCACATGGGTGTTTAGAACTAAACCCAGGTCCTCTGCAACAGCAGCCAGCACTCTTAACCATTGAGCTCCAGTATCCTATCATGTTTTAAGGAGACCAGACCAGCTGCTTTTGTTGCATGTCACTTGTTGGATAATTTCTCTAAGACTACAGAGGTTTGATATGGCTAACAAGAAATACAACATATGATACATGGTCCTGGGGCTAGAGAGATGGATCCTCAGTTACGAGCACTCATTGTTCTTGCAGAAGACCCAGGGTTGAATCCCAGAACCCACATGGTGGCTAACAACCATCTGTAACTCCAGTTCCAGAGGATTCAAAACTCATTTCTGTTACCCACTGGCACTGCATGGCCTGGGTGCACTTACACACATGCATACACATAAAACAAAAACAAAGCAAGAAAAGTAAAAAATTAAAATGATGCACTGTCCTTCCAGAGCATGTGGGGAGGAGGCGCATCAAATCAGAGTGCCCTTATTATTATTATTATTGCTGAAATTAGTTTGTATATTTGAGAAGGGAGGGCTAATCAGATTCTCCATTTATTTATTTGTGTGTTTGTGCACATGGAGGCCACAGGTCAGCCTTGGGTGTCATTCCTCAGATGCCCTTCACCTTATTGTTTGAAACTGGGTCTCTCATTGGTCTGGAACTTACTGAGTAGGCTGGCTGGCTGGCCCCAGGGACCTGCCTTCCTCTCCCCTGTGCAGGGACTTACAAGAGCACATCCATGCTCAGCTCTTTTTACATGGTGTCTGAGCATCAAACTCTGATCCTGTGATTGTGCAACAAGTGCTTTACCAACTGAACCTTCTCCCCAGCCCCAGATCCCCCATTTGAAGACCTTTTCTCACTCTGAAATAAGTAGTCTGTGGGATGACACTTTAAGACTATGATTATCCTCTTCTTCTTCAATGTGTTACTCAATATATATTGTCAATTTTTTCAACTTCCTATTTTCCTGATGCATAAACACCCCCATAAATGGGCTGTAAACAAACTCCCAAAAGACCAGGGGAACGAGTACAATAAAGCTGATCCTGGCTGTGGCACAATGCACCAATGAAATCCATGCCTCTTGATTGTGTTCTCCTCCAGCCCTTCAAGAGGGCACCTGCAGGGGGCAAGTCCACCTGTGGAAGGGGCCAAGCACCTCTTGTGTTGCCACTGCACTGCCCTGCCTTCCTTCCTCATGACCCTGAACATCCCATTTATACACAGTTGTTTTAAGGTCCTGCTCAGTCAGTGGTCACATGTGAAGGTACAGCATGCTGATTTTTAATCTGTCATCCTCCTATAAAGAGCTCCGTGCAGCACCTTTCTGGATTTTGAATGCTTTTGCTTTTAATGCAACATGTGCCATCTATTACTGTCAACATCCTTTAATGCACCGACTGTCTGGTCTGGGGGGATGGGCCCTTGAAGCTGGCTCTGGGTCTCTGACATGTCCTCACCAGTCTCTGAGCACATCCTTTTTCTCTGGCATGGGATGTTTCAGATCCCCTGTTCTTTCTCTGCTCAGAATTTGAAACCAGCCATTTCTCCAGGGAGCCCTAGTGATGACAACCTATTTTTACCACAGAGTGTTTACTTTTCCTAAGGAAGCACACTAATTAGTTATTTTTCCAAAATAACTTTCTGTTTGCAATATATAAATCTTAAAATGAGAACCAGGACAGCAAGATGGCTCTGTGGTGACAACACATTATCACACAGCCTGGCAGACTAAGTCCGATTTCCGAAACCCACGTAAAGGTACAAAGAGAGGACTGACTCTACAAAGCTGTCTTCCCACCTTGTAATATATGCTATGTTTGTAATTATCACGTGCTGTTTGAATTCGCTGAGAAGCTGGCTCTGGAAGCAACTTGCCCCGCCACCTCCACCTTCACATCCAAACCTGTTTATATCAAATGTTCTCCAAGACACCTTGCCTGGGAATGGGCTTCCCAAGAGTAAAAACATTGTGCCCTTAAACACAGCTAGAAGGTAAGCCTTTACCAGAGTTTACTATTGCTTATCCCATAATACAGAAATATCTACAATGACAAAAAGAATATGACAGCTCAGCCAAGGAGAGATGGGTCAGTGTGAAGCCCCAGCAGACTGCCTCAACCTCCCCAGGAGCTCAGCCATGGAGAGAAGGGTCAGTGTGAAGCCCCAGCAGACTGCCTCAACCTCCCCAGGAGCTCAGCCATGGAGAGAAGGGTCAGTGTGAAGTTCCAGCAGACTGCCTCAACCTCCCCAGGAGCTGAGCCATGGAGAGAAGGGTCAGTGTGAAGTTCCAGCAGACTGCCTCAACCTCCCCAGGAGCTGAGCCATGGAGAGAAGGGTCAGTGTGAAGTTCCAGCAGACTGCCTCAACCTCCCCAGGAGCTGAGCCATGGAGAGAAGGGTCAGTGTGAAGTTCCAGCAGACTGCCTCAACCTCCCCAGGAGCTGAGCCATGGAGAGAAGGGTCAGTGTGAAGTTCCAGCAGACTGCCTCAACCTCCCCAGGAGCTGAGCCATGGAGAGAAGGGTCAGTGTGAAGTTCCAGCAGACTGCCTCAACCTCCCCAGGAGCTGAGCCATGGAGAGAAGGGTCAGTGTGAAGTTCCAGCAGACTGCCTCAACCTCCCCAGGAGCTGAGCCATGGAGAGAAGGGTCAGTGTGAAGTTCCAGCAGACTGCCTCAACCTCCCCAGGAGCTGAGCCATGGAGAGAAGGGTCAGTGTGAAGTTCCAGCAGACTGCCTCAACCTCCCCAGGAGCTGAGCCATGGAGAGAAGGGTCAGTGTGAAGTTCCAGCAGACTGCCTCAACCTCCCCAGGAGCTGAGCCATGGAGAGAAGGGTCAGTGTGAAGTTCCAGCAGACTGCCTCAACCTCCCCAGGAGCTGAGCCATGGAGAGAAGGGTCAGTGTGAAGTTCCAGCAGACTGCCTCAACCTCCCCAGGAGCTGAGCCATGGAGAGAAGGGTCAGTGTGAAGTTCCAGCAGACTGCCTCAACCTCCCCAGGAGCTGAGCCATGGAGAGAAGGGTCAGTGTGAAGTTCCAGCAGACTGCCTCAACCTCCCCAGGAGCTGAGCCATGGAGAGAAGGGTCAGTGTGAAGTTCCAGCAGACTGCCTCAACCTCCCCAGGAGCTGAGCCATGGAGAGAAGGGTCAGTGTGAAGTTCCAGCAGACTGCCTCAACCTCCCCAGGAGCTGAGCCATGGAGAGAAGGGTCAGTGTGAAGCCCCAGCAGACTGCCCCAACCTCCCCAAGCAGTTTCTGCTGGATGGTCTGAGCACCTAATTTGATGCTAAATCTTTTACTTGGAAGCCTCACTTCAGGGGACACTCTGCTCTGCCCAGGACTAAACTCCATCGGAAACCCCAGCTGGCCTCCTTAAAAGGGCTTCCCCAGTCACTTCTGCTCAGTGCTCTGAGTACCTGATTTGATGGTCTATCATCTATCTATCTATCTATCTATCTATCTATCTATCTATCTATCTATCTATCATCTACCTATCATCTATCTATCTATCTTCTATCAAACTATCTATCTATCTATCTATCTATCTAATCTATTCTTGTACTTTGGCTTGCTATTATATACTTAATAAACTCACTCATTTAAAGCCAAAGACCAGCTATGGTAGATCACTTCCCAGACCATACATGAGACACACACACATACACAACAATAACAAAAAAAACCCTGAGGTAAAAACAGCTCGTATTTTCTCAGCAGCGCTGAAGCTTCCATTGCTGGATGTGGGTCCTTGTGCTTCTCCATGGAGCTCTCACTTACTCTGCTCATTAGAATACGCAATATGTTTAAGAAGTGTTATCAAAATCTCCTTACTTTAAAATACGGTTCACAACACATTGCTCAGGATTCTCAGGTGGGCTGGGAAGGTGCAGGATGGACCACACGCTAGCACCTGGAAGTGTGCCTCAGGGTGCAGAGGGTCTCCACGCCCAGTGGACTCTCAGGTAGGCTGGGACCACACACAAGCACCTGTAGGCGTGACTAGGGTCCAGGTGGATTGCCCTGCCCTGCCACGTGAGTGGACAGAGCCACCCAGTCATGCTAAGCAGCCAGCCGGGAGCCCAGTGGACTCTCAGGACTTTCAGGTGGGCTGGGGCGGTGGGGGGTACGGGGTACGGGGGACAGGGGGACAGGACGACACCCCCGCACATAGGCGTGCCTTAGGATCCAGGCAGGTTGCCAAGCCCCACCAGGTGATTGACGTGGAAGGAGTGTGCTCCCCCTCCCCCACGGAGCAGTGGTGCAGAGGATCCAGTAAGCTGGTGGAGTTAACAGTTCGTACAATCCAGTAGGCGCAGTGTTAGTGATCTTAGGTCCCACAGCCAACGTAGAGGAACTGAACGGCAGGAAGCACAGTGAGTGACCAACAAATCCTCCATAACAACATTTGAGACTAGCACCAGAATCAAACAAAAAATAAACTCACATGCCAAAGCCACAAGGAAAAATTAACATAGGAAAAGCCCATGATAAATCCACACCAAACTCAACCAGTACTATAGAAGATCCCTACAATGAGATCCCCCTGGAAGGAAACCAAGACATGGACCTTAGAAGAACAGTCATAGACATATTCAAAGAAATCAAAGAATATAAAGAACAAATCAGAGAAGGGGAGAAAATCAAAAACTCAGGAAGGATCTAGAAGGAAACAATGATAAACTCTGGAAAGAGCTAGAGGAGGAGAATGACAAACTCCAAAAAGTACTAGAGGAAGAGTACCACAGACTATGAAAAGAACCAGAGGAAGAGAAACAGACTGTGAAAAGAACCAGAGGAAGAGAAACACAGACTCTGAAAAGAACCAGAGGAAGAGAAACACAAACTCTGAAAAGAACCAGAGGAAGAGAAACACAGACTGTGAAAAGAACCAGAGGAAGAGAAACACAGACTCCAAAAAGAACCAGAGGAAGAGAAACACAGACTGCGAAAAGAACCAGAGGAAGAGAAACACAGACTGCGAAAAGAACCAGAGGAAGAGAAACACAGACTCTGAAAAGAACCAGAGGAAGAGAAACACAGACTCTGAAAAGAACCAGAGGAAGAGAAACACAGACTCCAAAATAAAAACAGAATGACAAACTCCGGAAGGAAGTGGAAACATTGAAAAGATCCCAGGCTAAAATTAAAAAAAGAAACAGACCGGCAAAGCAAGGAGCTACAAGTAGAGAATGATAAGCTCCAAAAGGAAGTGGAAATACTGAAGAAATCACAGGAAGAAGTGAAAAAGGAAATGGAACATTCATCCAATCAACAGGAAAGGATGGGAGAAAGCCTCAGAAGCAGAATAGATGAAGCAGAAAATAGAGAATCAGACTTGCAGATAACACTGAACAACTAAAATGCTCAAGTGAAGAGTGTGAAAAATTTTAAAAAACACAAGAGTGGAATAAGCAGGAAATGTGGGATACTATGAAAAGACCAACTCTCCGCATCATAGGGATAGAGGAAGGAGAAGAATCCCAAGACAGTGGTATTGATCAGATCTTCAACAGGATAATAGAAGAAAAATGTTCCCAAACTGAAAAAAGACAAACCTACACAAATACAAGGAGCACATAGAACACCAAATAGACAAGACCAGAAAAGAAATTCCCTATACCATATCATAGTTAAAACTCTAGATGCTCAAAACAAAGACAAAATATTGAAAGCCACAAGAGAAAGACAACACATTAATTTGTTTTTAGCAATAAATATATAAAAACTCCTTTTTGGTACCCTCTACAAAAAAGTCTTTGTGATCTTTCTGTTAGGATAACAGACTATCTAGGCCAGGCATGGTGGCAACATGCCTTTAATCCCAGAACTTGGGACACAGAGGCAGGCAGATCTCTATGAGTTCAGGGCCAGCCTGGTCTACATAGTAAGTTGCAGGCCAACTGGAGCTACCAGGAGACCCTGCTTTAAAAGACCAAAAAAAATTCTTTTAAAATAGTGTTAGGTGACACCTAGCCATTCAGATTTGTAGATGGTGCAGCAAAAAGGCTGAGACAAAAAGAAAACTGATGACTTATTATGAAATATGAGTTATTACAGTGATAGAGAATTGGAGAAAGATGGAATTTTTATCACAATTTGACAACAAGCCTAATTCCTACNTCACCCTTGCCCATGGTCACCCTTGTTGCGCGATAATTCTCTGAAAGACTACAGTAGCGTTTGAATAGGCTAACAAGATAATACCAACTCAATTTACGTGCATATCACATCTGCGTCCGGGGCTAGAGAGATGGATCTCAGTTAAACGATAAGCCAGCAGAACCAAGCATATGCATCACCAACGCAGGAACAAAACATACACTCATTCGTTCTTGCAGAAGACCCAGGCGGTGAATCCCAGAAACCCACATTGTGGCTAAACAACCATACCATGTAACTCCATTTCCATAGTATGATTCAAAAGCACATTCTCTGTTGACCCACTGGCACTGCATGGCACTGGGCTGCACTTACACCACATGCAGTAACACAATAACATTAACACAAAGCAAGAAAAAGGTAAAAAATTTAAATTGATGCACTGTCCTTCCAGAGCGATGTTTGGAGGAGGCGCATCAAATCAGAGTGCGGCCTTATTATTATTATTAATTGCTGGAATTAGCTTGTTTATTATGTTAGAACTGAGGCTATAGTGCAGATTTCGTCCATTCTATCTTATTTGTGTCTGATGTTTGTCCACATGTGACATACCACACTGCTCAGCCTTGCGGTGTCATTCCTCAGATGCCTTCACCTTATGTTTGAAACTGGTGTTTCTCACTTGAATCCTGGAGGCACTGTTTCACTGATTAGGCTGGCTAGGGCTGGCCCCAGGGACCTGCCTTCCTCTCCCCTGTGAGGGACTTACAAGAGCACATCCATGCTCAGCTCTTTTTACATGGTGTCTGTGAGCATCACTCTTATCCTGTGATTGTGCAACGAGAGTGCTGTTAACCACTGAAACTCTCCCCAGCCACAGACCCCCATGGTTTGAAGACCTTTTCTCACTCTGAAATAAGTAGTCTGTGGGATGACACTTTAAGACTATGATTATCCTCTTCTTCTTCAATGTGTTACTCAATATATATTGTCAATTTTTTCAACTTCCTATTTTCCTGATGCATAAACACCCCCATAAATGGGCTGTAAACAAACTCCCAAAAGACCAGGGGAACGAGTACAATAAAGCTGATCCTGGCTGTGGCACAATGCACCAATGAAATCCATGCCTCTTGATTTGTGTAGTCTCCTGCCAGCGCCTTCAAGAGAGAGGGCACCTGCAGGGGCAATGTCCACCTGATGGAAGGGGGCCATCACCTCTTGTGTATGGCCACTAAGCACCTGCCCTGCCTTCCTTTCCTCAATACCCTACCATCCATTTAAACACAAGTTGTTTGTAAGAGTTCCTGCTCAGTCAGTGGTCACATGTGAAGGTACAGCATGACTGATTTTTAATCTGTCATCCTCCTATAAAGAGCTCCGTGCAGCACCTTTCTGGATTTTGAATGCTTTTGCTTTTAATGCAACATGTGCCATCTATTACTGTCAACATCCTTTAATGCACCGACTGTCTGGTCTGGGGGGATGGGCCCTTGAAGCTGGCTCTGGGTCTCTGACATGTCCTCACCAGTCTCTGAGCACACTTCCTTTTTCTCTGGCGAGTATGGGATGGTTTCAGATCCACCTGTATCTTTCTCTTGCTCAGAATTGTGAAACCAGCCAATATTCTCCAGAGGAGCCCTGTTGATGACAACCTATTTTTCACCACGATGTATTACTTTTCCTAAGGAAAGCCACGTAATTAGTTATTTTTGCCAGAAATAACGCTGTTTGCAATATATAAATTTAAAATGAGAACCAGGCAGCAAGAATGGCTTCTGATGGTGACACACATGATAGTCAACAAAGCCTGGCAGACCAAGTCGCGATTTCCGAAACCCACGTAAGGAGGAGTACAAAGGAGAGACTGAACTCTACATAAGCTGTCTGTCCCACCTGAAAGTAATATAAGTTCGTATGTTTGTAATTAGTCACGGTGCTGTTTGAATATCGCTTGAGAAGCTGGCTCTGGAAGCAAACCTTGCCCCCCCCACCACCTGTCACAGGCCAAGACCGTGTTTGTATAAATCAAATGTTCGCGTCCAAGGAACCCTGCCTGGGAATGGGCTTCCAGGAGAGTAAAAAACATTGTATGGGCCCTTGAAAACAGCTAGAAGGGTTCACCTTTTGACCAGTAAGTTGGACTATGTGCTTTCGCCATAACTACAGAAATATCTACATACAAAAGAATATGACAGACTGCACCAAGAGAGATGTGTCAGTGTGAAGCCCACAGCAGGACATGCCTCAACCGGTGCCCCAGGAGCTCAGCCATGGAGAGAAGGGTTCAGTGTGAGCCCAGCAGACTGCCGTCAACCTCCCCAGGAGCTCAGCCATGGAGGAGAAGGTGAGTTCATGTTAGAAGAAGTTCCAGCAGACTTGCCAGGTCAACCTCCCCAGTAGCTCAGCCATGGAGAGAAGGGTCAGTAGTAAGGAAGTTCCAAGCATACGTCTTTCCTTTTTTTTTTCACCTCCCCAGGAGCTCACGCCAGGAGAAAAGGTCAGGTGGGAAGTTCCAGCAACTGCCCGGCACACCTCCCCGGAGCTCAGGCCTGGCACAGTACAGTACTGCGAATGTTAAGCCCCCAACGGACTGCCCTGCTATCCTCTCCAGCGAGCGTGAAGAGCGGCAGATAGAGAAGAAGGTGTCGAGTGATTCGCGAAAGCTATCGCACGCCAGCTCACCAGGAAGAAGTGACGGTTGAGCACACAACAAATGCCTCGCGACGTCAAGCCATGGAGAGCATGACTCGAAAATCAGGGGGAATTCGCTCAGCGTATGCAGAGAACTCACCCAAGGATGCTGAGCCATGAAGAGAGAAGACGTCAAATGCCAGCAACGTTGCTCAACGCTCCCCAGTCGCTTGGCATGGAGAGAAGGCTGTCAACATAAGGCTACGTGCTTCAAGCCTCCAAAGCACTGGCATAGAGAAGAAGTCACGTGATGGGCCATGCTATGGCTCACTAGCGATCTAGCCATGGGAGAGAAGGATCAGGTAAGAGAGTTCCAGCAGACTGCCTCAACCTCCCCAGAGGCTGAGCCATGGAGAAGGAGGTCAAGGGACATGTAACCCAGCAGACTGGTCCTCAACCTGCGCCAGAGTCTGAGCACATGAGAGAAGAGGGTCAGTGTTAGTGTCCAGCGAACTGCCTCACTCCACAGGAGAGGAGAGAAGCTGGATGCCATGGAGAGAAGGTCAGGTGAAGTTCCGCAGACTGCCTCAACCTCCCCAGGAGCTGAGCCATGGAGAGAAGGGTCAGTGTGAAGTCCCAGCAGACTGCCTCAACCTCCACAGGAGCTGAGCCATGGAGAGAATATGTGAGTCCGAAGCCTCAACTGAAAGCGCAGCCTGGGAATGCTGTGAAGCCAGCAATGCCTCAACCTCCCCAGGTAGCTCGCATGGAGAGAAGGAGTCAGTTGTGAAGTATTACCAGATCTGCCGCAACCTCGCCGAGAGCTGAGCCAGTGGAGAGGAGAGTGGTGCAAGGTGTGAAGCCCAGCATAAACGCCTCAACCTCCCCAGAGCTCAGCCATGGAGAGAGGAGGGTCAGTGGTGAAGTTCCAGCAGATGCTCAACCTCCACAGGGAGCTGAGCCTGGAGAGAAAGGTCAGAGGTGAAGTTCCAGCAGGTGACTGGCCGTACACTCCCCCCAGGAGCTCGGAACCATGGAGAGAAGGGGTCCAAGTGGAGAGTTCCCAGTCTGTCCTCAACCGCCCAAGGATACGGAGCCATAGGAGAGATAGGGTCGTGTGAAGCTGTCCAGCAACTGGCTCACACAACCCCCCAGAGCTCAGCCATGGAGAGAAGAGGTCAAAGTGAAGTCCCAGACAGACTGCCTCAACTCGCCCAGGAGCCGAGGGCCTGGAGAGAAGGATCAAGGTGAGTTCCAGCAGAGCTGCCGCCTCAGACCTCCACAGTGAGCTGAGCCGATGGATAGAGAAGGGTCACGTGAAGTAGTCTGCAGTACGTGCCTAGGCAACTACCGCCGGACTGACCAAGGGAGAAGAAAAGGTGGCAAGTTGTGGAAGTGTCCAGCAGACTCCTCATGACCGCCCCCAGGAGACATGAGCCATGGAGAGAAGAGGTCAACGATGAAGCCCCAGCCAGACTGCCTCAACCGTCGCCCAGGTAGTGAGACTGCCTGATGGAGAGAAAGGGTCAGTGTGAGTCAAGATGCTCATCCGATACCAGAGAAAGTCAGTGTCAGATCGCTCACCTCCAGCTGCCATGAGAGGCAGGTAGCCCAGCAGAGCTACTCAGGCTGAGCCATGGGAAGAACGTGAAGCCCAAGATGCCTCATCCAGAGCTAGCATGAGGAAGGAGGAGTTCCAACTGCCTACCCCAGGGCTCACGAAGGCAATGGAAGCTCACCATGGAAACTGCTGACTCCCTCCCCAGGAGCTGAGCCATAGAGAGAAGGGTCAGGTGAAGCCCAGCAGACTGCCTCAACCTCCCCAGGAGCTGAGCCATGAGAGAGAAGGGTCAGTGTGAAGCCCCAGCAGACTGCCCCAACCTCCCCAAGCAGTTTCTGCTGGATGGTCTGAGCACCTAATTTGATGCTAAATCTTTTACTTGGAAGCCTCACTTCAGGTGACACTTGCTCTGCCCAGACAAACTCCACGGAAGAACCCCAGCTGGCCTCCTTAAAAGGGCTTCCCCAGTCACTTCTGCTCAGTGCTCTGAGTACCCTAACGGATTTGTGATGGTCTATTCATCTATCGTATCTACTCTTAACTATCTATCTATCTATCTATGCTAGATCTATATTTATCTATTTCATAACTATCTCATCTAGCTATTATCTAATCTAGTCTTAGGCTTGGCTATGCGAAACTATTATCATCTTTACTCGTATTTAATATTTCACTTGGTCTGCTTATATATACACTTATGGTGGGACTCACATTCATTTAACCGGACACTATGGTAATCCACTCCAAGCCTCGAGACACACACACAACACAAACAATAAACATAAAAAACCCGAGGGTAAAAACAGCTCTGGTATTTTCCAGCAAGCGCTGAAGGCGGATCCATTGCGGATGGGGGTCCTGTGCTTCTCACATAGGAGCGCTCACTTACTCTGCCATGAGAAAGACAATATGTTTTAAGAAGTGTTATCAAAAGTCTCCTTACTTTAAAATAACGGTTCACGAACACATGGTGCTGCAGATTCATCAGGTGGGGAAACTGGGGGTGCAGGATGGGACCACACCGGCTAGGCACCTGAAGTGTGCCTCAGGTTGCAAGGTCTCCACGCGACCATGTGTGACGTCTCAGGAGTAGGCTGGGACCACAGCACAAGCACCTTTAGGCGTGAATAGGGTCCGGGGTGGATAGTGCCCTGTCCCGCAACCGTTGAGTGTCAGAGCCACCCAGTCATGCTAAGCAGCCAGCCGGGAGCCCAGTGGACTCTCAGGACTTTCAGGTGGGCTGGGGCGGTGGGGGGTACGGGGTACGGGGGACAGGGGGACAGGACGACACCCCCGCACATAGGCGTGCCTTAGGATCCAGGCAGGTTGCCAAGCCCCACCAGGTGATTGACGTGGAAGGAGTGTGTCTCCCCCTCCCCCAGCAGCAGTGGGTGCAAGGATACCAGTAAGCTGGTGAGAGTTAACAGTTCGACAATCCAGTAGGCGCAGGTTAGTGATTCTTAGGTACACAGCCAACTGTAGAGGAACTGAACAGCAGGAAGACAATGAGTGACCAACAAATCCTCCATATAACGTTTGAGACGAGCACCAGAATCAAACAAAAAATAAACCACATGCCAAAGCCACAAGGAAAAATTAACATAGGAAAAGCCCATGATAAATCCACACCAAACTCAACCAGTACGATAGAAGATCCCTACAATAGATCCCCTGGAAGGAAACCAAACAGGACCTTAGAAGAACATTCATAGACATATTCAAAGAAATCAAAGAATAAAGAACAAATCAGAGAAGGGGAGAAAAAAGCAAAACTCAGGAAGGATCTAGAAGAAACAATGATAAACTCTGGAAAGAGCTAGAGGAGGAGAATGACAAAACTCCAAAAAAAAAAAAAAAAAAAAGAACCAGAGGAAGAGAACACCAGACTCTGAAAAGAACCAGAGAAGAGAAACACAAACTCTGAAGAACCAGAGGAAGAGAAACACAGACTGGTGGAAAAGAAACCAGAGGAAGAGAAACACAGACTCCAAAAAGAACCAGAGGAAGAGAAACCAGACTACTGAAAAGAACCAGAGGAAGAGAAACACAGACTCAAAGACCGGAGAAAGAACCAGAGGAAGAGAAACACAGACTGCTGAAAAAACCAGAGGAAGAGAAACACAGACTCTGAAAAAAAAAAAACCAGACTCAAACAAAAAATAAAAAGAAAAAAAAACAGAATGACAAACTCCGAAGGAAGTGGAAAAACTTGAAAAAAAAAAATAAAAAAGAAACAGACCGGCAAAGCAAGGAGCTACAAGAAAAAAAAAAAGCTCCAAAAGGTAAGTGGAAATACTGAGAAATCACAGGAAGAAGTAAAAAGGAAATGGAACATTCATGCCAATCAACAGGAAAGGATGGGAGAAAGCCTCAAAGCAGAATAGATGAAGCAAAATAGAGAATCAGACTTGCAGATAACACTGAACAACTAAAATGCTCAAGTGAAGAGTGTGAAAAATTTAAAAAACACAAGAGTGGAATAAGCAGGAAATTGGGATACTATGAAAAGACCAACTCTCCGCATCATGGGATAGAGGAAGGAGAAGAATCCAAGACAGTGGTATTGATCAGATCTTCAACAGGGATAATAGAAAAAAATGTTCCCAAACTAAAAGACAAACCTACACAAATACAAGGAGCACATAGAACACCAAATAGACAAGACCAGAAAAGAAATTCCCTAACCATATCATAGTTAAAACTCTAGATGCTCAAACAAAGACAAATATTGAAAGGCCACAAAGAGAAAGACAACACATTAATTTGTTTTTAGCAATAAATATATAAAAACTCCTTTTTGGTACCCTCTACAAAAAAGTCTTTGTGATCTTTCTGTTAGGATAACAGACTATCTAGGCCAGGCATGGTGGCAACATGCCTTTAATCCAGAACTTGGGACACAGAGCAGGCAGAATCTCTATGAGTTCAGGGCCAGCCTGGTCTACATAGTAAGTTGCAGGCCAACTGGAGCTACCAGGAGACCCTGCTTTAAAAGACCAAAAACAAAAAAAAAAAAAAAAAAAAAAAACTAGCATGGTGGTGCACACCTTTAATCTCCAGCACTTGAGAGCATGGCAGGCAGATCACTGAGTTCAAGGCCAGCCTCGGTCTACATAGTGAGTATACGCTGAAAAGACAAAAAAAAAAAAAAAAAAAAAAAAAAAAGACAAAAGACAAAAAAAAAAAAAAAAAAAAAAAAAAAAAAAGAGAGAGAGAAAACAACAACAAAAATAATCCTTTCTAGAAGCCAAAAACTAGAATAAGCATTTAATCTTTATAGAATAGAGCAATTTAGAATGCCTTTTAAGTCTATCTGATGCTGGAAAATAAAAGATTAAAAATTAACATTATTTTAGAAGTGAAGAAAGACTTCTTCAAGGGGTTAACATGTAAACTGACACCTGAGAGCGACCCAAGAACCAGACAAATGCTTTTAGAGAGATGAGAAGGGTCCTCCCAATGGACCAGTGTCGGAACAGAGCACCACAAAGGACTAAAACCTAAGATTGTGACCAGAGCCGATAAAGCAGAAAGCAAGCATGTACTCGGGGAGGCCAAGAGGGAGGTAGGCTCAGACACGAAGAGCTCCTAAGGTCCAGGGTGAAGGGTTTAATAGTGAAGCTTAGACATGGAGGTAACCTCCCACCATGGGAGAAATCAGGCTTGCATCCGCAACAGTTTTCTGGAACTCTAATAAGGGTGTGGGGAAGGTGCTGAGAGTCTGAGCTAGAAGCCAGGGCAGAACACAAGTGAAGACGACGAAGACTAGACACCCAAGAGGGTCATCCCCGGGAAAGGGTGGGAGCAAGAGGGGCAGCTCGGTCAGCCGGGAGCAGCAGGGGCGGCCTGGCTTTGGGTGCACTGCTGAAGAATAAGGCTTCTACTAATTATAGAAAGACCAGCTTGTTGTTACTAAGGAGGGAGGCTCACAGAGGAGGAAACCTGCCAGTCAAAAATGACCTGAGGCCAGGTTCTGCTCTTCACTGAAAAGGAAACTAAGGACCAAAGCCATAGGAACTGGGCAGGCTTGGGCAAGAGTTTGTTTTCCCAGATTCAGTTCCAGGAGCTGGAACAGAGGCTGCTGCGCTGCTGAGAGAAACAACATAGCCAAGCCTGCTGCTGCACAGCAAAGCAGACTGCCAGGCCTGGACAAAGAAGTCCCTATGCTTGAAAGATACCCAGAGCTTGTGTCGGAGTGTGGAAAATAAACAGGTCTCATGTTTTAAATATCAAACGCACAACACAAAACTCCATCTCATATATCCAGTAGAGTACATGCTTCGGCAGAGTGGTGAAGTGTGATCTGCTCTCAAGAGCATCATCCATGCCCACTAGGCGGCTGGAACTGCGAGCTGCCACCTAGTGGCTACTCAATGTCACTTTTTTTTTTTTTAAATTAGTTTTTATTGATGCTTTGTGCATTTCATACATTTTTTCCAATTCAGTTCAGGCTTATTTCCCTTTCCCTCCCCCCCACCCCCACCCCATCCCAGATCATGCATTCTGCCATAACTGTCCTGCATCTTTCTCTCAGTTTTTTTTTTTTTCATTTTTAGCTATAAGTGATAATCCATGAGTACAAGCATCCTTCATGCAAAACCTATCTGCAGGCTGTTGTGCCCAAACACCTACAGCCCCACCATCCAGTGGGGGGTGACAGGTTGTTTGTTCAATCAAGTTGATCAAATGAGTGTCCAGACTACATTGCTGTAGTTTCACCATTCGCCCCAATCGCAGCCCTTACATTCTACCACGCCCCCTCTTCCGCAGGTTGTTCCCTAGGCTTAGAAAAGGGGCACAGGTGGATGAGAGGTAAAACAGTCCACTCTCTCTGGAGCTGTTGACTTGGACTCTGGTCAATTCTGGCTGTTTCCTTTCATGGGCTGACAGTTTGTCCAGGAATAACCTTTTAGAGGGATGGGCTGTAGCAAAGGGTCAAAGGAGAAGCAGTATGGGAGGGTCAAGAGACACCCAGAGGCTTTCTGGAAAGTGGCTGCATTTTCATCTCGTTTCCCAGCACCTCTGTGTATCATGCAGACCACGAGTCACAGAATTCAGAATGACAGCACCACACTTCTAAGAGGGGTCAGTGGAGTTATGTCATACTTGAGTGTCACTGCCCTAAAAGACTCAGAAGCAACAGAAATCAGTGTGAAGATCGTCTATGTTACAAAGGCTGTTCCTACCACTGCTCCCAGGAGCCCACACCCCTTCACTTAGCCCCAAGCTATTTTCCTGGCCCACCACTAGTTTTATACAGAGTCTCCAACATTCTAACCCCTGGTTCAGAAAGAAAGCAACAGAACCCATTCCAACCTCTGGCCCCCAACCAAGGGCATTCCAGTTCTAGCACATTCCCACTGCAGTAACAAGCTTTTGTTAAAGCCTACCTTTTTTTTTTTTCTTTCTTTCTGAGACAGGGTCTCCCTGTAGCTCCGGCTGTCCTGGAAGTTCTATGTAGACCAGGCTAGCCTTGAACTCATGGAGATCCACTCACCTCTGCCTCCCAAGTGCTGGGATTAAAGGCATGCGCCACCATGCCTGGTGCAAAGCCTACCATTTTTACTGAGGTGCTTCCATGGTGTTAGATTGTCTCCTCCCCCCCCCCCACATACACACACTACCAACTTGCATGCTGACATCTTAGCTCCGAAGACAATAGTATTAAGATGTGGGGCCTCATGCCCAGTGGATGGTCCCTCACGCATCCACATATGAAACACTAACTGGAGTGGGGGATTATTAGTTACAACAACAAAAGGGGGGGGACAAGAAACTGGAAGGAGATGGGGCACCGAGGATCTGGAGCAAAGTAATACTGATATGATCAAAATACATGGTATAAATTTGTGGGGGCATTTGAAGTGACTGGGTGATCTTTATGAATGGGATTAATGTCCTTATAAAAGCATCCTGAAGAAGCCTGTTTGTCTACGTGAGGACAGAGCCACAAGGCACCGCCTGATGAACCAAAAGGCAGGCCTTCAATAAACAACAGAGTTGCTAGTGTGCTGGTCTGGGTCTTCCTCTAGACTGTGAGAAATAAACCTCTCTGTTGTTTATAAGCAACCCTGTCTATGATACTTGCATGATTTCAAAGGGAAAGGAATGTTAGGGAGACTGGACTCTGTGGAGGCCAAGGAATCTGGCAGCATTCTACTTCTGTCCTAAAAGCTTCAGTGAGGTTGACTTCAAAAGCTATGGTCTAAATTCCTGGTAGAGGAAAGTCAGGCAGTGTGACATTTGGGCTGTGGAATGGTTATCTTGCTACATTTGCTCATGTTTACAGTACAGAGAGTGGAAGAAGTGTAAATCCAGTTTAGATTGCAAACAGAAATGTTCAGTTTGCAGAGGAAAGGAACTTTAGCTCTGTTAAAGTTGAGGTTAAGATGAAAACAAAGGCTGGGTGTAGTAGCACATACCTTTAAGCCCAGCACCTGGGAAAGCGAAGCAGGAGGATCTCCGAAATCAAGGCCAGCCTGGTTTACACAGTGAGTTCCAGACTAGCTGGGGCTACAAGGAGACCCTGTCTCAAAAAGACAAAATCAAATGAAAATCAAATGAGTGCAGTTCAAGTGGCCATAACTGCAAGAGATCAATGCTACTGAGAGGGAACCCCAGACTTTGTACCAGTACAAGACACAAGGTGCCTTCTGCCAGGCATGATGGTGCATAGCCTCAGCACTCGGGAGGCAGAGGCAGGCAGATCTCTGTGAGTTCAAGGCTTGCCTGGTCTACAAGTGAGTTCCAGGCCAGCTGGGCTACAGCGAGACCCTGTCTCAAAATGATCAGCTTTAGAATACAGCAATGCAAATTCATTTGCAAACTTTTCTTTGAAAAGAAAGCAACTGAACAAAAAGAGCCTTCCAAGGCACCCTGCTGAAGCAGGGCCACCCAGCAAAGTGATTTTCCAGGTTCAGCCTGAAGGCAGCTGGGAGCTCTTGCAGCTGTGATACAAGGGTGCATCTATACCCAGGAGAACTGGGCATTGTCTATATGGTATTGGTTGAATCATGGAGAGTTGCCCCAAGGTTCTGTAAGGGCACTGAAGCCAGACAACAGGAAGTAAGAAGGGATTCCTGCATGGAGCCCCAGGGTGCTCTGGGGGAGCTGTGTGTGGGCTCCAAAGTGTGCTGTGCGTGGAACCCCAGAGTATGCTGTGGGGGGGGGGGTGATCCAGAACAGGCGTGGAGCCCCAGAGTGGGCTGTGCATGAAGCTGTGAAGGTGAAGCCTAACTTGCAGTGGAGATCCCAAAATACTGCAGATGCCAGAAATTGTGCGTTTTTACTAAGGAAAGGTGCAGGCACAAGAAGAACTGGCCTAAGAGAGGCCACACGTGCTGCAGGCAGCAGCCCAGGAGCGACAGGGTGATTCAAGCCCACTGAAGCACTGAGAGTGCCGTCACCAGCCCCTCGGATTCCACACCTCTGGTATCCAGCTTTGGTGCTTATTTGGGAATGTGGTCTTACTTTGGTCCAGTCTTTACCTGCTATCCACCCATTCTTCTATTGGAATGGAAAGGTTTACATTATGCCACAGTGCACTGGAAGTGTTTACCTTATTTTCCTATTTTTAGGGGCTCACAGTTAACTGATTGTCCTGAGTCCCAAAAGAGGCTTTACTTTTTTTTAAGCCAATGTTTTATTGAAGCTCTGTGCATTTCATACAAATCAAATTACATTACAAATCAAATCTAGACCTGTGTCCCCCTCCCTGCTCCCCGACCCCACCAGAGGTCATGCATTCTGCCAAATATGTTTTTTATCTTTTTCTCAGTCTCTCTCAAAATTCTCGATGCAGAAGTTTACTATTTCAAGCTGAAGTTCACCATTTCAGTCAGTTCTTTGCTGCAGACTTTTCTGTTCTTGTTATTATTCCTTCCAATATCTATCACTCCAAAATATGCATATATGCATGCCACACGTATCATAGGTTTTAGCATCTTCAGCTTATGATTTTTTTTTATTAGGCTGAAAGATGTCATTTTTGAAGTCTCCTCCTTGGCAAGCCCAAACCACCATCAGTTCTGCCCTTGTGTTCCACACTGGGGTTTTCCCTTCCCATGGTCACCAAATGAGGTCTAGTAAGCACTGCATCTTGTCTTGATCTTCTTGTACTGGTCTGCATGATACAGCCTGGGTAGTCCAACAATGGCAGTCCATACTCTGAAGAAGTGGAAACCCCAGTAGTAGCTCAGTCCACCACTTGGATGTTTCAGCAGTCCCCATCTGGCACTGAAGGTCTGGAGGATTATGGAGAGATGTGAGTCTTCAGTCCATATTGGAAGGTTGAAAAGCTGTGTCTTCTCACGTCTTTGAAGGATGGCAAAAGCAGTGGCAGCCACAGGGTAGTTGCACTTGCCAGTAAGACAGACAAAACAACTGTGCTCTTTTTATACCTGAAGTACAATTTCTCAGGCCTTACTATTTATTTCTGGTTATATTTTCCTTTTGGATGTTTAAGGCCACACAGTTAGCCCAGATTAACCAAGGTTTTTGTTTTCTCAAGGTCAGTTGAGGATCTTGTCCTCAGAGGTCACTCAGATTTTAGAGAGGGGAGAGAGCCCCTGGCTCCTTTTGGCTTTTCAATCACCAGTTCCATCCACTCAAGGACAAAGTCAGGTCTTGCTAAACCAGGCTTCCCTTTTTGAAGCATGAAAAGACTTTCCTCTTTATAGACTGGACACTGGTTGAAGTCCCATTAGTGGATCTCCAAGCCCTCCCTGTACAGGAAGACTGGTGACTCACATGTACAGGACATTTCAAGAGCTACCACCATGCATAGTCCCCTGGGATTTAGTTGACCTCTGAGGGAAGAAGCTTTACTTTTAAATGATGCCAGAACTATAAGACTACAGAGACTTTTAAAGTTGACTAAATGTACTTTGCATCATGAGACAGGTGTAAGCCTATGGAGGAGGCAGAGGAGGAACGCTACGGTCCAGATGTGAAGTGTCCACATAGGCTTGCGTGTCTAAAAACCTGGTCTCTAGCTGGTAGCACTGTGCTGAGAAGCTGTGGAACACAAAAGAGATACAGCCTCTCTGGGAAAAGTGGATCCTATTTTTGCCGCTTATTTATTTATTTATTTATTTATTTATTTATTTATTTATTTGTATGAATGTACTGTCTGCATGTAGGTTTGTGCACCCATGTCATGCAATGCTGCGGAGGTCAGAAGAGGGCGTCAGATTCCCCTGGAACTGGAGTTCTCCTGGAATTGGAGTTATAGATGGTTCTCAGCCGCCATGTGGGTGCTGGGGATCGAACCCGGGTCCTCTGCAAGAGCAGTCAGTGCTCTTAACCGCTAGGCCATCTCTCCGGCCCCATATTTTTCTCGCTTCTAGTGCGCACCTGGGGCCAGACCTTCCCACCATGACAGACATGTGCACCTCCTCACACCATGAGCAGAAGTAAACTCTTCCCTCCTAAGGTGCTTCTTGTCAGGTATTTGATCATAGCAATAAGACAGGTAAAAAGTAGGCTTGTTCATGGGTTTGGCTTCCATATCACTGCCATTCAAATATATGCTAAACAATGGCTAATCTAGGGAGACTAGAAAAAGGTTCTTAAAAACTTGAGACTGTTGGGGCTACAGAGATGGCTCAGCAATTAAGAGCACTGGCTGCTCTTGGAGAAGACCTGGGTTTGAATCCCAGTACCCACATGGTAGCTAACAACTGTCCATAATTCCAGTTCCAGGGTATTTGACTCCCTCTTCTGACCTCCTCAGACACTGCATGACAGGGGTGCACTTATACACATGCAGGCATAACACTCATATATATAAAATAAAAATAAACTCGAGATTGCACTGTTTGAACTACAAAGAATTTTAAAGGCTATGTTGAATGATTATACCCACCTTGGATTAGGAAACTAGTTTCATATCACAAGATGGCGGCAGATTCCTCCATACCTTTACAACGGTCAAAAATATCACTGAACACTGAAGTTCAAGAAGTAGGTCAGAGCCATCTGCAACAACCCATCTATTACCACCTGCACCACCCCACAGGACAGAGTTTGCAATCCAGAATTTGATTGAGTCCCTCGTCCACTTAGAATTAGGACACAGACTTTCTTTGGGGGAGGAGGTACCTATGAGGTCCAAATGGAGAAAGAGCTTAAACACATCAGCAAGGCCTAGAATGAATAAGATGTTTTTGGTAAAGATAAATGTCATTAATAACCTAAAACATGCTGGGCGTGGTGGTACATGCCTTTAATCCTAGCCCTTGGGAGGCAGAGGCAGGCAGATCTCTGTGAGTTCAAGGCCAGCCTGGTCTACAGAGAGAGTTCCAGGATAGCTGGGGCTACGGGGGATCCTGTCTCGAAAAGACAAAAAAAAAAAACCCTTAAAACATACAAAAATAGGTATCATAGCCTCTGAATACAAAAGAAAATGGTCCTGAAAGACGATGACACCTCCTTGGAGGCCTTAAGGCAAAATCTTGAAGGAACCACACACTCCTCATCACAAGGGCACTTAAAACAGCAGGCACCGATGCTCCCTTCAGAGAGCAACAAACTCATGGGTCAAAACTAAACACCTTAAATAAAAAAAAGGGGGATATAGATAGATATGAAAACTTTTTGTCAAAAAACCTTGCAACCCAAATCTTAAAACTAACTATGGGAAAGGATTTGTATGTTCCAACAGGCCAGAGTATCACCAACTTAATGGCTGAGAAAGAAAATGCAGCTTTGCAGTGAGTAGGATGTACCAGAAAGTGCCAGCAGAAGGATTGACTCCTCTGCGCATTGAAGGGAAGAAATGCCTCAGATTGCTGCAGACATCAGGCCCCTCTGTGGATCCTACTAGTAACAACTATTTTTTAATGATTCCTAACGAAGCTTACCTTCTAGGTGCTGCAAAGGTTTTAATACAAGAGACTTTCTTAACTCCCCCCCATAGAATAAAGAGAAATAAGAGGATGATGAGGTCATTCTCCAGCTGTAGATTGGAACCAGCTGTTATAGAAGTGTTCTCTTGTAAAATCAGTAAAACTGCCTTCTTTAATTGACTAATGGACATAGAAACTGTGAAAAGGATTATTTTCTATTCAGAACCAAATATAATGCTAAAGTCTCCTTAAGCTATGCACCTAAACAAAATATAACAATACAGGAGCTCTGACATCAACAATGGATTATTCTACCAAGGAGATGTTGGCCAGGGGATCCAAGCCCCCACAAATGGTAAAGGCTCCTTGCCTCCTAACTGGGATATCTGCAGGAAGAGAGGCGATAAGGCCCTGCTGTTGAAGACCTGATACAAACATGGAAAAGATGTATGGAGACCGCACTTGCAAGTATACAGATGGTCTCTGGGATGCCAGAGAGTGTTACCAAAGACCACTAAACCAATAAAGCAAATATAGGTCTCCTTGAGTCAAGCAAGACTCCTCCGTCAGCACCAGCTACACCTCATCTGCCTGGAAATACTGTGCAGCAGTGGCAGTCATATGTCTGTATATCCCAAATCTAATTGGCTATTGGCTCTCTCCTTGGAGGAATGACCCACGGCTGATGTCACAAGCTTACATCCTCTAATGGTTAGGAGATGTTATAAACCACACGAAGACCCTGCCATACTTGACAGAAGAAAATGTAGATCATGAATTGACATACCATCCAAACATCTGTGTCTATACCAAAGTAACCTACCATAACAATTAGTACTGTTTAAATACCCATATATCTAATTGTGTGTGCTTCATTAGTAGGATCGAAAGGCTATATATTATACTGTTTAAATACCTAAATATCTAATTGCATGTGCTTCATTAGTAGGATCGAAAGGTTAAGCCTGGACAAGCTGGCAGCCCATGAAAGAAAACAGCCAGAACTGACTACAGACCAAGACATCAGCTCCAGAGAAAGTAGAGTGTTTTGCTTCTCATCCACCTGTGCCCCTTTTCTAAGCCTAGGGAACAATCTGTGGAAGAGGGGGCGTGGTAGAATGTAAGGGCTTCGATTGGGGTTAATGGTGAAACTACAACAATATAGACTGGACACTCATTTGATCAACTTGATTGAACATACAAGCCCCCCCTTTCAGGATGGTGGGACCCATGAGCTGTGTGGGTTTGGGCACAACTGCTTGCAAATTGGTTTTACATGAAGGATGCTTGTACTCACAAATTATCACCTATTGTTAAAAAAAATGAAAACAAAACAAAACAAAAAAGCAGAGAAAGATGCAGAAAACTTACGGCAGAATGCACGATCTGCGATGGGTAGGGGTGGGGTGGGGGGGAAGGGAAGGGGATATATGCCTGAACTGAATTGGAAAATGATGTATGAAATACACAAAGCATCAATAAAAATAAATTAAAAAAAAAAAAAAAGAAAGACACTGAGGAAAATGAACCTGTCAGGGAGCTTCAAAGCCCATGGCAGTATCTCAAAGCCCATGGCAGTATCTCAAAGCCCATGGCAGTATCTCAAAGCCCATGGCAGTATCTCAAAGCCCATGGCAGTATCTCCCTATACAACAGACGGGACTTTATGAAGACTGCAAAGGAGGTCATCTCCAAATTCTAAAGCACACAGACAAGAAATCGGTGTTTGTAAAGGGATGGTAATAAAACATGATAGCCCAAAGCAACATCTAGACGGAAGATTTTATTTTGGCTTACAGTTCAGGAGGAGAGTCCAGAACGGCAGGGAGACGTTGCAACAGGTGGCCGCAGGAGTAGGAGGCTGAGAGCTTCGGTCGCAACCACACTCAGGAAACAGAGGGAGCAAGAACTGGCAGTGCAGTGGGCTAAAACCCTGGGAGCCAGCCCCAGTGGCAGACTTCCTCCAGCAAAGCTCCACCTCCTAAAGGTTCCGTGATCTCCACAAACAGCACCACCAAATGGGGACAAGTTTTCAAACACCTGAGACTATGGGAGACACTTCTCATTCAAATCTCGACAGTACCTTTCACCTAAAGCTCAGCTGTCAATTAGCCAATACTATTAGAGGAAGAATGTATTAGGAATCAGAGGTTGCGGGTTTTCTTCCCCATCTCTGCTTTCAAAGTCACATACAGCCCCTCTAAGGCTTAGACGCCTCGTTTATGAAAAGCTCAGCTCAAAGCCTGACCTGTCTTTTTTATATATAAGGTACCTGTGAGGTTCAAATGGGGAAAGAGCAAAAGACTTCATAAGCTACTAAGAACAATATAGACAAGCATGTTAGAATTAACAAATGGACAATGATATTAAAAGCTGACAAATCTACCATTATTTAAATAAAATAAAACCATTTCACATTCAACTTTAATCTAGAAAAAAAAAATCAAAGTCTGTTAGTCTAAGTTAAGGTGAAAAGAAAAAAGTAAGATATTCTAAGTACTTAGTTCAAAGTCACTAAGAGCTTCATCTTTAAGACCAGTAGAAATGTTCAGTCACCTTCCCCAACTTTTCCCTTCAAAGCCTATATAGCAGAATAATTAAACTCTAAGCCAACACACACGCGCGCACACGCACACACGTGCACGCACACAGAGGAACGTATACAAACACAATGAAAATACATAAAGCTATGGATTTTTCTTTCTTATTCTGGGCTTGGGGGGGGGGTGGCAGCAGCGTGGCCAATACAAATCAACCAAGTAGACTGCAAGTGTAAAACACACACTGAATTCTGAAGATGCTCTACAGAGCAAGAAAGTGTAAGATGGCTCAGTGGTTAAGAGCACTGACTGCTCTTGCAGAGGACCTGGGTTCAATTCCCAGCACCCACATGGCAGCTAAGAACCATCTTAGACCGGGTGTGGTGGTGTATGATGCCTTTAATCCCAGCACTCAGGAGGCAGAGGCAGGCGGATCTCTGTGAGTTCAAGGCCAGCCTGATCTACACAGTGAGCTCCAGGCTAGCTGGAACTAAAGGGAGACCCTGAAAAAAAAAAAAAAAAAAAAAAAAAAAGCATGATTATATGTTAGAATAAAAATGTTTTTGTTATATGGGGTTAAATAAAATATATGAACACTAATTTGGGGGCTGTAGAGATGGCTCAGAAGAGCACTGGCTGCTCTTGCAGAGGACCCCAGCTGGGCTCGCAGCACTCACATCATGGCTAATAACCATCTGTAACTTCAGTTCTGGGGGACCTCAGGGCCTGCTCTGGCCTCCTTGGGCACTGTGTGACTCAGGTGCTCCTATATACATGCAAGCAAAACACTCAGACACATAAAATAATACATTAAAAATTTTTTAACTAATTTTACATGTTTCTACTTTTTAAATGTTGGCTATAAAAACATTTTTTAATTTTTTATTTATTTTTGTATGTATATGAATGTACTGTCTGCATGTAGGTTTGTGCACCCATGTCATGCAATGCTGCGGAGGTCAGAAGAGGGTCTCAGATTCCCCTGGAACTGGAGTTACAGACGGTTCTCAGCCGCCATGTGAGTGCTGCGAACTTTTTATATTACATATGTGGCCCACACCCACAGAAAAAGGTAGGCCTATTTCTACCAGACAGAGCTACTCCAGAACACAAACTTTCTCTTCTCCACACATACTATATACAGACTTTAATTACCAAAATTCACTACAGGAGCTAGAGAGATAGCTCAGCAGTTAAGAGCACTGGCTGCTCTCACAGAGGACCCAGGTTCGAGTCCCAGCACCCACATGGAGACTGACAACCGTCTGTAAGTCCAGTTCTAGGGGATCTGACGCCCTCTTCAGACCTTTGAGGGCATTGCACAAATGCACTTACACACGTGCAGGCAACACACCCATACACATAAAATAAAAATTAAAAATTAAATTCACCCACAGCAGATTGTGGTCCTTCCATCTCTGCCACAGGGAGGCGTGCCACCCCACCCAGCTTCTGTGCTCCCACATGTAACCAGGTCCTGAGTTCCCAGAGGGAGAGGCAACTCCCCAGGGAAGTCAGGAGAGCCCCCTGTTTAATCCTGCCCTTCCAAACCCCTCTGCCCACCCCCCACTTGCAGCCCTAGGACTTACTGTAGGGAAGTCATTCCTTTCAGCCACTCCTGTAGAGTAAAATAGCCCATGTTTTGTGCATCCAATTTCCAAGCCAGGACAAGCATAACAACCTGTAGAAAGACAGGAAGGTAATGAACAGCTCTCGGTAATTAAACACTTCAACATCCTGCACATGCTTCTGTTACCAGTTTAGTCACGGAAATATAAAGAGTAACTTCAAAACTCTGCTTGTTTTGGTTTGACAAACATCCAAAGGATTCAATAATAGTGATAAAAAAATTAAAATATTTTTACTTAAGGAAAATATTAAAAAGAGACTAGGGCTTTTAGATTTAAAGAGGCTAAAACCTAATTGTTGAATAAGATTTAAAAATGAGTTAGGGGCTGGAGAGATGGCTCAGCAGTTAAGAGCACTGGCTGCTCTTGCAGCAGACCTAGGTTTCCCAGCACCTCCAAGGCAGCTAACAACTATCCTAACTCCAGTTCCAGGGAATCTGACACCCTCACACCTTCTCTGTCCTTTTTGAACATTGCATGACACAGGTGCACCTATATACATGCAAGCAATACACTCATAGACATAAAATAAAAGAACTAACATATTTTCTAAAAATAGTGACTTAGAAACTCCTGAGCTACTCAGAAAACTTCCCCAGAGGAAGGATCTCATGTCCTTTGGAGTCTTCATGGCTTTTCTCCTCAGTCCTGAACCGCTGTGAAATTCTGACTTCATACATCTATTTACTCAGGTGAACCAATCCACATTTTCTTATGTAAAATATGCATGATTTCAAGCTACATCTTACTTTAGCCCTCTAACACAAGATTAAGATGTCTGCATAAAAATACACATTTAATAAAAGGTGAGGGCAAAGGAACATGAGCGTGCACAGGAGCGCCCCCAGGAGGCCAGGAAAGGACTAACTAGTGGATACTCACGGGAAACTACCTAAGAGAAAACAAGACTTTTCTTCGGTTAAAATAGTAAGAAAGCCAGGTACTTTTGAGGATTTTGCCCTTCGTAAGTGAAAGCAGTCTTGAATTTTATGAGCCTGATAAAATTTCATAAGCTATGAATACTTGGAAATGAGGGTTTGAAATACCTTTAGAGCGCTTGTTCCGCATGGCACATAGGCTTTAAAAGCATCCATCTCGGGGCTGGAGAGATGGCCTAGCGGTTAAGAGCGCCGACCGCTCTTGCAGAGGACCCGGGTTCGATCCCCAGCACCCACATGGCGGCTGAGAACCGTCTGAAACTCCAACTCCAGGAGAACTCCAGCTCCAGGGGAATCCGACGCCCACTTCTGACCTCCGCGGCATTGCACGACACGGGTGCACAGACTTGCATGCAGACAATACATTCGTACACATACAGAAATAAATAAAATAAAAAAAAATTTAAAAAAAAATAAAATAAAATAAAAGCATCCATCTCACTGCTGGTTTTTTCAAATGTAGAGTTTATTTAGCAACACTTTTGCTTTCTTGAGGATATAAAATAATAGAACTTCTACTGATGTTATCTTTAGAATTGAAGTACAGTAACACATACTTGGAACGAGTTTTGAATCTGGTTTTTTAGCCTTCAACATGATTTTATATTCAAGACTTTCTATTCCTACAGAAATAGAGTTCTAAAGGGCTCCTAACTGCCAAAAGAGGATGCCAATAATAGCTGTCTTTTTCTTGAGGCTGCCACTGGGGGTGAGGAACCTGAAGGAGCTGTTCCTCCTTCTTTCCTTTTTCAGTCAGAATCAGCATCATGGCTTCCCACAGGCTCTTCTGCCCCTGAGGCTAAATGCTTGGCTCCTCCCTCCTCCCCCTTCTTCCTAATCCCAAATGTCTCCATTTTTCATCTACCCTGCCGCCATTTCTTTGACCATCACTGCTGTCCCCAATGTACTTCCACCCTTCAGATAACACAGAAAACTGCTGGGCTAGCCCAGCTCCCCAAAGCAAGCTGCCTCCTACAAGTCAGTGAGATCATCCTGTCTATGCCATGGGCTCACCAGCTGAAATGCTGCTGGCCCACGTGTCCTGCAAGTCAGTGAGACCATCCTGTCTATGCCATGGGCTCACCAGCTGAAATGCTGCTGGCCCACGTGTCCCGCAAGTCAGTGAGACCATCCTGTCTATGCCATGGGCTCACCAGCTGAAATGCTGCTGGCCCACGTGTCCTGCAAGTCAGTGAGACCATCCTGTCTATGCCACAGGCTCACCAGCTGAAATATTGCTGGCCCACGTGTCCTGCAAGTCAGTGAGACCATCCTGTCTATGCCACAGGCTCACCAGCTGAAATACTGCTGGCCCACGTGTCCTGCAAGTCAGTGAGACCATCCTGTCTATGCCATGGGCTCACCAGCTGAAATACTGCTGGCCCACGTGTCCTGCAAGTCAGTGAGACCATCCTGTCTATGCCATGGGCTCACCAGCTGAAATACTGCTAGCTTACGCTGCCTCCTGCAAGTCAGTGAGACCATCCTGTCTATGCCACGGGCCCACCAGCTGAAATACTGCTGGCCCACATGTCCCTAAACCTCTATGACAAAGTGAATAATTTATCAAAATGGTGCAATTGGAACACCTTAAAACAAATGTGAGACACAAAAAATGATGTAAGGAGTGAAAAACATTCCAAATTTACTTCAGAAACTTTAACCCTTATCTGGGCAAGACAGGGAGCGGGCAACAGAGGCAGAGACAGGGCGAGCATTAGAAATAAAATAAAGGTGGAGAATGGTAAAGTCTTAATTCCTCATTTTCTTTAAGAACACAGACACTCCATGGGTACCAGATGTCTTTGAAAGTCTAAATAAAGGAGACAGTCCCCTGAGATCTCTTCCAAACCACAAACTCATACAGGATCTATGTTACAGATGTTATACTGGGGGCTAGTGTAAAATTAAACTCACTTATGAACCAGGGCATAACATTTCATTTTAGTGTGGTAGATATTATGTGGGAACAAGAAAAAAAAAAGAATATTCAACAATAATATGGTGTTCAGAATTAGGTAAAAATAATTAAGCATATAAAATAACCCTGAAGTTATAAGGAAAATATTTAGTGCTTTCACACTAAAAATCAATCACTTTCTAAGCTAAATTCAATTGGAAGTGGAAGACCTGTGAAAATTCTTGATAATTACTACCACTCAAATCTTTATGAATAATTATTCCAAGTCTGGATATCTACATTAAGCTGGAACAGCTACTGAGGGAGCATAGCACACAGCGATTAGGTCACCAGTTCCATCTGTCACTAGGGGTATATGGGCCCACAACATTTCTTACACAGAGTTTTTAATCACTTAATGACTGTATCTTTTAGACACTTAATGACTGTATCTTTTAGACACAAGAAATTAAGTCAGAGGGGGAAATGACCACAGTTACACCTTAACACTAAAGGGAAGATAAAACAACAAAACCCCCAAATACCCACTTAGAAATCAAAATAGAATTGGAATTTATTTCTTTGATATCTCATAAAAACAATACATAATTGCTTCCTCATTGCTTTATTTGTAAAAGGACAAAATATTTAAGAAAGGAAAATAACTGCTTCACACTACCCAGTAAGTAGACTTACATTTTCTGGTTCAACACCAATGTCTTCACAGAACTTCTCCATGCCTTCAGGGCCCACCACATCATCAGTGCCTGCAGGGAAATGCAGTCTCCAGTTACTAAAATCCATTATCACCATCCCAGCAGTATCAAATACGGAGGAAGGAAAGGCTTCAACTACTTCCAGAAGAAATCAAGTACAAGTTGAAAAATTGAAAATATTTAATTAAATCTTTAAGGATTACATCGGTTAAACCTTTAAGGGTCCCACTCTGCAGAATCATTTGAACCAGCTCATCACTATGTCTTTCAGCCTTTGGAATAAGGCAGTCACTTCTGTCTAAGGACAGGGCTATTTGGGCTCAATTCCTATTTTTTAAACTATCTTAAAACTATATACTTTTATTCAATAATGCTACATACAATACATACATGTAAATTTTAGGTACTTAGCAAAGAACCACATACTATTCTCTATAAAATTAATAGGAAAATAAATGTTTCTTACATAGGAAAAAGTTGCATACAGTTGACCCTTCACACTGTTGGATTTCTACATCCATAGCTTCAAGCACTTGGGGGTCAACAATATTTGAGAAAAAAATTGTATCACAGTACTAAATGTATATAGATATTTTTCCTTTGCTAAAGATAGTATCAAATCTATTAACACAGTATTTACAGTGTATTCAGTATTATAGATAACAAAGAAACCAAAAATCTAAAGATGACTTAAGGCACACAGTAGGACTTTCTTAGGTCACAAATACTGCCTTGTTTGACATGAAACTTGAGTGCTGTGGATTTTGGTCACCTCAGGTCCTGGAACCAATACCCAGAAGGTATCCAGGGACATCAGTCATGTTGTTCTTTTTTTAAGACTTATTTTTGCTTATGTGTATGTGTATGTATACCACGTGTATATGGGTGCCCTTGGGGGCCAGAACAAGGTGTCCAATTCCCCTGGGGCTTGAGTTACAGGCAGTTCTAAGACCCCCAACATGGGTGCTGGGAATAGAACTTCAGTCCTCTGGAAAAGCAGGAAATGATGTTAACTGCTGAGCCATCTCTCCGGCCCAAGTTTTCTCTTGTTATATAATCAGTAAAGCCCCCCTTTCTACTTCAGCTCCAACTCTATTTTCTTTTTGAAGAAACTGCCTGCATCTACTTCACCTCACATTTCTTCTTCAACTACTGACATTTGCTTTTCCTATTTCTGTCTCCTGAAATTCTTCTTGCAAAAGTCACAAATAACTCCCTAACTGTCCAGTCTAAAGCACGCTTCCTCCCTTTTATACTTGATTCCTCTACGATCTCTGAAGATTCAAGTCTTTTGGCACATCAGCTAAAGTTCTCTGACTTAGTAGCTCCCTTTCTTTTTTAGCTTTGCATTTTCCAGTTGCAAAGAAAGCTTCTCAAAAATACATCAATCAACAACTATTGCTAAATGAATAAAAGTAAGGGAGCTGAGCATATGGCTCAGTGGCAGAATACTTGCCTAGCAGGTGCAAGGCCCTGGGTTTAATCTGCTGTAGACAGACAGACAGACGGACGGGCACACACATACACACTGCGCACAACACACACGCACACACACACACACATACACACATATGCACACACACATACACATACACATGCACACACACATACACACACATATACACACACATACACACACATGCACACACACACATACACACACACACACACACACACACACACACTCCTCTATTAAGCCAGCATCATGATCTAGGCAGGAAGATCAGGAGCTCAGCTATAGAGAGTATAAGGCCAGCTTGGGCCACATGAGACCTTGTCTCAAAAACTCAAAAGGAATGAACAAATGAATGAAGAGATGTATACATAAAACTAAGCCCCAGAAACACCCTTTGACCTGTGAATGGTTTCACTCTGCCCTGTACATACCCAACACAATCCTGCACTTTGTGCCTCAGCCCATCCTCCTCTCATCCCTTTCTTCACCCTTCCCCTTCTTCCCCAGATAATTCATTCAACCTTCAAGACTGAAATCGGACAATCTCTCTAATCCCATCTGCAGAGGCCATAATAACCAAGCCAAGTATGGCCTCACACAGTCCTGGGAATGGTTTTCTCCCATTCAGCACGCTGTCTTCATAAGTACTGGCCATCTTCCCTTCCCTCCTCCAAAGCAGGACCTATTTTATTATTCCTACAACCTCAGCACACCACTTGGCAATGCTTGATAGGCATTTACTGAATGGATAAAACCATAAGCATCACCATACAATCCTTGCTTAGCCTCCAGACCCAGGAGGCCACCAAGTCCTGCAGAACCTGCCATCGTCCCATGTCTTCATTTCATTGAAGGAACATCTACTAGACACATCAGAGACCATGCACTGTGGTAGTACTTGGGGTTCAAAGGGCAGGGTATGTGGGTGTACCATAGTCCCTTGCCTTCTACCAGGAGAGAAAGCACAGGAGCAGTTTCAATACAAAACACTAACTATGCTATAATAAAAGCACACGGTGGCTGTTCTCAACAAAGAATGAACATGAGCAAAGCCCGAGCACTTGCTGAGAAGTCCAGTGTCATTTCTCAGCTTCCAATCTCAATCACGCCTATTTTTGGGGGGGTGGGGGGGCGTCATTTTTAGTCACTTCCCTATTTGCATAGAGATCCACCTGCCTTTGCCTCCCAGGTACTCAAATTAAAGGCCTGAGCCACCACATCTGGCTGTAGCTCTTCTTTTTTTTTATTTTTTATTTTTATTTATGTGTATGAATGTACTGTCTGCATGCAGGTCTGTGCACCCGTGTCGTGCAATGCCGTGGAGGCCAGAAGAGGTGTCGGACTCCCCTGGAACTGGAGTTCTCCTGGAATTGGAGTTACAGACAGTTCTCAGCTGCCATGTGAGCGCCAGGGATCGAACCCAGGTCCTCGGTGCTCCCAACCCCTAGGCCATCTCTCCAGCCCCTGTAGCTCTTCTTAAAACCCAAACTCAGCCCCTTCCTCACAACCTCCACAAATAAATCATGTATATCCATGCTGCCATCTTCTATTTTGTAACAACAACAAAAATTGTTTTCTTCCCAATATTCAACTTTTTCTGGCATTTTCTTTTTTTTTGTTGTTGTTATTTATTTATTTTTGGTGTTTTTGAGACAGAGTTTCCCATTAGTCCCAGCTGTCCTGGAACTCACTATGTAGACCAGACTGGCCTTGAACTTACAGAGATCCGCCTGCCTCTGCCTCCCAAGTGCTGAGATTACAGCCATGCGCTACCATGCCCATCTTGTCTATTATTTTTAAATGGGGGAAGGGGTACATTAATATATGGTACAAAATTTCATGTAACTGTGAAGATAAAAAATATTTAAAAGGCAAATTTACCCTATTGCTACTTCCTAGAGACAGCCATTTATTTTATTTTATTTTATTTTATTTTATTTTATTTTATTTTTTGGTTTTTACAGGAAAGGGTCTCCCTATAGCCCCAGTTGTCCTGGAACTCGCTCTGTAGACCAGGCTGGCCTTGAACTCACAAAGATCTGCCTGCCTCTGCCTCCCAAGTGCTAAGATTAAAGGCATGCGCCACCATGCTCAGCGAGACAACAATTTATTAAAGGCTTCTCCAAGCACCCTTCCAATAAGCCTTCTATAGAAGTCTGTATGTATGGAATACATACACAGTGACATAGCGTCTCTACAGAAGTCTGTATGTATGGAATACACACACAGTTGACATAGCGTCTCTACAGAAGTCTGTATGTATGGAATACACACACAGTGACATAGCGTCTCTACACAAGTCTGTATGTATGGAATACACACAGTGACATAGCATCTATACACAAGTCTGTATGTATGGAATACACTCACAGTGACATAGGGTCTCTACACAAGTCTGTATGTATGGAATACACACACAGTGACATAGCGTCTCTACACAAGTCTGCATGTATGGAATACACACACAGTGACATAGCGTCTCTACAGAAGTCTGTATGTATGGAATACACACACAGTGACATAGCGTGTCTACACAAGTCTGTATGTATGGAATACACACACAGTGACATAGAGTCTCTACACAAGTCTGTACATATGGAATACACACACAGTGACATAGCATCTCTACACAAGTCTGTATAGCGTCTCTACAGAAGTCTGTATGTATGGAATACACACACAGTGACATAGCGTCTCTACAGAAGTCTGTATGTATGGAATACACACACAGTGACATAGCGTCTCTACAGAAGTCTGTATGTATGGAATACACACACAGTGACATAGCGTCTCTACAGAAGTCTGTATGTATGGAATACACACACAGTGACATAGCATCTCTACACAAGTCTGTATGTATGGAATACACACACAATGACATAGCGTCTCTACACAAGTCTGTACGTATGGAATACACACACAGTGACATAGCGTCTCTACACAAGTCTATGTATGGAATACACACACAGTGACATAGCGTCTCTACACAAGTCTGTATGTATGGAATACATACACAGTGACATAACATCTCTAAGTTTGGCCCTCCAAGAAATCCAAATTTAATAATTTCATCTTTAGTGAGTAATCATTTTTGCCTGCTCCTTTCAAATTATTTACATTCATTTTTTTTCTTATCTAATGGCACTGGCTAGGATCCAAACAATAGCAAAAAAGAGAGTCAGCATATTTTTGTCACTTGTGCCTTAAATGGGAAGACGTTAGAAGCTGACCCTTAGCTGCACTGCAGTTCTGGCCTTGTGTGCACTTATCCACAATGTGTGCTGCTGCATGCATGACACATTAATACAGTTATGTGATTAAACATTCATGGCAGAAGACATAGAGTAAGCAGAGCCATATCGCCCTTCCTTCCCAATCAGGCCTGCATCCTCACAGGACTTCGTACTATGTGAGGGCAAGATACATAATGAAGGCGTTTTCCGGCTTGTCTACACACACCAGTTCATACTTCATGTATATCTTCATGTTTGTTGGTGCCTGGTAGTCCTCCTGTGGCCACACCTGTATGTCTACTTATTTTTATTAGCAGATATGGAATTATGGAATCTGAAATATTGAAAATCACCCTAATAGAGAAATACCCTCTAGTCCCCTACAATGTTTTGGTTTTAGGAACAGATGCTTTTCTGCTCTCTACAGATACTGCTTTAAAAAAAAAAAACAACAACAACAACAACAACCAAAAAAACCTCCCTCTACTTCCTACTCTTCCTCATTTTAAAAGGCTTTTGTATTGCAGCCTACCAGTAAACTTACCACATCACCTGCACCTGGCAGGCCTGTGGACCTACCCTGCATGGACCAGCTTTCTCTAATCCTCTGGTACTTCCAAATCTGATGGTACTGTCCACATTCATTACAAAGATGACAGTTCTCAACTTACCCCCATGTTAAACCACACTGGAAGTGAACTCTGTATGCAGCAAACCTTTTACAAAGGGTTTGCGGTGATAACCGAAGTCATCCCTGCCTTTTTTTTGTATACAGTCACTATGATACTTATAAATACTGTATATTATAAAAGAATACAACTTCAGAGTATAGTTTGTAATGCTTTACTGCCTAACCCATATTCCACATATATTAAAATATAGCTTGTCAATAAACATTACTTAAAATCTATCCATCACCCTGCCTTAAGACTTGGCTTTTTCTCATTATCTTTCCCAGGCAGACATCTCAATTCAGTTGTAATCAGATTGTTCACTGGAATCTTGGATATATGTTACCGTAAATTTATCAATTCATCTCTAGAATTAAGCTATGCCAAAAACATGCTGGATCACACAAAGTAGTCTAAAGGTGGAACTTAGAGGGGCTGGAGAGATGGCCTAGCAGTTAAGAGCGCCGACCGCTCTTACAGAGGACCCGGGTTTGATCCCCAGTACCCACATGGCGGCCGAGAACCGTCTGAAACTCCAATTCTAGGAGAACTCCAGTTCCAGGGGAATCCGACACCCTCTTCTGACCTCTGCGGCATTGCACAACATGGGTGCACAGAACTACATGCAGACAGTACATTCATGTACATACAGAAATAAATAAAATTTTTTAAAAAGTGGAACTTAGCGAGATGGTTAAAAACAACAAAACATTTGTATTTCAAATAATGAGCAGTGGAATGAATGCATTGGGCATCTAGACAATGGAGACAACAGTGAACAAAACCTAAAAAGCGAAGTGATGTTCATACTTTCCTGCCTCCGTAAGTAGGGGTTTCTAACAAAACACACTTCACTTTTTCGTGGTTCTCCAAGACTCTTACACTAAAATTCTCATAAGTACACCAGACCCCATCACTCAGGCAAAAGGGGCTTCCACTGGCTCTCTTTGGTAAGTTTTCAACAGATCTTCCAAAAAGATCATTTTGGTACTTTTTATCAATGTCCGTATCTGACTTCAACATTTCTTCCTGTTCTCTAATTGCATTTTTACAAACAAAAAGACTATTGTTAAAGAACTTAACTCACAACAGAGGCTCATGGCTTACATAGCCTACAGAAATGACAGTGCCTACAGAGAGCGTTTTATTGAACTACTGACAAATCAATGTGTTACTAACTTGACTTCATTTTCTTATATGTACCTCAGAATCTGGAAGGTATCAAATAAACTATTAATGTAAAATTGGCTTTTTTTATTCTAATGAAAAAATATTTCAGGTGGAAATGAACTTAAACACTGCCTCTACCCCAAGGCAATCCTATTTCAAGTTATACAGAACTGCTCCAAAGTAGAAAGGGGAATAACCCTAAAACCACAAAGACTGGGAGCAATAAGCTCTAGAGGAGAGGGATTATGTGTCAAACTTATGGAATAAGCAACTGAATTGAGAAGGGTTTGAAAAGGTGAGAAACTAAATCACAGTGTGTGCAAAGCCACACTGGGCTCCAGCTGTAGCAGCAAAGGAGCAGCGGCAGATCTGAGAACTCATGGTCACTCCAGGTTAAAAGGAAGGGAGAGGGCTTACCCTCAGCAAAAACCAGCTCGCTTGCTCTCAGGGAAAATATTGTGTGCAATGTTCAGGCCCTCCTAGTGGGGCCTCACAGCCTGCATCCCCAGATGCAACCTACAGTACCCCTCACAGCCTGCACCCCCAGATGCAACCTATTGTACCCCTCACAGCCTGCATCTCCAGATGCAATCCACAGCACACCTCACAGCCTGCACCCCCAGATGCAACCTATTGCACCCCTTGCAGCCCGCATCTCCAGATGCAATCCACAGCACACCTCACAGCCTGCACCCCCAGATGCAACCTACTGCACCCCTCACAGCCTGCACCCCCAGATGCAACCCACAGCACATCTCACAGCCCGCATCCCCAGATGCAATCCACAGCACACCTCACAGCCTGCATCCCCAGATGCAATCCACAGCACACCTCACAGCCTGCATCCCCAGATGCAACCCACAGCACACCTCACAGCCCGCATCCCCAGATGCAACTCACAGCACACCTCACAGCCTGCATCCCCAGATACAATCCACAGCACACCTCACATCCCGCATCCCCAGATGCAACTCACAGCACACCTCACAGCCTGCATCCCCAGATACAATCCACAGCACACCTCACATCCCACATCCCCAGATGCAACTCAGCACACCTCACAGCCCGCATCCCCAGATGCAATCCACAGCACACCTCACATCCTGCATTCCCAGATGCAATCCACAGCACACCTCACAGCCTGCGCCCCCAGATGCAATCCACAGCACATCTCACAGCCCGCATCCCCAGATGCAATCCACAGCACACCTCACAGCCTGCACCCCCAGATGCAATCCACAGCACACCTCACAGCCCGCATCCCCAGATGCAATCCACAGCACACCTCACATCCTGCATTCCCAGATGCAACCCACAGCACACCTCACAGCCCGCATCCCCAGATGCAATCCACAGCACACCTCACATCCTGCATCCCCAGATGCAACCCACAGCACACCTCACAGCCCGCATCCCCAGATGCAACCCACAGCACACCTCACAGCCCGCATCCCCAGATGCAACCCACAGCACACCTCACAGCCTGCGCCCCCAGATGCAATCCACAGCACACCTCACAGCCTGCGCCCCCAGATGCAATCCACAGCACACCTCATAGCCCACATCCCCAGATGCAATCCACAGCACACCTCACAGCCTGCGCCCCCAGATGCAATCCACAGCACACCTCACAGCCCGCATCCCCAGATGCAATCCACAGCACACCTCACAGCCTGCGCCCCCAGATGCAATCCACAGCACACCTCACAGCCCGCATCCCCAGATACAATCCACAGCACACCTCACATCCCACATCCCCAGATGCAACTCACAGCACACCTCACAGCCTGCACCCCCAGATGCAATCCACAGCACACTTCACAGCCTGCACCCCCAGATGCAATCCACAGCACACCTCACAGCCTGCACCCCCAGATGCAATCCACACAGCACACCTCACAGCCTGCACCCCCAGATGCAATCCACAGTTCATCTCACAGCCTGCACCCCCAGATGCAATCCACAGCACACCTCATAGGCCATCCCAGTTCCTCACACAACCTGCGACCTCCACTTTCAATTCATGTGGCTGAGACATTCAAAGTCAAAGCAGGTGCCCACTGGGGCTGGCAGTTAATCCCAATTTGGAGCTGTTTTTCCTACTGATAAGGTGTACAAGAAAAGGCTTAAAATGGAGAGAGAGAGCAAAGGGAGTTAAACTCACAGTTAACCACATCCACATGAATTCCTCTCAGGGATGAGCTATGAATTACCCAGCAGGGACCCCAAGGAACCTAAATAACATGGCTTCATTTTTATTCCCCATATGTTTCCTTTGCACGGCCACAAAAAACAAGCAATTGGTCATGTTCTCTTAAAAATCGACACTTTTACCTGTCTTTAAAGGAAAGCACACCAAAAACTTCAAAATGACTATGCTACTATGCTGGATTTTTTTCTGTTTAAAATGTCCATTTTATAAAATTTTCATAGAAATAAATGTGAATCAATATAGGACATCAAAAATCCTAATAATTAGAGCAATAAAATATAAGCAACTTAGACATCCACTCAGCCCCATTTCTGAGCCCTTGGCAAAGTGTCAAGCACTTTACTAGAGATTCAGAGTATCGTCCAAGATCTCTGTTCTAATGAAGTATGGAAACAGGTGAATTCCAACAGCGTGTGTTTGTACAGCGTCCACGCTCTGCAAAGGAAAGCTAAGTTGAACTAACAAATGGGAATTCACCAGAAAGGTGCTGAGGGGGCTCACAGAAATTCTAAACTTAGCCAGGTGTGGTGGCACATGCCTTTAATCCCAGAGGATCTCTGTGAGTTCAAGGCCAGCCTGGTCTACATAGTGAGTTCCAGGTTAACTGGGGCTACAGGGAGACCCTGTCTCAAATGAGGACAAGAAAAAAAAAAAAAAATGAAGAAACAAGAAATTCTAAACTCAGGAGAGAACTAAAGGAGTCGGACTGCGTCCTTGCCAGCCGACCACCAGGAAAGAAAGATGTTCTTCTCTCAGCTTACACCTGAATCCCCAGAAAATGTGTCCCTTCTGGATCAATCTCTGTGGCCAAAGAGGCAAGGCTCTTCTGAGAAAAAAGGTCGAGTGAGCACAAGGGAAACAGGGAAATCCTAACTTTCACATTCAAAGCAGAGCAAAGTAAGTTATGAACAATGTCCTGGAGATGCACAAAGGAGGCAGCTACTCTAAATAAGGGGCAGATTCTTCACTGGTCAACAAATCACCAGTAAGAAATAAATGGAACAGTTGTGGTCCTATGGGAAAGTAGAGAAAGGCATTCTAGCAGAGGAACAGGGAGTTATGTGTCATATAGCCTGTAGGTAGTGGGAATTTTCAAGCCCCAGCCAAGGAGGGGATGATGGGAGGGAGTGGTATGTATGAGCTGTTCAGTGGGTGGTTAAGAAGGAGAACCAGGTCCAGAACCAAGACTGATGGCTGTTCAACAGTCAAGCTTAATAGGCTGAAAGTAAAGTAAGGGAAAAGAAAGGAAGAATCTAGGGGCAAACAACCTGAACATTTGTCTTTTCCTTGTTGAACACCATACAGTCACAGCCAACATGCCTCGGCTGCAATATTGTGCTATACAACCAATTAGAGCAAATCACAAAAATACAACTGAATTTTAAGACAGTTTTAAATGACGAAACAAACACTTTCTGCCAAATGATCTTTCAAAATAGGTGTTTAATAAAAAGAAATCCCACTGTACTACATTAAGAGTTCAAAGCAACAAAGCTTATTTTAACTTCAATACTTAAACCAAATGATTACCCATTTTCACTAATCTAAATAGGGTTCTTAGCAATCCGAAGTGTTTCTTCCAAGTGCATCTTCATCTTTCCAGTTCCCGTCTAGTGTTCTGAATTTTTTGGCTTACAGCTGGCTATAAATAGGACATTCAGTGATTAGCTTCAACCACCTCCCTCCCCATCCCTCTTCCCTCTTCTAAGGTGCTTCTTCTTTTCCTAAGGATCAGTTTCCCCAGTAAGCCACTACCCACCTGCGTACTCATAGAACCACTCCAGGCATCTCTTACTTGAGAAGGTCTCATCCTCAGTCTTGATTCTAGTGGACTCGTATTTCCTATACATGCTAGAAGTTGAAAGAAAAGACAGGTTTTTTAAATTTTTTTAAAATTTTTATTTATTCTTGTATGTGTATGAATGTACTGTCTGCATGTAGGTCTGTGCATCCATGTTGTGTGATGCCTTGGTGGTCAGAAGAGGGTGTCTGATTCCCCTGGAACTGGAGTTAAAGATGGTTCTCAGCCGCCATGTGAGTGCTGGAGATCAAACCTGGGTACTCTGCAAGAGCAGTTGGCGCTCTTAACCACTAGGCCATCTCTCCAGCCCCAGAAAAGATAGTTTTAAGTTATTTTTTTTATATTTTTTATTCTTGTATGTGTATGAATGTACTGTCTGCATGTAGGTCTGTGCATCCATGTTGTGTGATGCCTTGGTGGTCAGAAGAGGGTGTCTGATTCCCCTGGAACTGGAGTTAAAGATGGTTCTCAGCCACCATGTGGGTGCTGGAGATCAAACCTGGGTACTCTGCAAGAGCAGTTGGCGCTCTTAACCACTAGGCCATCTCTCCAGCCCCAGAAAAGATAGTTTTAAGTTATTTTTTTTTATTATTTATTTTTGTATGTGTATGAATGTATTGTCTGCATGCAGGTCTGTGCACCCGTGTCGTGCAATGCCGCGGAGGTCAGAAGAGGGTCTTGGATTCCCCTGGAACTGGAGTTCTCCTGGAATTGGAGTTACAGACGGTTCTTAGCCGCCATGTGGGTGCTGGGGATCGAACCCGGGTCCTCTGCAAGAGCGTCAGTGCTCTTAACCGCTAGGCTATCTCTCCAGCCCCAGTTTTAAGTTATTTAAAGAGACACTAAGTTCTTTTAAGTAGCAGATAATTTTTACTTCTGCCTAAACCAGATACTTATATAATCAGTACTGTAAGTATATCTTAAGCATTTCACTGTCTGCATTTGCAAACTTCAGCTATTTCATAACTTATGCTGAAATACAACCTTAATATAGGCTGAAATGGTAAGCACTTAATACAGGTTTTATTAATAATCAATAAAAATAAAACAGTTGTATGATAAACTCTCTTCTATCTCACTAACCAGAATTCACTATAGAAAGATTATAAATAAAATACAGCAAGAAATCGTATAATAATTTTAAAATAATAATCTCTCCTATTGAGCTCTCCTGACTTCTGGGTCATATAAATCAGGTTAAACACAGAACATGGGCTAAGGAAGACCTGGTCAATACTAAGCAACTCAAAAAAAGTATTAAGCAAATAAAAAGAAATACCAACTTAAGTCCAAGCTTCCAGCACATGTTTTGCATAACATTTTCCTTTTTAGAGGACACATCTCAGAGTTTCTAGTAAAGGCATGCCTTGGTTGGGACCATCCATCACTTCAGCAGACTGGAAGCAGCCTAGGCTGGAGAACAGAGTCAGGAAGCAGAGAGCAGCTGCTCCTGAAACTCGGCAGGAAATACTTATCTCCTAGCAGGAACTAAGGACACCAAACTTCCCTACAAGAAGGGAAGGAGACACAGGCTTCAAAACTGTGATTAAGATATGAACTCATGCCGGGCGTGGTGGCGCACACCTTTAACCCTAGCACTTGAGAGGCAGAGGCAGGCGGATCTTTGTGAGTTCAAGGCCAGCCTGGTCTACAGAGCAATTTCCAGGACAGCTGGGGCTACAGGGAGATCCTGTCTCAAAAAGACCAAAAAAAAAAAAGATATGAACTCATAATTAGGGATAGAGATTTTATATAATACAGAATATATAATCTTCTATTTTGGTCAATCTGTTCATGAACATTTATTTCATGACGATAGATTATCTGTGCATACCTCTGACTAGAAACTCTGAGATCTATCATCTAGAAAGGAACATGTTATGTATAAGGTGCTAAGTTATTGAAACTACAAACCACAACCTTATATTTTTCCCATAAAAGCTAGAAATATAGGTTGATACTGGCCAAGGGTTTGAATAGAAGAAGGAGATGCTTTCATCCTGTGACTAGACATTCTAGCTTAGCCCAAAGCTTATAATTAGTCAAAAACCTATAGGTCTTGGGTATAACATATATGATTTACTCAAAAATAGAACTCCCCAAGACTATACAATAGAAAAATATTCAGCAGCTAATAGACAGGAAATGATACAAGTTAAGACATCAAGCTAAGTGAAGGAAGAGGAACACATGAGACCATTTACACACGATGCCGTGAAAGTAAGTCCAGTGACATAAAGTAGGAATGAGCGGCTGGGGACGGGAATGGAAGCTGGGAGTGACTGACTGGGAGGCAAGGATGGGGGTGCAAGAAGGGAAACATTCCAACACTGGATTCAAATGATAGCTTGTACAATTCGGTGATTTAAACAAACTGAATTATATCCTTATTTTTAATTTTTAAAAACAGTTCATTTATTATTTTTATTTTATGTGTATGAGTATATTGCCTGCATGTGTGTAAGTCCATTCATGTCATGCAATACCTGTGAGGGTCAAAAGAGGGCAAGGTATCCCCTGGAAGTGGAGTTATAGACAGTTGTGAGCTGCCATGTAGGTACTGGGAACTGAAAAAGCACTCAGTGCTCTTAATGGCTGAGCCATTTCTCCAGCTATTATATTCTTAAAATGAATCAGATTCAATACTACAGCAACAAAGTTATTTTTTTTATTAATTTTATTTATTTCTGTATGTGTACGAATGTATTGTCTGCATGCAAGTTTGTGCACCCATGTCGTGCAATGCCGCGGAGGTCAGAAGTGGGCGTCGGATTCCCCTGGAGCTGGAGTTCTCCTGGAGTTGGAGTTTCAGACGGTTCTCAGCCACCATGTGGGTGCTGGGGATCGAACCCGGGTCCTCTGCAAGAGCGGTCGGCGCTCTTAACCGCTAGGCCATCTCTCCAGCCCCGAAAGTTATTTTTTTTTAATGACCCAAGAAAAACTTCATAAAATTTCAACTGTAGCATGATGGTGCACACCTTTAATCCCAGCTCTCCAGAGGCAGAGACAGACAGATCTTTGTGAGTTCAAGGTCACCCAGGTCCACATAGCCAGTTCCAGTCCAGCTGGGGCTATAGGGAGACCCTGTCTCAAAAAGACCAAGAAAAAAAAAAAAAACTTTAACTGCCAATTTTTTAATTTGGCTTTATCAGAGTAAATTATTTTACACTAATTTATACTAAATAAAATACAACACAAAATGCTATATAATTATTAGAATTTAACACTTGGTTTCGTAAAATTGAAAATCACTGGCCAGAAGATGGATGCTGATTATCTTAGAAACCACTGCTGTCCTCTTTCAAATAACATTTTCTACTCTGAGATTTTAACTGATGCTACTTTCACATTTGTAGTCTGTCTCTCTACATCTTCAATTGAATTGTAGCAAATGAAGCATCACAGCAATAAAGAAAGCAAAAGCCCATCTAAATTCCTGGATTTACAAAGGTGGAAATGCTAGTCCGTTGATATACTATATACTGTAGTCCGTTGATATACTATATACTGTAGTCCATTGATATACTATATACTATAGTCCATTGATACACTATATACTATAGTCCATTGATATACTATATACTATAGTCCATTGAATTACTATATACTATATATAGTCCATTGATATACTATATATTATAGTCCATTGATACACTATATACTATAGTCCATTGATATACTTTATACTATATATTATATACTATAGTCCATTGATATACTATATACTATATACTATAATCCATTGATATACTAGCCCAGAAAGCCAGGATGGGAAGAGATGAAAATCAGGGTGAAACAATAAAGCACCTAAGACAAATATTTAACAGTCCACTGGAATATTTAATGGTCCACTGGAGTATTTAATGATCCACTGATATACAATCCACTGGAATATTTAATGATCCATTGGTATACAATCCACTGGAATATTTAACAGTCCATTGGTATATTTAACAGTCCACTGGAATTACCAAGAGGAACAGCTGGTTTATCCAGAAGGGAAGTGGTTTAAGTGAACTTGCTTCTCCGTTTCTACTAAATTCTCATCCATGTGAGATTAAACTTCACATGGTGATATTCTAGGTGGGTGCAGACATTCAGAACAGGTGCCTCAGTCTGGCCCTATGGCTGCAGTTAGTGAGGCCATCTCCCAAGGACAGACTCCAATTCTAACAGGCTTTGCCAGGCTCAGACAGTAAGGGTTTGACATTTCAGAGGATCAATGGATTAAGAGAAAACTAATGTTGAAGAACTCAAGTTGCCTATCTTCTTTTTATGTTTTATAAACCCAGATATAAAATAAGCATTGTTAAATAATTACACTTTGAAATATCACCCACAAAAGCAAAACAATACTCCAGCCAACACCTACATGCAAAGGCCCAAACTGCATTAGGTAGACCCCTGTGCCACCAACACACAGGCCCTCCCTCTGAGTCTATGGTCTCTGCACTGTACCCGTCATGTCTGCTTTTCTTGGCAGATAAGTCATCTCCAGAGGCAGGTCTTCTCTTTTTCCTTGGTGGCATCACTTTACTGAAACAGTCTGAAGAACTGCAAGACCGCAGGCTTCCTGCAAAACAAATGTGGAGCGCACAAAATTAAGACATAATACACATGGACTTCCAATTGATACTATGGCTAAATAACAAACTCCCATGGCCTGTACTATAAAGTGCTTATTATAGCTGTTATCAGTCTATACTACTACAGAGAGAAATGAGCTTTAGTCTCTCGTTGAGAAAAAGTTATAGTCGAGAAATAAACCCAGCCATTATATGAGTGAATACTTCTTACAGCCCCAAACAGCAATAGAAGTGAGCTCAATTTCAACTCTTTCATAAATATCCTAGAAATCTCCTAAACTTTCTGTTTCTTACATGATGATGCTCCTTCAAGAGAAATTACCATAAGTCTGCTCGTCTTGAGGTATACACAAGTATAGTGTCCTGACACGAGCCTTGAGAGATAGCAATTAGAAGTGGGGTGAGGGGTGCGGGACTTGGATTAGGGACACTTGGAGAAGTCTGATTTAAAAGTGAAATTCTCAGAGTAACTTCCCTTGTTTCTGCTCCTCAGGAGGCATAAATGCCACTCCGTACAAGGCATGGAAACTTAACTCAGTAATGCCGGCCCCCGTGCCCCGCCCTGGCCTGGCATGTACTAAGTTACTCTCCTAACGAGGACTATGAAGAAAGGGACACTACTGCCTCACACAGACAAGAAAATGAAAGCAAAACTGGGACTTGCATCTGTGCAGTCTCACTTTAGCACAGTGGCATGAGCTGTACCACTCAGCTCTCACAATGACCCTGAACGAAGACGCAAGGGCAAAGACGAATCTCTTTAACAGATGGGAAAGCCTCAGCTCAGGTTCACTGACTTTTCAAGGTCTTTAAACTGAACAGTGAATTCCAGGCCCCACACCAATCCTTCCTGAGCCCCTGGTTGAAGGCTTTGGACAAACAGTGTGGAAGTATGCTGGGGTATGGCAGCCGGGACTCAACAGGCAAACTCTAGCTTTGTGGTCTGGGCAATTGCTAAGCTATTTCAGGCCTCAGTCATTCATCATTTGAAGAATGGGAAAGTGGTTTTATCTCTTTCAGAATTTTTTTTTTAATTTCTCAGCACTCCCTCTGGCTTTTTTCCTGTTCTTACTGCTGTTGTGAAACAGGTAGATGGGAGCTTTTGGTTTTTTTTGTTTTTCTTTTTTTAAATTTTATTTATTTTTTGTATGTGTATGAATGTGCTATCTGCATGTAGGTCCGTGCACCCGTGTCGTGCAATGCCGCGGAGGTCAGAAGAGGGTCTCGGATTCCCCTGGAACTGGAGTTCTCCTGGAATTGGAGTTACAGACGGTTCTTAGCCACCATGTGGGTGCTGGGGATCAAACCCAGGTCCTGTGCAAGAGCAGTCGGTGCTCTTAACCGCTAGGCTATCTCTCCAGCCCCGGGAGCTTTGTTTTTTAAACAATTTTTTTTTTTTTATGTGTATGAATGTACTGTCTGCCTGTAGGTTTGTGCACCCATGTCGTGCAATGCCGAAGAGGTCAGAAGAGGATCTCAGATTCCCCTGGAACTGGAGTTCTCCTGGAATTGGAGTTACAGGTGGTTCTCAGCCACCATGTGGGTGCTGGAGATCGAACCCGGGTCCTCTGCAAGAGCAGTTGGTGCTCTTAACCGCTAGGCCATCTCTCCAGCCCCCTAGATGGGAGCTTTGTATCACTGATGGTCAGACAGACAGAGTTGTGCCCCAGGCAGAATGACTGGATATGGCCTGGCTAGGCCTGCTGAGGATCTGGTTCTGGGCTGAGGTAGCAGTCCAGGGATTGTCCAGTACTGGCTCTTGGCAGGAGTCCATTTGAGTGATCCAGAAGCATATCACTTAAGGAACATAGCATGATTAGCATTCTGAAGCCTAAAAGTGACCTAGCTCTTAACAGGGCTGAGGCTTCAGTGACTGACAGCTCTCTCCTTGCCTCATCCCTGTCCAGATGACTTGACTGTGACTTTGCCTTCCCTCCTTCCATAGCTCCTCTCTGTGGCTGTGGGGCTCCTCTCTATGGCTGTGGGGCTCCTCTCTATGGCTGTGGGGCTCCTCTCTGTGGCTGTGGGGCGCCTCTCTGTGGCTGTGGGGCTCCTCTCTGTGGCTGTGGGGCTCCTCCCTGTGGCTGTGGGGCTCCTCCCTGTGGCTGTGGGGCTCCTCTCTATGGCTGTGGGGCTCCTCTCTATGGCTGTGGGGCTCCTCTCTGTGGCTGTGGGGCTCCTCTCTATGGCTGTGGGGCTCCTCTCTGTGGCTGTGGGGCTCCTCTCTATGGCTGTGGGGCTCCTCTCTATGGCTGTGGGGCTCCTCTCTGTGGCTGTGGGGCTCCTCTCTGTGGCTGTGGGGCTTCTCTCTATGGCTGTGGGGCTCCTCCCTGTGGCTGTGGAGCTCCTCTCTGTGGCTGTGGAGCACTTCACTTGTCTTCCTCTCTCCTTTTCTTATTTCTGAGAGATCACAGAGGAAAGGAAAGCTAGGTTTCCTCCCTGCCCAGGTTGTCACCTTGTTTTCCGAGCCCCTGAATAGACTCCCCAGGGCTAGGGCTATGCTCTTCAGTGGCATTCAGTGGTGGCTGAGAACTGGCTTTGCCACTGAATGCCTGGGTTCACTGACTGTACACACCTAAATACAGTATGTGTCACCTGAGAATTTCCTGAATGGATGTTTGTCTTCGTGAAAATTCTGAAAGAGGAGCTGGAGATATGGCTCAATGGTTGAGAGCATGGGCTGCTCTTGCAGAGAACCCAGGTTCAATTTCTAGCACCCCACGTGGCGGCTAACAACCATCTGTAATTCCAGTTCCGGGAGAATTTGACTCTATCTTTTGACCTCTGTGGGCATTGTACAGCATGCAGGCAATACTCATACACAAAAAGATTCTGACAAGGGCAGAACTGAAGGTGGTTTGGGCTTGCCAAGGAGGAGCCTTCAAACATGACATCTTTCAGCCTAATAAAAAAAATCATAAGCTGAAGATGCTAAAAGCTATATGTAGCATGCATATATGCATATTTTGGAGTGATGCAAATTGGAAGGAAAAACAACAATAACAACATCAACAACAACAACAAAAAGACTGGGTCAAAGAACTGACTGAAACGGTGAACTTCTGCTCGAAACAGTAAACTGCATCAAGAATTTTGAGAGAGACTAAGAAAAAGATGAAAAACATGTTTGGCAGAATGCATGAGCTGTGGTGGGGTGGGGTGGAGGGCAAGGAAGGGGGCACTGGTCTAGATTTGATTGGAAGTTTTATATGAAATGCACAAAGCTTCAATAAAAATTGGGTTTGAAAAAAATTATGGATGCCGCTGAAGAGCATGGCCCTAGCCCTGGGGAGACTGTTCAGGGGTAGGAAAAGAAGGTGCCAACCCGGGCAGGGAGGAAACCTAGCTGTCCTTGCCTCTATGATGTCTCAGAAATAAGAAAAGGAGAGAGGACAAGTGAAGAGGTGCCCCACAGCCACAGGGAGGAGCCCCACAGCCACAGAGAGGAGCCCCACAGCCACAGAGAGGAGCCCCACAGCCACAGAGAGGAGCCCCACAGCCACAGAGAGGAGCCCCACAGCCACAGAGAGGAGCCCCACAGCCACAGAGAGGAGCCCCACAGCCATAGAGAGGAGCCCCACAGCCACAGGGAGGAGCCCCACAGCCACAGAGAGGAGCTCCACAGCCACAGAGAGGAGCTATGGAAGGAGGGAAGGCAAAATCACAGTCATCTGGACATGGATGAGGCAAGGAGAGAGCTGTCAGTCACTGAAGTCACAGCCCTGTTAAGAGCTAGGTCACTTTAAGGCTTCAGAATGCTAATCATGCTATGTTCCTTAAGTGATATGCTTCTGGATCACCCAAATGGACTCCTGTCAAGAGCCAGTATTGGACAATCCCTGGACTGCTACCTCAGCCCAGAACCTGATCCTCAGCAGGCCTAGCCAGGCCATATCCAGTCATTCTGCCTGGGGCACAACTCTGTCTGTCTGATCATCAGTGATACAAAGCTCCCATCTACCTCTTCCACAACAGCAGTAAGAACAGGAAAAGAGCCAGCGGGAGCCGTGTTTACCAATCCCCATTCATCCTCCCTGTAAAACGTCCTGCTCACAAGCCACACTAAAGTATAACGTCTACAAACTGTCAGCACAGGACATAGGGTTGGCCTTTTCTCTAATGCCTTGAGGTCGGGCCTGCAGAATCAAGTCAGTCCTGCCCAGCTGTAAGGCCTGCAGCGACTACAGAGATGATGGTGGGCCTACAGCTTCGGGCGAGCTTCTGGCTTCCCAGACATGGACACATGAAGGCAAGAGTTCCTTCCAAGAGCACCTGGTCTGGCAACAGCCTTTCCCTTCCTCAAATATTTACAGAACATGGGAAAATGTACATATCTCCTCAGTCCATGGGAAATGAACACTTCAAAACGTCTTCTCCAATGAAAGTTAATTCCCTAGCTCCTCCAGCACCTACTTCTTCAGAGCCAGGGATAATGTCTAGCTTTCCCTGTATCCAACCCATCAACAGGAGCACAGTTTTGGTAAAAACACGAACATCTTAAGTCAACCAACTTTAAAAACTGCTTTCTGACTGGTAAATGAAAAGCCAAAAGGAGCCAGGGGCTCCCTCCCCATCCAAAACCTGAGTGACCCCCGAGGACCAGATCCTCAACTGACCTTGAGAAAACAAAAACCTTGGTTAATCTGGGCTAACTGTATGGCCTTAAACATCCAAAAGGAAAGTATAACCAGAAATAAATAATTAGTAAGGCCTGAGAAATTGTACTTCAGATATAAAACTTGAGATCTTAGTAAAAGGAGAAAAAGTTAAAAAAAACAACAACCCTGTTTTCTGACAATGAGCACTTCCCGCTGTTTCACATCCATTTATCTTGTATCTGCTGTAAAGCACATCGTATCTGAGATCCAAACCGCCTCAAGTTTGGTACCTTACTTTATTCGCCATTTGATCTGCTTAGATAAGAGACATGATCTTTGAGATCCCCTGGCATTTAGTATCTGAGTAAGTGAGTAGCTACGACTGGACCATTGTTACAAAGAAGCCATGTTTACTCATCTCTCCAACGACCACACAGTTCAAGCACTCTGCGTAGCTGTTTCACAGGAAAGATGAGGCAAACTCAAGAGTAATACCTAGGATTTTTTTTTTTTTTGAGACAGGGTCTCCTTACAGCCCCAGCTGACCTGGAACTCACTCTGCAGACCAGGCTGGCCTTAAACTCACAGAGATCCGCCTGCCTCTACCTCTGGAGTACCACGCCTGGCTTAAAGACGGTTCTTAGCTGCTGTGTGGGTGCTGGGAATCGAACCTGGGTCCTCTGCAAGAGCAGTCAGCACTCTTAACTGCTGAGCCATCTCTCCAGCCCCAGGATTTTTTTTTTTTTGGGGGGGGGGTTGTTTTTTTGTTTGTTTGTTTTTTTGTAACAGATCTTAGAGGAAGGACTTGTTTTTAACATGCACATACAATAGTGCATCTTGGGCCAGCCATGATGATGCTTATTACCCTAGCCTATAATCCCCACTCTCCAGAGGCTAAAGCAAGAAGACTGCAAGTTCAAGACCAACACTGAAAGTTCCAAGGGCAACTTCAGTTACCCATCAAGACACTGTCTCAAAAGTACAGAAACGAAGGAAACAGATCTTGGTTTCTGATAGCCTGTTTGCCTTACTTATATATACACAGCAGCTAATGTCATAATTTATTAGAGTAAAAAGATACTTTATTGAGTTAGTAGACAATAAATACTTGGATGTATTCCTAAAATATGCATAAACCAGGCTGCTTAAAATCTAAACATTTCTAAATACTTGAAATACCTGACAATGCATCATTTCTGATTTATTTCTCCATTCATCAGCAAAATGGACTTTAAGTTTACTCACAGGTAAAGGTGTGCTTGTTTCTTTTTTTTAATTTTATTTATTTATTTTGTATGTGTATTAATGTACTGTCTGCATGTAGGTCTGTGCACCCGTGTCATGCAATGCCTCGGAGGTCAGAAGAGGGTGTTGGATTCCCCTGGAACTGGAGTTCTCCTGGAATTGGAGTTACAGACAGTTCTCAGCTGCCATGTGGGTGCTGGAGATCGAACCTGGGGCCTCTGCAAGAGCGGCCGGTGCTCTTAACCACTAGGCCATCCCTCCAGCCCCAGGAGTGCTTGTTTCTTAAAATAACTGTGTAAATCTTTTCACAATAAAAATACTTAAACCTAAATGAATGTTCTACATATGTATATGTATTTGTATCAATCAATTTAGACTTCACTTGGAGCTGGAAAACTTAATCCACTTCAATCAAATTTTACCTTTACAGAAAAAAAAAATCAGAAATGAAAATATAAGCAAGAAATAATACAAAAAAAGACCTACAACTCATCTGACATTTTAGGTAGAGGCAAAATTCAAGACCAATGTTTTAATACACTAAGAATCACAGAGCAATTCTTTTTCTTACAGTGCACACTGTCAGGAGGCTAAATGTATCATATGTCCATGAATTAGAAAATTAGACAGCAATTTAAAAAGAGTGACTCTTTTATAGTTTGCTAATATAAAGAAAGTTCACTGTTCTCTGGCCCCTAGAACACACCTGGCACAATCTGTGCCCCTGTCTCATCCTCCCTGAAAGGAGAGCTGTCTGGTCTAATTGGTGATCCAGAGAAAGGACGCTCAGCAGAGAGCCCAGCTCCTCCAAGCTCCCTCCTTTTCAGCTCTGCCTGCCAGCAGGCCAGGTAGAAGAGCCCAGCAGGTATGCCAGCCTGGACTCATCCAATCATGGCAGAGTTTCCAGTGACATACTGAAAAGCCAGTGCATGCCAACAAACTGTTTCTTAAATCTCCAATTCATGATTAATTTTCAATGGATTCTGAACCAACTTAGGAGAAGGGTGAGGGTAAGATCTATATCTCAACATGACCAAGGTCCACCATTAAATGAAAAATGAGATGCCATGAATGCTTCCAGAAAAATACAAATAATATGTACACATGAAAATATCTGAAAGAACCAGCACTACCAAGTCCTGGCAAAGTGGTGTGACGGGGGCTTGACGGGGACTACCACTGCTCACCCCAGTCCCTCGGTGCCGTTCAAAGTTCTTCAAGCAGCACTGCTGGGGCCCGAATGTGCCCCTCCAAAATTCACAGGGACACCTGACCCCCAAAGGCAGGTATGAAGAGGTGGGGCCTTTGGAGTGATTAAAGTTGTGAGGGTGAAATCCTGTGACAGAGATTGTGGCCTTTTGAAAGAAGACTGAGAGGGTGCCTGCCCCTCCCATTCTGTGAAAACACAGCAAGACGACATCAGTGAGGAACAGTCCTCACCAGAGGAGGGGTCTGCTCCCGCCTTCTGTCGTGAACTTCCCAGTCTCCAGAAATATCATGTGTAAGTCATTCACTCTAAGGTATTTTGTTATAGTAGCCTGCACAGACCATGACAAACCCCCATTAACAGAGTGCTGTAAGGTATTATTCCACTAAATGGACTTAGTATCAAACTACTCTCATAGTTTATACCTCTCTACCCATAGATTAATGCAGTTCTCAGATCTCATCAGAGAAGTTTCTTTTTTTTTTTAATTTTTTATTTATTTATTTTCTATGCATATGAATGTACTGTCTGCATGTAGGTTTGTGCACCCGTGTCGTGCAATGCCACGGAGGTCAGAAGAGGATGTCGGATTCCCCTGGAACTGGAGTTCTCCTGGAATTGGAGTTACAGACGGTTTTCAGCTGCCATGTGGGTGCTGGGGATCGAACCCGGGTCCTCTGCAAGAGCAGTCGGCGCTTTTAACCGCTAGGCTATCTCTCCAGCCCTGAGAAGTTTCTTGATGTAGCAGACATTGGAGAAGTTTCTTTGTGTAGCAGACAGTGGTTAACATAGAAACTCACGCCAGGCATGGTGGTGCACGCCTTTAATCCTAGCACTCTGGAGGCAGAGGCAGGCGGATCTCTGTGAGTTCAAGGCCAGCCTGGTCTACAGAGTGAACTCCAGGATAGTTGAGACTAAAGGGAGACCCTGTCTCGAAAAAGACCAAAAACAAACATAGAAACTCACAACCAGTCAAAGTGTAGAGAATATGTGTCAGTAGAGTGCTCAGCCACAAAAGGACATCTCTATCACCCGACACCCCAAGTTCAGGAACCATGGCAAAAGAGGGGGCAGAAAGACTGTAGGAGACCGAGGTCAGGGAGCACTGCAGCAAAACAATGAAACAATGTCTTCTGGACACAAGGTCCCTGCACTCATGGGCTCTCAGCAGCTGTGACTGCCTGTACAAGGCAAGCCAGTCAACGATCTAGCGTGGGGCAGGGAGGGGCACATGAGCCCCACCTCTAACTGAGGAGCTACAGACAGATGATGGCTTCTGGCCCAAGAGTCAGTTTCTTCTAGGAGGTGGCCACTGGTAGGTCCACGGTGCTGCTGTGGACAGAGCCACACCCAGGAGTATATGGGTAGCAAAAATTCGACTCAGTGGGTTATTAAAAAAGAGAGAGGTAGGGACTGGAGAGATAGCCTAGCAGTTAAGAGCACCGACACTCTTGCAGAGGACCTGGGTTCAATCCCCAGCACCCACATGGCGGCTAAGAACCGTCTGTAACTCCAATTCCAGGAGAACTCCAGTTCCAGGGGAATCCGAGACCCTCTTCTGACCTCCGCGGCATTGCACGACACAGGTGTACAGACCTGCATGCAGACAGTACATTCATACACATACAAATATAAATAATAATAAAAAAAATTTTTTTTTTTAAAAAGAGAGAGGTATTGGGGGCTGGAGAATGGCCTACGGTTAAGAGCACTCGCTGCTTTACAGAGGACCCGGGTTCAACCTCAGCCACCCACATGGCGGCCGAGAACCGTCTGAAACTCCAATTCCAGGAGAACTCCAGTTCCAGGGGAATCCGACACCCTCTTCTGACCTCCGCGGCATTGCACGACACGGGTGCACACACTTGCATGCAGACAGTACATTCATACACATACAGAAATAAATAAATTTTAAAAAAGTTTTAAAAATATTAAAAAAAAAGAGAGGTACAAAGTTGAGGGAGGGGTCTAAAAGAAGTTAGGAGGAGGAGTTGGTGGTAAATAAGATCAAAACACACTGCATGAAATTCTTAAAGAATAAAAACATTATACAAAAACACATTACTGTAATTATTTTCAAATTTTACAATGCAGTTTAATAATTGTTGTTGTTTAGTAACAACAAATTAAACGTACCTTTTAAACTATATAATCATGAATTATACAGTTCTCAGAGTGTGGTCTCCAGGCCAGATATACCATTGCCTAGGAGCCAGACAGGAGTGCAAACGCTGAGGGCCCACCCCAAACCTGCAGAGGAGGGAGCCAAGGGCTGTGGTGAACAAGAAAGTGAAAATGCTACATGGACCTTGAACAAGTCTCAATTTCCCCACTCATAAATCTTCCAAGACCTAGACAGAACACATACAAATACCTTCCTACCTTTCAAATCATTTTGTACCTCAATTTAGTAACATCATAGAATGTCTTTCAAAGTGCATTACTATAATGTCTCTTCAGAATGAGCTAAAATACTTCAGTTTTTTAAGAAAAAATATTCTCTGAAAACTAAAACATTGTCATAATCCAGAGCTGTGGAACAGATTCCCTACCAACACGACTACTGCCTTTTCACCACACCCTGGGCCCTGGGGGACTGTCCACAGAGCAAGGACTTGTTAATGGAAGCTAGTGCTTCTATTTTACCTCAGTGTGGTTATTTAAGATTTCATCATGTAAGCATTTACCTGTTTGATGATCGTCTTGTCCAACGTCTTCTGTCAGATTCTGTAAGAAATATGATCATTAATACCAAGAACTCACTTAGCTTCCATCTTACAGAACCCACCGGCCTCTGCCTCCCAAGTGCTGGGATTAAAGGCATGGGCCACCATGCCCAACCCATATAGCAAGCTTCAAAATCCGGTATTTTCTTTTTTTTCTTTTTTTTTCTTTTTTTTTATTGATGCTTTGTGTATTTCATACATCATTTTCCAATTCAGTTCAGGCATATTTCCCTTTCCCTTCCCCCCACACCACCCTACCCCATCCCAGATCATGCATTCTGTCACAACTGTCCTGCATCTTTCTCTCAGTTTTTTTTTTATTTTTTAACAATAAGTGATAATTTATGAGTACAAGCATCCTTCATGTAAAACCAATTTGCAAGCAGTTGTGCCCAAACCCACACAGCCCATGGGTCCCACCATCCAGCAGGGGGGGGCTTGTATGTTCAATCAAGTTGATCAAATGAGTGTCCAGACTATATTGTTGTAGTTTCACCATTTACACCAATCACAGCCCTTACATTCTACCACGCCCCCTCTTCCATAGATTGTTCCCTAGGCTTAGGAAAGGGGCACAAGTGGATAAAAAGCAAAACAGTCTACTTTCTCTGGAGCTGTTGTCTTGGATTCTGGTCAATTCTGGCTGTTTCCTTTCATGGGCTGACAGTTTGTCCAGGAATAACCTTTCGATCCTCTCGGTATTTTCATAAGCAGTTGATATTCACAACTCAAATTATTTTATCAAATATACTTGTACAAAGAGGCTGTTTTAAAGCTGGTGGTTTTATCTGTAAAAGACTGACTTACTAGCTTATTCAGGGTATGGTAGATCTTATGAATATTTGCCAGTGTTGAGAGATGAGAATTCAGCTGAAAGTCTTCAAAAGAAAAAGGAGAAAATTCAGGGTTATTTCTCAGTTAAAAAAAAAAAATTAAAGCTCAAAAGTAAACTGTTTTAGTACTTCCACCAATCAGATACTTGTAAGTAAACAACATGCAACCACTGACCTATCTCCCAGAAATAAGGTCTGACAAAGTTAAATCTGCAACCAAATACTAAGGCTCATGAAATTTTCCTGTGAATTCTAAGGTAAAACGCAAATACTGCCATAGCTGAGAAATCCTGCCAGCACTGGACCTGAATTTGATAGAAAGATATAAATAAATGTTAGCAAACTGAACAAGTCACACAAATAGAAGATGATCAGAGCTCAAAGGAAATGGGCTCACTTTCCTGTCCGCGTAGAATTTCTTGTATAATAAGCAAAGCTCCAGGCCAGAAATGATAGAATGGTATCCCAGTGCTCAGCACTTCATAATCTTACATTTCTTTTGTGGTTGATTATACAGTAGAGAGTAACATGGAATCAACACCCCCTTTGCCTCCCCTCGGATACACAGGTAAAGAACGTATGAGCTCCAGATCCCAGAGCCCAGGGCTGTCTACAGTTACTTACAGGCCCTACAACAATCAGAGATGCATGGAAACAGAAACTGCACTCCCAGGGAATCAAGTCTGGTTAAAAGGCTGCATGTATGTACCACCTCCACCATGCCATAACTGCATGTCAAGTCAGACATGAGAGATTCATGAAGCCGCTCCATTCTAGAATCTTGCATGATATACAACTGAAGTAACCATCAGGCTTTTGATTTCATATTTCAAATGCCCGTATAGGCTGGGGATACAGCTCAGTGGTAAAGTGAAGCCCTAGGTTTGGTTCCCACCATCCCCTAAAAAAAAAGGTTTTTATAAAGCATTTTGCATAGATTTAAATAGAGGCTTATAGAGAGGCTTTGAAAAAGCATCAATAGAGGTATTTTTTCCTATCATAAGAGTTAATATGAAAGTGATTTTGGAAAGAGACTGAGTTAACCATTCAAGGAAGGAGGCAGGAAGGAAATAACTTCACTGGATTATCATTTGGGACACACATCAGATATAGAGAAGAGACCCAAGGCTGAGACGCTATGGTGTGAGTTATCTGTGTTGGGCTGGACTCTGGACTCTGGACTCTGGCCCTGCCCCTGAAGAGGTGGCAGGCACTCTGCTACTAGCCACAAAGTCTCACTTGCTCTTTAAATCTGGACTAAGAATCCATTCATGGACAGGTCTGCAGGGTAGAGAAGCCAGACAACAAGACACCCCTGACGTGCACAGGCAGGTAAAGGAGCAGCTGCCACACTTACACACATGCACTGCTCTGGCAGTCACAGCCTTCTAGAATGGCCACAAGACCCAGTCAGTGCTGGTTGAGAGACAAGGTCTCGGCTCTAAACAGGCCTCAGATAAGATGGACTTCTGGCCAGGAGCCACCGCTCCCCATAGCATGGGTTCCTGGGAAGTAGCGGCAGGAGGATCAGGAATTCAAGGTCTGCTAAACAACAAGTTCAAGGCCAGCCTGGGCTACTGAGTGAGACCTAGTCTAAGAACAAACAAACAAACAAACAAACAAAGGGCTAAGACTCCAGATAATTGTTTGTATCTAAATAATCCAGGCACACTTCAGGTAAACGATAAAATCAAGAGATCAATCACCCACTTAGCACATGTGCACAGGAAAGGTTCAGAAAAGCATGTAGGGTCAGTCTGAGTCCATGTGTATGTCTGGGCACGTGTGTATACTTATGTTCGTATTTAGTAAAGACAGAGATAGCTTCATGCCAGAAGCAACAGTGCTCTCTGGACCTGTAAGAGGCTGTGAAGATCTGAAATACCAACTCTCAAACCCCTTCCCCAGATGCTACCAAGCTACAACCACACCACCACCCCTCAATATTCTCTCCAATGACAACCAAAAAGACAAGTCTAGACATTCCAGCATTACCTTGCCCCCCACACCAAATACAAACTGAGGCTAGGGGTTGTCTTGCCACTGAGGGCACACAGGAGGGAAGAAAGAAAGGAGTGTGTCAAGGCCAGCAGCTATCAAGGTCCTTGTGACCACCATTTACCACACTCCCACTTCACCAGCCCACTGATCATGCCACACCAGACATCACTGAAGAGTAATCATACCAACAAAAACTGAGGTTGTTAAGCCTGCCTCTTCCTGAAGTAGAGGTGGAAGACGTGAAGGATAAGAAACAAGTCCTTCTCAACTGGACTTCCAGGACTCCATGAGCTAGGCCCAGGCTTCTAAGTGTCTTTCAAATCCTTTCACAAATCCTTCTCTGTCCTTCCACACCTGCCTCCTGCCCTCTATTCCTACATCACACTTTACATCCTGACCTTCGGGTCCAGAGGGTGGTTCAAGTCTCCAGTCCACCTGTTAGTTTACTCAATCTACCTCCCAACTTCATCTATAAAATAAGAAATAAGAGTTATCCTGCACAGTGTTGTAGGAATAAAAATATACAATCAGATACCTACTATAACACCTAGATGTGTCAGGCAGCCATCACAATGCCTGCAAAGTAACTGCTCAGTAAAAGCCATCAATTACTACTGCATTTGCTTACAGAACTCTCCACACCAAATCACCGCTGAAAATAGTTTTTATTTACCGAGGTCTAACTCTAACCCTGTATCAAAAACCCCAAAGTCAGAGCTTCTCAGTGACCAAGCTGAAAGGCCTGGTGCATCTCTATAGCCTCTGAGAGCATCACTGCATATGTGTTTCTGTCTGTATGTATGTATGTGTATTTGTGTATGTATGTGTGTGTGTACCTGATATTTATGATGATGGTCATAGGAAATCTCAATACATTGATAAAAACACAAGAATGTTTATGACTGCATTCTATATATGGAATTTCACTTCACTAAAGGCAATAAAAGTAAAAGGGTTCATTTACAAATCACTTGTGATGACAGTTATCCATTCATGCCCAATCTCTAGTACAACCACCAGTTATCCATTCATGCCCAATCTCTAGTACAAACACCAGTTATCCATTCATGCCCAATCTCTAGTACAAACACCAGTTATCCATTCATGCCCAATCTCTAGTACAAACACCAGCTCATCATCACTCCACTCAAAGAGTAAATTAAACCAAAATAGGAACAGTCTTTCTTTAGTGTCACCAACATAAGTTAAGATGACATGAATTTGGCAGGAAAAAAAGGCAAAAATAGCAATAAAAGATAAATTCACAAAGGTTAACAGATATTGGATTTATGGTTCATCTGTTCAGTGCTCAGGGCAAGTAATAGACCTTGAAATCTAAAATAGACTTATAGATTTCACCTTAAGGCAGAGATGTTAGGGTAAAGATCAAATGCTTCACAGAAATACATTTAGGAAAACATTAACTGATTCATAAAAATCTCCTTCTGCTCATAGTTCAATTCCAGAGGATAAAGGCAAGGTTAAGTCAACTGTACTCCATGATCTAACAGTTTTCCACAGTGAGCAGTGGCAGGCACCCTGCTTTACTTACTGTCCACACTGAAGGCAACAATCGGCTCAGCAAAAAGGCCCAGACTGCTTGATAAAGAGCTCATCTAAATTACCTTCTGGGTATTTTCAAAACCACCAGCAAATGCTGACTGGGTATGAAAATGTCTAGTTTGATTTAATTACTATTTGCCACATTTGAGCTTCACGAGATGAAAGGGGAAAGCGAGCCTCACTGGGAAGGAGGTCAGGACCCCAGTCCCTCAAACCAATGCAGCCACAGAACTCCACAACGCAGGCTGACACGTAAATACGAGGGATCAAAGGATTACAGACGAGTTCACATAACCATAACAACTGCCACAACAGAAAGTTTAACAGTTCTAATGGTTTATACCCACAGGGCTCAGAAACAATTTAAATGCATAAAAAGGTATATTATAGCATAAGTAAAATATAGGAATAAACTTCAATATGTAAGATACGAATGAAGAAGCAATAAAGTTTAGTGAAAGTCATAACTGTAGAGACAGCTATATTTCTTGAAGGGAAGGACCCAACACCGTAAAGCTTCTCCCTTCACTAAACCACAAATTAAAGGCACTCCCATCCCTAGGCCAACTGCGTGCAGCTCATACACCCTCCACTCCACTCCCTGGCACAAAAGTCTGAAGATAAAGGAAAGGGAGCCAGGCAAAGCTCAGCAGATCAACTTTAAAACTCATGAAGAAGTATAAAATTGTTAGACATGCCAAGCATGTTAAAATGAAGACCAGGGAAGAGCTCTCTACCAGGTGTCAACACAGTGTGGGGCGGAGGCTGAGAAGCTCTTAAAGGCTGCCTGCTTTAGGGCTTTCTGGGCCTGCAGATCTGTTACACCTACCCCGCTACTGCAGCTACTGTGCAGACAAGCATCCAAACAAACAAGTATGGCTACTTTCCAATAAAATGTCATTCTCAAAAACTTGGTGGTGGTAGGATTTGGCCTCTGGGCCCATGTGGCCAGTTCCTGGTAGAAAGGAACAGCAACTATGACTGTTTGAGAAAGTGTACGAGAAGGCAGCCAATGAGGGGGGCTGCTAACCTATGTGTATAAATACATGCACATAATTAACATGACAAAAGAACATTCAAGTCAATAGAAAAAGGTTCCATCCAAGAACAAAGGAAAAACTGGGGAGCAGGTAGGACAAGGTAAAATCAGCATCCTGGCCCCAGGCTGAGGGGAAGTTGTACAAAGGGAAAGGAAGCTGCCCATCTGGGGCCCTGAGCCCCACACTCAGCTTACACTCATCAACACCATCATTTACTTTTCTTCCCCTGTCATTCTGCTTAGCTGGGGAGCCTTCTACTGTTCTATGAACACACCACACCTAGACCTCAGGGCCTTTGCACACACCTTGAGTTCTCTTCTCCCTAAGAATGCCAGGGTTTGCTCTGTGTCATGCAAATAACGTCTTTGTAGAACCTTGCAGACCAACAAACAGGATCTCTTCTGCACTCTCTACCTTACATGTTCTGCTTTTCTTGGCGGCATCAGTAGCACCTGACATTATACTGTGTGCTTGTAAACTGCCTCTCAGAATGCAACCTCCACAAAGGTCAGGATCTTGGCTTGTCCTCTGCTGTATCCTTAATGCCCACAATAATACCTGCCCATATTAGACAAGCATTCAAAAGCTTAATGAATACAAGTACAGAGGTAACAAAACCTTAGAATGCTTAGAGCAGTTCATGTCATCTTCATATGTGACGTGTCATGGTAAAACATGGAGCGCTAAAAGGTAAGTGACCAGCCTGTGAGCCCAGGTTGAGTTTAGGATGAGGACCCTAAGGCTATTCACAACCACCCCACCACAATGCACGCTAAGAGTGAGCAAAAAGAGTACAACCAACCAGCCTGAACTCAACCCTATACCAAATGATCTACCACAGCTTTACATGAGAATAAATTTGAGTGCACAGCACAAACCTCCACACCAAGCACAGACCATCAGGCTTCGAGGCCTCTGGAGGGCCTACTGCACTGTGCACCTCATCGACCATGCACTTCACCAGAGCAACAGGCCTAAGGTGCACTCGCTCCTGCCAGGCTGAGAGTCTGCTAGAGATCACACTGGGACAAGAGTGTGGCTTAGATGACAGGTTACCGGGATTTCAAGTGGCCACTTATGGAAACAACTGGCAGTGACTGAGGCAGGAAATCAGTGATTAGGGCCTAACATCAGACAGTGGAAGGGAAAGTGGGAAGTGGAAAGGAGATCCCAGGGCGCCAGAGTTACAGAAAATGGCCATTTAGCTGGAAAATTCAACTTTATTCACACACTCACATACACACACACACACACACACACACACACACAGGGGAGGGGGGGTTAACTTCAGTTGCCCTGTTAACTGCCTGCTCTTCTACTTATTCTGTGACAACTCAGACACATGAACTCGCAGCTTCCACAAGCTGATCTCATTTTTCTGCATCACAGTTGTGTATGAATCTATAATTCAGAGACAGCTTTTTCTTAAGACGTAGCCCCTTAAGTGCATACCAGCTCTTGTCAACTGGTACTCTGAGGGCCAGCGATCTGTTCCAGATCTGTTCCAGTCAGGCAGAAAGGAGCTGCTGTGCTAGGCTTACCTAAGGCAGGCCCCAGGGAAGACTTGCTGCAATGGTTTCTAGTGGTACGTCTGAGGAAAGTGATTTTTACCTTAAGAACTCAGGAACAATGGGACTGCATTCCGAGATGGGGGTGAAGGAAAAGCTCCATGTTCTGTGCCCCTCACATTCTCTTCATTTTACTAATTCACATGAGATCAGATGGCCAGCTGTGGCCATGCTGGGAAAAACTGACACGTCCTACCTGCTAACCAGAAGTTACTTCCTCCTGTCTAACTTACTTTTCTTTTTTGGTCTTTTCAAGACAGGGTCTCCCTGTAGCCCCGGCTGTCCTGGAACTTGCTCTGTAGACCAGGCTGGCCTTGAACTCACAAAGATTCGCCTGCCTCTGCCTCCCGAGTTCTAGGATTAAAGGCGTGCGTCACCACGCCCGGCCTAACTTCTTATAACAGCAAAAAGGTCATGCTTCACATTTCATAAAATTTCCTGCCATAACAATCAAGTACACAAAATTAATATTAAAGAAAAAATATTAATACTAGTTAAACCTAACATAATCTACCAACTTTTCTTTTTTTATTGAATTTTTTATGTGTTTCATAATTTTTCAGTCTTAATTGCCATTATACCACTTGTCTCTTGGCACCCTCCCTCGACACCAGCTTTGCCTCCCCCCACCCACCTCCCCCACTTCTACTAGATTCCTACTAGAGTCCACTGGGCCAAATTACTCTCCCTGCTCTCTCCTCAGTGCCAGCTCCTCCCCTGAGCTCTAGTCAGCCTATCCAGAGTCTCTTTTCTAAAGAAGCCCAGGTCTTCCTCACCTGACCACCATCAGCTGCCAATATTTCCTCAGCCAATGTTGGGCTTTGCTACTCATTTCTACAGTTCTGTGCCAGGTTTTTGTCCAGCTGAGCTTGCATGGGTCTTGTGCACGCTGATACCAATGCTGTAGGTTCATATGAACTGGGTCCCAGGAGCTTGTAGGATTCCTTTCCATTTGGTCTTGCATCACCGCCCCTGCTCTTACAATCTTTCCACCCCCTTTGCTGCAATGTTCCCTGAGCCCCGGGTGGGTAAAGGTGAATACAGGCAGCCTGTCCATGGAACCACACTCTAGAATCCTAATTTCACGATTTGGCCATTCAGGCCCTTTTGGGTTCCTTGTCTCCTGTTGCATGGAGGAGCTTGCATAATGAGAGTTAAGAGGTAGTAATGCCTTCTTGGGTCCTTGTTCTATGATGTGTGGATCTTGTGGATAGAGGTGCATTGTAGATGTGTCACTTAGGCATGTGCCATTCACAGACCATGTCTGTGTGTCAAGTTGTGGGACTCTGTACTGTTCTCATCTGGAGCAAAAGAAGCTTCTTTTCTGAGTGGTATCTGGGCTATTTGTTTGTAAATATATGGATACTTCTTTTGTTAGTTAGTAAAATGTTACCTTAGCCTAGAGCTATGTCTACCTTTTGGAACTAAGATCTATGACCTCTCCAGATGTGTGCATCTGGCTATGTTAACATTACCACACAGGAGTTTCCTTCCACTAGTGGGCTTTAGGTCCAATTGGCTAACCAGTGATTTCCCCCAAGATAGAAGTGCCCCTATTGCACCAATATCATATGCTGCGCTGGACACTGATGTGGATGTTTGGTCTTGAGGCCGATTTGGACCCACTGATGGTTTCCCTTAGTGGCTTGCAAAGTGCTCTTCACAGTTATGAGAGCCTGCCTTCAGGATGGTGGCTTCCAGGTCAGATCCGGCTCCATTTCTCAAGATCCAGTCTCCAAAGTATGTTTCATCTTCAGCAATAGGGTCTTACCTTCAGGTGCTGGAAAGCAATCAAGGACTGTGGCAATAGCCTGTGTGATTTTCGGAGTTTCTTGGACTATGCTGGCCAACGATTCAGAGGAGGTTTCTCCTGTCTGGTACTGTTTCTTGATTGCAGCCATCTTCTTTCCATATGGACTCATGTAGAGGTATTATATGTGTGTTTTGTCAATAGACTGTTACACTAATATGATTCTCTCAGGGTTTTTTTTTTTTATCCTAGTAAGGCATAATTTATCTCTCCTCTCTCCCCTTTACCTATCTAGCCCTCTCTCCATGCCTCACTTCTCCCTTGATACCGCTGGTCTCCTTTTTTCCCCTTTATCCCCCCTTTCCTTTTATAATCCTGTCACTCCCCTCCCATTTGGATACCCTAATTTTATCCATTACTCTCTTAGTAATACCTGTCACCTACTAGCCTTCAGTCTCAGGTTCCCTCTTTCCCTTTAACTTCCTGGTTCCTTTTCAGCTAGGATCCACAAATGAGGGACAACATACGTCATTTGCTTTTCTGAGTTTGTGCTCCTTCACTTAGCATAACAGCTTCTAGTTCCATGCATTTACCAGCAAATTTCATGATGTCATCTTTCTTTACCACTGCACAGAGTTCCATAGGGATTGCATGACTATGCACTCCCACCAGCAGTGAATCAGTGTTCTCCTTCCCCACAACCTCTTTGGCATTTGTTTTCTTGATCATGTCCAGTCTTACTGGGGTAAGATGAAATCTTAAACTGGTTTTCATTTGTTTCTTAACCATCTTTACGTCTTTTTTTTTATTATTAATTTTATTTATTTCTGTATGTGTATGAATGTACTGTCTGCATGCAAGTTTGTGCACCCGTGTCATGCAATGCCGCGGAGGTCAGAAGACCTCCTCAGCATTGCACAACATGGGTGCACAAACCTACATGCAGACAGTATACTCATACACATACAAAAATAAATAAATAAATTTTTTAGAAATTATGATTTAGGACATTTACTGATTTATGCATGTTTAACCATCCCTGCACCTCTGGAATAAATCCAACTTGATCATGGTGGATGATCTTTCTGATGTGTGTCTGTTTGCAGTTTGCAAGTATTATGTTGAACATTTTTGCATCCATGTTCATTAAAGAAGTAGACTTGGCCAGGTGTGGTGGTACACGCCTTTAAGCCTTTCATCGCAGCATTCAGGAAGCAGAGGCAGGAGGATCTCTGTGAGTTCAAGGCCAGCCTGTGAGTTCCAGGACAGCTGGGGCTACAGGTAGACCCTGTCTCAAAGAGACCAAAAAAAAAAAAAAAGTGGGTCTACAGTTTTCTTTTTTGGTTGTATCTTTGCGTGGTTTTAGTATTAGAGTGATGCTGGCTTCATAGAAGGAATTTGGTAGATTTCCCTGTGTTTCTGTCCTTTTGAATAACTTAATATTGGTTGTAGGTCCTCTTTAAATGTCTAGTAGAATTCTGCTGTAAATCCATCTGGCCCTGGGCTTATTTTAGTTGGGAGGTTCTTTATTACTGTTTCAATTTCCTTATATGTTATGGGTCTGTTTAAGCTGTCAATCTCTTCTTCGTTAAGCTTTGGTCAGTCCCATGATTTCAGATATTCATCCATTTCTTTTCAAATTTAATAGAGTATAGGTTTTTAAAGTATTCCTGTATAATGGTCTGGATCTTTTTGTTATCTGTTGTGAAGTTTCCCCTTTCATCTCTAATTTTGTTGATTTGGGATTACTCTTTCTTTCTTTTGGTTAACTGGGCTAAGGGTCTGTCTATCTTGTTTATCCTTTCAAAGAACCAGCTCTTGAACTGATTCTTTGTATTGTTTTCTTTGTTTCTATTTCATTAATCCCTGCTCTGATTTTTGTTATTTCATCTTGTCTGTTGGGTTTCGAATTCACTTGTTGTCTTTCAAGTGTTTTGAGTTGCAAAGTTAAGTCATTTATTTGTGCTCTTTCTTATTTTTTAATGTAGGCATTTAGAGATATAAATTTCCTGCTTAGGACTGCTTTTAAAGTGTCCCATAGGTTTTGTTGTGCTGTATTGTTATTCTCGTTTAATTCCAGGAATACATTTTTTTTCTTAATTTTTCCTTTGATCCATTCATTATTGGGTGTGTTGTTTAATCTCCATGAGTTTATACAGTTACTAGGGCTTCTTCTGGTATTGATATTAAGCTTTATTACATTGTGGTCTGGGAGTATGTATGGAATTGTTTCAATTTTTTTGTATTTGTTGAGGTTTGTTCTGTGCCCCAGTATGTGGTAGAATTTGGAGAAAGTTCCATGGGGTGCTGAATAGAAAGTATATTCTTTGGTCCTTGGGTGGAATATTTGCTAGATGTCTGTTAGGTCCACTTGGTGTATCATATTGTTCAGTTCAGATGTCTCTCTGTTTATCTTTGTGTGGTTGACCTGTCTAATGGACACAGTGGGATACTGAAGTCCCCTACTAGTAGTGTGTTGGGATTAATTTGTGCCTTAAAGTCCTGTAGAATTGTCTTTATAAAGTTTGGTGCACCAGAGTTTGGTGCATATATATTCAAGATTGTGATATCTTCTTGGTTAATTGTTCCTTTGATAAGAGTAAAGTGACCCTCTTCATATCTTCTGATTAGTTTTAGTTTGAAGTCTATCTATTTTGTCCAATATTAGTAATGCAACTCCTGCTTGTTTCTTAATGCCATTTGCTTGGAATAATTTTTCCACCCTTTCCCTGTAAGATAGTGCCTGCTCTTGAAGGTGAGATGGATTTCTTGCAGACAACAAAAATATGGATTTTGTTTCTTAATCCATTCTATCAGTCTATACCTCTTAATTGGGGAGTTCAGTCCATTGATGTTTAGTTATTGAGAGATGTATATTGCTTCCCATCTGTTCTAGTTTGTCTTCAATTGCTGTGACAAACACTCTGACCAACAACAACTTGGGGAGGAAAGGGTTTATTCAGCTCATATCTCCTGGGTCACAGTTCATCACTCGGGGAGCCCAAGGCAGGAACTCAGGACAGGAACCTGGAGGCAGGAGCTGAAGCACAGGCCATGGAGGAATGCTACTTACTGGCTTGCTCCCCTGGCCCATGCCCAGCCTGCCCTCTTATACAGTACACAACAACCTGCCCAGGGTGGCACCACCCATAGTGGGCTGAGCCCTCCTACATTGCTCAACAATCAAGACCACTCCACATATGTGCCCACGGGCCAGTCCCAATGGAGCCAATTCCCCAAGTGAGGCTCCCTCAACCCAGGTGTGTCAAGTTGAAACTAAAGCTATCCAGCACACCATCATTTTAGTTTCTGTTTGCATTCTTGTTGTAGGTTTGTATTTTCACAGTTATACCTTCATTAACTACTTTCTGTTGCCACTAGGGTATTCCTTTCTTCTACTCTTTGTATTGCTTCAAGTATTCTCTGAAGGGCTGGTTTTCTGGACATGATTTCTTTCAGACTATTTATGTCATGAAAGATTTTTCTTTCTCCAACTATAACAGACATTTTTGCTGGGTAAAGTATTCTGGTTTGGCATCTATTTAGAACTGGGAATACTTTGGGGCTTTCATCATTTGCATTAGTCAGCTGTAATTCTGATGGGTTTTGCTTTACATGTGACTTGTTTTTCTTTTGCAGCTTTCAGTATTCTCTCTTTGTTTTGATCATCTAGTGTTTTTACTACAATATGGCATGGGAAATTCTTTTCTGGTCCTATTTGGTGTTTTATGTGCTTCATGTATTTATATGGGCATGTCTTTCCTTAATTTGGGGAAATTTTCTTCTACAATCCTGTTGAAGATCTGGTCAATACCATTATCCCGAAAGTCTTCTCCTTCCTCTATACCTGATGAGTAGTAGGTTTGGTCTTTTCATGGTATTCCACATTTCCTGATTATTCCATTCCTGTGGTTGTTTTTTTTTTTTCTAATTTTTCATAACCCTTGCTTGAGCAGTCCAATTCTTCTACTTTATCTTCCAATCTTGATACTCTATTTTCTACTTCATTCATTCTGTCACTGAGGCTTTCTCCCATCCTTTCCAGATGGCTTATTGAGTGCACTTCCTTTTTCATTTCAACCTGAGTTTTCTTCAGTATTTCTATCTTTTTGTGAATTCAATCCAATATTTATCATTTTCTTCTTTTAGTTTATCCCTATATTCTTTTTATTTATTTATTTTTTGGTCTTTTCGAGACAGGGTCTCCCTGTAGCCCCAGCTGTCCTGGAACTCACTCTGTAGACCAGGCTGGCCTTAAACTCACAAAGATCTGCCTACCTCTGCCTCCCGAGTGCTAGGATTAAAGGCATGTGCCACCACGCCTGGCTTATGATAGTTCTTTTAAATTCTGTGTTCTGGGTTATATCTAAGGAGGTCCTCTTTGCAGCACACTTCTACAGGACTGGTAGTATTTAGTGGAGACATATTATTGCAATTTTCATATTATTGTTTTTTGTTGTGATTTTGGCATGTGGATTTCTTTGTGATTCTGATATGAAGCTCACATGTTTCTTTGTTGACTTGAAAGCTACTTTGCTTGTGTTCTTCAGATGCCTTCATTGTCTTCTTATTAGGTATGAAAGGCTGGTTGGTCTAGGCTTCAGGTTCTCACTTCTGATTTTGTACTGGAGTGACCAGCTTATTCTCACCCAGCTAGTCAAGAGCCCCTCCAGAGGCCCAAGACAGGTATCAGTCAGGCAGGTTTGAACCAACCACAGAGCCCGACACCACAAGAGGCCAAGGGAGAGGCCCAGGTGTTCCCGAGCTAGGGGATAGGGAGTCTGGAATGCTGCTGCCACAGCACAGTTTGAAACTCTCACCCCCAGGTGGAGGTCGGCCTCATGCCCTCACTGGGAGAGTAGAACCCAAAGAACCACCACACCACGTGGAGTCTGCCTACCCGCTGTCCAGGGCTGACTGCAAACCCCAACTTTTATTTCAGAGAAGAAAATGGGCAAGAGCATTGAGGGAAAGAAAAAAGAATACACGAACAGAAAGGATCCCAAGGTACCCACCTGCAGATTAATCAAGGATGGCTTGACTGACTGAGGTAGGTAAGAAGGATGGTAGACTGATTAAAAGAATGGTTAGTGCAGGGCGTGGTGGTGCACGCCTTTAATCTTAGCACTCGGGAGGCAGAGGCAGGCAGATCTTTGTGAGTTCAAGGCCAGCCTGGTCCACAGAGAGAGTTCCAGGACAGCTGGGACTATAGGGAGACCCTGTCTCGAAAAGACCCCCCCCAAAAAAAAGAATGGTTAGTATTCATAAATCCAATAATGTTTCAGGGACAAGAACCAATACATAAAAATCAGTAATTTTTTTATATATCAAGATCAAAAAAATTGAGAAATAAATCAAGAGATCATTGACATTTACAATGATTACAAAAAACAAAAAACATGGTAATAAACTTAAGGACATCAGTGATCTTGTCTACTGAAAGTCACAAAAGTCTGATGGAACTGGTTAGGACACAGAACAGAAAAATGTCCCATGTTCCTGGAATGCAAAGACATGGCTAAAATATCCATGCTACTCAAAGTGAAATAGAGATACAATTCCTATTAAAAGCTAAGGCATTTTTCACAGAAATAGAAAAAAAAAATCATATAATGTATATGGAAATCACAAAAGACTGAATAACCACATACAAAAAAATCCTAATCAAAAAGAGAAAAGCTAGAGGCTATGTAACTGACTTCAAAACATACTACAAAGCAACAATAAACAAAACAGCATGATAATGACATAAAAACAGGACAAACTGGCCAATGAGACTAAAAAACCCAAGAATAAATTCACATAGATCCAACCAGATTCTCAACAAAGGCAACAAGAACATACACTGGAGAAAGTACTTCAATAAATGACCCTGGGAAAACTAGATATCCAACTGCAGGAGAAAAAAAATGCCTTCTCTTTATGAACAAAAGTCAACTCAGAATAGGTCACTGACTTAAACAACAGATAAAAAAAATGCAACTGAGCTGGGTGCGGTGGCGCACGCCTTTAAGCCCAGCACTCGGGAGATAAAGACAGGCAGATCTCTGTGAGTTCAAGGCCAGCCTGGTCTACAAAGTGAGCTCCAGGCCAGCTGGGACTAAAGGGACACCCTGTCTCAAAAAAATACCAAAAAAAAAAAAAAAAAAAAAAAAAAAAAAAAAAAAAAAAAAAAAAAAAAAAAAAAAAAAAAAAAAAAAAAAAAAAAAAAAAAAAAAAAAAAAAAAAAAAAAAAAAAAAAAAAAAAAAAAAAAAAAAAAAAGCAACTACTGTAAGAAAATAGAGGGAAAGTGCTTCAGGCAGAGAGAGGTGCAGAGGTCTGGGTAAAGATCTTTTGGGTATAACCCCCAAACACAGACAGCAATACCAAATTTGTCCAGTGACAACTCAGAAAGCTTTTGTATAGCAAAGGAAACAATCAACAGAGTGAGGAGAAAGTACGTGCAAGCTACTCACCTGAACAGCTTAAAAATGGACAAATGAGCTGGGCATGGTGGTGTGTGCACACCTTTAATCCCAGCACTTGGGAAACAGAGGCAGGTGGATCTCTGTGAGTTGAAGGCCAGCCTAGCCTACATAGCAAGGTCCAGGCCAGCTGAGCCCTGTCTTAAAAGGACAAAAATAAATAAATAAATAAATAAATAAATAAATAAATAAATAAATAAACAAACAAATGACCTTCATGGATATTGGCTCAAGAAATCCCTTAAGAGATTACACAAATAAACATTTTTTTACCCATTTGTTGCTCACTTGTGGAAGAAAATGTTCAACATCACTAACCAGAGAGTCAAAACCATGAGACATCACCTCACTGTTAAAATGGCTGTAAACAAAAACACAATTGCTGCAGTTCTGAAAAAGAACTCTGACATGTTGCCAGTGAGAATGTGAATCAATACAACCATTAAAGGAGCCGTAGGGAGGTCCTCAAACACTAGGAACAGAGCCACCATCTGACTTCATCACCTCACTATCTGCTACATAGCCAAAGGAACTAAAACCAGCATGTCAAAGGGGCATGTATGTTACGTGTGTCTATTTTAATTTTATGTATTTATCTGCATGTATGCATATGCACCATATGTGTACTTGGTGCCCTAGGAAGTCAGAAGAAGGCATTATGATCCCCTGAAACTAGAGTTAAAGGAAGTTGTGAGCTGCCTTGTGAGTGCTAGGAACTGAACTCGGGACCTCAGCAAGAGCAGCAAGTGCTCTTAGCAGCTGAACCATCTCTCTAGCCCTGAGTATTAGCATATTGATTGGCACATCATTCACAGTACATGGACCCAACTTCAGTACTCATCAACAGATGAATGACTACAGAAAATGTGATATAGAGATACATATAGTGGAATACTATAAAACCACAGAAGAATCTCTGTCATCTGCAGCAACACGGAAGGAACTAGAGGGCATTTAAAATGAAATAAGGCAGAGAAGAACATAGTAATTTTAACTGTTTTGGGGGTACAGTATGACACCACAATACATATAACAATGATGATAATATCAGGGTAATTGGCCTGTCATCTCAGATATATCATTTCTATGGAAATGTTCATAATCAATGTAGAAGCTAAAATGTCCATCTCAAAACACTGAACAGGCCAGGTGCCATGGCTCACACCTATAATCCTAGCACTTGGGAGGCAGAGGCAGGAGGATTGGTGGGAGTTCAAGGCTAACATACACTATATACTGAGCTCCAGCCAGATGCAGTGTTAACACAAGGTAAGCATGGCTAAGAATGAGCTCCTGTCTCGAAAATTACACAATAAAATACTGTTTTGAAGAGACTGGGCAATGTGTCTAGGGAGGGAGGAGGACTGGAGAGAGGGTGGAGAGGAAAGGAGGAAGACTGGAGAGAGGGTGGAGAGGGAGGGAGGGAGGACTGGAGAGAGGGTGGGGAGGGAGTAGGGAGGGAGGACTGGAGAGATGGTGGGGAGGGAGGGAGGACTGGAGAGAGGGTTGCTAGAGTCCAGGGAACAGCTGCACTTGAGGAATAGTTTCTAACATTACACAGGACCGTAGGACAAATATGTTTGACAACAATCACTCACATATTTCAAATCAGCCCATCTCTGTAATCTGATCACCACACATTACATACATGTATTAGATGTCACACTATACCCCCCAAACACAACTAATGTGTTCCAGTTAAAAGAAAAAAGATCATTTTTAAATGTACACTTTAAAATAATGTATATTTTGTTTCCTGGTTTAAAAAAGTCCATTTATTACTTCTACGCCTAACTGGTCCGACTGTAACAGTTATTTATAGCATTTTACAAAAAGTGGTGCAGAAAAGATGCATGATGGCCCGGGGATTCAAGAGCACTGCACTCTTCCTGTCACTAAAAATTCAAAACAGTATTTACCGGTTGGTAAGCTGAGTTCTCAGGTACAAACACCTGAAATATGCCACCATGCGTACAATAAATGCTCTTACCATGGCGAAGAAATGAAATAAGCCTGTGAAGCAGTGGGGGAAGGGCCCAAGGGGAAGGGCAGAACCACCGGCCCCTACGGCCAGAAGCCTGGAACAAAATGGAAGGTTGTCATCACTGACTGTCTCAGGGACAGAGACAAGCTGGCAGTGCGGGCTGCGCCTCTCCCACTGGCCTCAAGGCAGCATGCTGGAGGGGCCTCCATGTATCTAAGTGTCAGGGAAAAAGAAAAGCCACAGGACTGGAGAGATGGCTCAGCGGTTAAGAGCACGGACTGCTCTTGCAGAGGACCCGGGTTCAATTCCCAGCACCCACATGGCAGCTAAGAACCATCTTTAAGCCGGGTGTGGTGGCACACACCTTTAATCCTAGCACTTGGGAGGCAGAGGCAGGCAGATCTCTGTGAGTTCAAGGCCAGCCTGGTCTACAGAGTGAGTTCCAGGCCAGCTGGGGATATAAGGAGACCCTGTCTCAAAAAAGAAAAGAAAACCCATGGTTGACACAAATGGCACACTGTAGGAATGTAGATACAACCTGTCTTCTTTCCCTCTGGAAACACAAGCCTGGCCTTCTTCCCTCTAGAGGCAGGAACAGCTGCCGTCAATTGCTAGATTCTGTATTTGATGTTGTGACATAAAGAAAAGTAATACAAGCCCTCAACAGGTCCCTGCAAGGCCCAGCTCACCCTGTTATTCCAGTCCCACACTTCCTTTAGAGTGTGAGTGATTTCACACTCAAACAGAGCCTTTGAGCTTCCTATGTTCTTTCCCTCAATGGCACCTAAAATGCACAAGGCCTGACAGCTGTCTTCTCCAGTTACCTGAGGGTTAAAGTACAGCATACAGCTCTCCTCTGACTTCCCCCCTCTGAAGCAGTATGCACGGCCTCTAGAGACTTAGGTTTCTTCATAGCCTTTGTCATGTTCAAGCTTGGTTAAGATGGAGTTCACATTCCACATCATTCACCCACTTGAAATATAAAATGCAGTGGTTTTATTATAATCAAGGAGTTATATGACCATCTACACAATCCAGTTCCAAGCCACTATCATCACATCTGCCTCCAGTCCTCATCTGACCCTTGTCCTTCACAGGAGGCAACCACGAGTCCACTTCCTGTCTCAGGCTGGAGAGATAGCTTAGTGGTTAAGAGCACGGACTGCTCTTGCAGAGGACCCGGGTTTGATTCCCAGCACCCACATGGCAGCTAAGAACTGTCTTTAAGCCAGACGTGGTAGCATACACCTTTAATCCTAGCACTCAGGAGGCAGAGGCAAGCAGATCTCTGTGTTCAAGGTCAGTCTGGTCTACAGAGTGAGTTCCAGGCCAGCCGGGGCTGCAGGGAGAACCTGTCTCAAATAATAATAATAATAATAATAATAATAATAATAATAACAATAACAATAATAATAACATCAACTTCCTGTCTCTGTAGACACACCAAATCTGGACATTTTCTATCAACAGAATCATGCGAGATGGAGTTTCCTGCTCCCCTGACACTGCGCACAGTGCATAAGTTTGCATCTCCATCCCTCCTTCAGACACCAGACTTATGGGCAGGGGCCGTTCACCCTATCCCTCCAATAGGGCAGGCAGAGATCACAGGTGACTCCAGACTGAGAAAACAGACACCAGCCCTCAGGTAATACTTGCGGCCCTCAGAGAAGACAAGGACATTGTGAAGGCCAGAACACAAGGAGAAAGACGGGGTAACAGACTGTTCAAGAAGCATGGCTTTGAAGGGAAAAGCAGATGTGTAAATGGCTTGAGGATGTGCTCAGGGTAGGGCCTGAACAGCTTTAAACGCTGCTACTTCCTAGCACTCAGTAGGCAGAGGCAGGAGGACCCCAAGTTCAAGGCCAGCCTGGGCTGCACAGTGAAATAAAAATCTACTGTTGGGGCTGGAGAGATGGCTCAGCGGTTAAGAGCACCGACTGCTCTTGCAGAGGACCCGGGTTCGATTCCCAGCACCCACATGGTGGCTAAGAACCGTCTTTATTCCAGTTTCAGGGGTATCCGACGCCCTCTTCTGATCTCCGCGGCATTACACGACACGGGTACACCAACCTACATGCAGACAGTACATTCATACTCATTAAAAAAAAAAAAAAAACTACTGTTAAGACCTGCCTTACAGTGTGGAAACCTGGAGTCGCTGTAATCAGAGCACCAAACAACAGGTTAGATCACAATTAAGTGCAGGCCTGAGTTCAAAGACACATAGCACAAAGGATTTGAAAAGCACAAAATGCAATTAAAAAACAAAAAAATATATATATAAAAAACAATGAATTCACCTCAAATTGACTTTGAATATAATATCTACCATAAAGTAAAGCCTATATTTTGTCAACACTATAAAAAGGAATGCTTTAATGATCTCTACTACCAGCATAGGACTTTGCATATCAATTAATAGTCACTGGCTATATTGGATGGCATAGGTTTTACTTTCATGGTGAAATCAAACATTTTTGTGTTTAATGTTAAATTATTAAAACAGTGATATAAAGTGGCTTTTTCCAACTGCAAGACTAGGGGTCTCCAAGAGCTGGGTTTATAGTCCGTTCATACTACAGAGCCTTCACTGCCACAGCAGGAATTTCTTTTTCTAAATGGCTAACAGCACCTGCCTCAAAAAGATGCTGCAGGTTTAAAATGATGCTTAGATCAGGGCCTGGGACAGGTGAGTACTACCTATGTGCTGGCAGATGGTGGCATCTCGAGCCCTCTCCATCACAGCCCAAGCCAACTCCAGTTCATTAGCCACTGAGAATCACAAAGGAGCTTATAGAACCAGAGAAGCCAGGGCCGGATCCAATCAATGAAATGAAAATAGAAGATCTTGGATGAGCATCTCTGCTCAATCCATGCTGCCAGACAGGACTAACCCAGGCAAGGGCACCCGTCATGTAGGAAGGCAAGGGTCAAGACCCAGGGCTGGCAAACCAAGCAAACACAAAGGCAGGTGGTGGGGAAGCAGGGGTTAATTTCATTCACCTCGTCAATAACTATTTGCTACTAGCAGGCACAAAAGCCAAAAAAGAGGCACTACAGAAAATGACAAACTGATAAGAGAACCAGGTCACTATGGGTGACACAGCATTTGCCCTGAGTACAAGATCCAAAGTTAAAGTCATCTAAGCATACAGCTGCTAGCAGTTTCCTCCTCATTCAAAGAGGTCAGAATGCAGGGGGGGGGGGGTTGACGGACACGGACCAGCCACCCAAAGGAAGCAGTGTGCTACCCAGCACCCTGTTTGTGCCCGGGGCCGCCATCTCAAAGCACCCAGTCACTTCAGGACACAGAAGTTGGCTATGTTCCCAATGTGGCAAGGTACAAAGGACTCCAGATTCCTTCTCCTCACCCCATCTATGGCTGATGAGGAAAAACTGCCTTCAATCTTGATAATGTTCCAAGGGCCCAGGTTTAGGGGAAAGAATGTCAGCTCCAGCAAGCACTGGACCAAAGTCCTAGCTGACTAGCCCTCTACACAGCCAACCTATCTCACCATCCTCACTACCCCACCTGCACAGGCACAACAAGATCCTCTCCACAGCCTCCTGAGAGCACACTTACATGGCATTGCCCATACTACACACCAATTCCAACTCCCATCACCATAACCCAGAAGAGGCTCAGCCTGTACCTGGAAGAGCAGAAGGGAAAGACACCTCAGAAGGAGTAACAGGATGTGTTTTTAGAACTACTAATCCATCAGGCATAGGAACCTGAGGCTAGACAGCCAGCCCTCAGGCCATGGGAGAGAGCATGAGTATTCTGTTAAACAGATACAGTAGCAAACTGATTTCTAATGCCTTATTGTTAGGGCCATACACTAATGCATCTCTCCACTCTCAGCAGAGAAGCACTCTCATACAGCGGATGGTGTTTAACATAGAGACCCACCAAATGACCAACACGCAGAGAATAAGAGGCTGCAGACTGCCTATCCTGAATGGGACACCTACATCAAACTTCTGCCTCCCAAGGCTCAGGGATCTTTGCAGAAGGCTGGGGAGGAGATAGAAAGATTGCAAGAGGAGATCTCCTGAGCCCAGCAGAAGGAAGAGGGGGAGACAAGTTGGAACTGGGTGCCTCGGCGAGCTGATTGTTGATCCTTTGGTCCTGCTGTCTTTGGTTTGATTGGCCTTTGAGGCTGTGAGGTTGGAGTTATCCTCCCAGCTGGGATTAAAGGTGTGGTCTTGGCTTGATTTAGATCTAGTGGCTGTGGGGGCGGAGTTATCCTCCCAGCCGGTATTAAGGCCATGCTTGTGTGACTTCTTGAGATTTGAGATCTCCTGCACCGGGGCCCAGCGGCCAAGTGGACTGGGGCATGGGCTGAAGAGACCCGCCCCCCGCCAACTGAGATACGGACAGATAAGATCTTTGGGAAGGAAGGCAAGCGCAAAGCACGCTTCAACACAGTGAAGAGGCTTTCAGGACTCACATTGGAATACGGCAAGGAGAAGCCCATATGCCAGGATTACGAAGAAGAAGGACAAGGACTACCACTGGAAAAGGTGCAGGATAAATCCCACGCCAAGCTTTACCAACCATAGGATGACTTCCTGCAGTGGATCCCCCCGGGGGGGAGCCCCTACGGACACACGGGACACCAGAAACAACAATTGCGGGAAATACTTAACGAACTACCCAAAATCAAAAAGAAAACTAAATTAAAGAACAAAAGAAACGGATGAATTGGAGGGCCGCGAGGAGAGAAGGGAGAAAAATGGACAGCTCCCGGTGAAAAGGAAGTTAAGAAACAACTGAAAATGATCCCACCTGGCTGACAAAAAAAAACAAAAGAAAAACCAAACAAGCAAACAAAAAAGACTACCCAACAAAGATAGGGATCGCGAAAGCTCCAACAAAGGAAAATTAGAAAACCCACCAAAGAAATCAGAAAGAGGAAAAATGAAAAAGGAAATCAACAACTCATCCCATTCAAGAGGAAGAAACAGGAATGAAAAAAAAAAAGCTCAGCAGCAGGGAAATGGAGGGGGAAACTGCAAGACAGGAACAAAGAAATATCAGGACTGTGGACGACCATAACACCAGACACAACATATAGACACAAACTCAACGGACAAGATTATGGAAAATTTTAAATACACAAAAAAATGGAAACAATCAGGAGCTGTTGGGACTACTATGAAAAGATTCAAAACCCTCCGGCATTCAATAGGTGAAATCTAAAGCGCGGCATAGGAGAAGAATTCCGCATACGGAGAAAGGGATTGATCCAGACCACTACACGCAATTAAGACTTGATCGGGAAGCGGCAAAATTTCCCCAAAACTAAAAAAAAGGGACCCCCCAAAACCAACAATACCATACAGAAGCCCCCATAGAAATCCAAAAAAAAACAGGGACAAGATCAGAAAAAGAAATTCTCCACGCCAAATCATAATTAAAAGGCTGGGGACATCCCAAAAAAAACCCAAAGTAGGAAAATTCTTTTTAAACGCGACACAGAGGTGTAAAAAAAAACAAGTGACCTTATAAGGGGAAACCTATCAAAAATAACACCGGGTACTTTCTCTCACAGCAACGATTGAGGGGGCAAAGAAGAACCTTGGAGCAAACAAGGGCATTCCCAAGGTTTGTTTGAGGGACAATTGGATTTTGCCAGCCCAGGTTACTATTACCCAGCAAAAAATGTCAATTCTAGGTGAAGGGAGCCGGGCAAAATCTTCCATGGGGAACATTAAAACAACTTGCAGAAATAACATGTCCGGAAAAACCAATACCCTTCCAGAGAAATAATGAAGCCTAATCCAAAGAAAACGAAGGAAAGGCGAGCAAACCAAACCCCAGGACTAGAAGGAGGGGAATCAATTAAAAGCATAAATGGCAGAAAGAAGTAAGGAAAACAGGAACGTAGCAAAGAAACCGTAAAAGTCATAAACCGCCAGGATGGGATAAATTAAAGCAAAAGATAAGCTACACACAAAAAATCCTATCGTGCCATAACCTTAAATATTTAATGGACTAAATTCCCCAATCAAAAAGACATAGAATGGGAGAACAGATTAGGAAAAAAAATAATTCAAGATATCATCGATGTACTGCGTTCTGCAAGCAACGAAAACACAAAAAACCCATCTTACCTTCAAGGGACAGGGGACACCCACCTTTTAAAAAAGGGGATGGAAAAAAATATTCCCAGCAAAATTGGCTACCTCAAAAAAAAGAAAAAGCAGGTTGTTGGCTCTTTTCAAATTTTACGGATGTTTTTTAAAAATAGGACTTTCAAAGGTAAAAAGAACTCAGGAAGCGGACAAAAGAAGGCCATTACATTTTCATCAAAGGAACAATCACCAAGAAGATTTCACAAAAAATCTGGTGCACCAAACACCATAAGCACAATTCTGCAGGAACTCAAGACACAAATTAATCCAAACACTCAAATAGTGGGAGACTTCAAAGACCACACTGAGCCCCTTGGAAAAAAAATAAACAGAGAAAAAAAAAAAAAAAAAAACCCGAGAGACATCTGAATCTTGAACGATTTTACTACACCCACAATGGGATACCCTTTCTTTTTTCATAGACCTCTACCGAACAATTCCATCCTAATACCAGAGGGAATACACTTTCTACTCAGCCCCCCACGGAACATTCTCCCAAACTGACCACATCCTGGGAAACAGACAGAGACCTCATACAAATACAAAAAAGATTGGAAATACATCTTTTCATTGCATCTGTCCCAGACACAGTGTGCAACAAATTGAAGGCTCACATCCACCACCAGGGGGACACAGGCCCTTTCTGCCACAAGGAACACCCATGCGGAGACTATAAATACTAACACATACTTCTTGAATTTAAACGAAATGGGTCAAGGAGTAGCAGATTTAAAGAAAGAAAAAAAACATTTCCTGTGAACTGAAGAGAATTGTGACAATGACATACACACAACAAAAAAACTTATCCGGGATACCTTAAAAGCAGTCTTTGTCCCTTGACGAGGGAAATTTATTAGCCTGGGTGCCTAACATTAGGAAAAAACCAACAAGGAAAAGGTAATGCAACCCCCACAAGTGGAATATGATATCTAACACTACAGGCTAAAAGCCACTGAGAGGCACAAACAGGATTGAACACCCTCAACGGCCGAAAACAGGAACAGGGAGAGAAAAGGAAAAGGGGAAAAAAAAAAAAAAAAAAAAAAAAAAAAAAAAAAAAAAAAAAAAAAAAAAAGGAAATCAATGAATGAAGAAACACAAAGAAAACAATACAACAAAAAAAATAATGGAAGCCAAAACGTTGGTTCTTTGAAAGAATAACTAAATCAATTATTAACAAGAACATGACAGACCTCTAGCCCAGGTTACCAAAAGAAAGGATAGGAACAACTCCAAATCATACAATCTGTGATGAAAATGGAAAAATCACAACGGGACAATGAAATAAGATCACGAAGAAAATTTAATGGGATATTACAAGAAAAAAAACCTTATACTTTCTACCAAGTTTTTGAAAAACTCTAGGGAAGGGAAATGGATGAAGATCTGAAAATCTGGGGAATCACCAACAGTCTGGGGCCAAGAGGAGGGACCATGCAGCCCGCTTGAAAACAGAACCATAAATATACGAAAGAAATCAGCGGATGTGTTTGTAGGTAAACAAAAGCCTCCCAACTCTATAAAAAAGGGCCAGGGCGCCAAGACGGGTTGTTCACAGGGGCAGATATTCTATAAAAAAAACATTTCAAAAAAGGTCCTACAACCCATTATTTCTGAAACTGTTTAGACGTATACAATCAGAGGGAACTATCCCAAATTCCTTCAAGCCAACATCACTCTAATAACAAAAACCCATGGCCAATGACAGGAACGAAAATAAGGAGGCCTCGAGGAGACCCAAGTTTCGCCCCCTATATGGAACAAAAGTATGCCATAATCTTAATACAGAATACTGGGGCAAAATCCGCAAAATCAGACCCATCATCCAAAGGAAAAGATCATCAATGCCATGACCAAGGTTGGATTTTTCATACCAGAGATGCAGGGAATGGGGGTCTTAAACCATATCGAAAATCATAAAAATGATTCAAAAAACAAAGTGTATCACAATTAAACGGAATCCACAGACAAAAACCTACACCAAGTGCATGCGCAAATAACTGATGGCTGTGCTTGGAAAAGAAAAAAGCCTTTTGGACACAAAATCCAGCATCCCCCTTCATGCTTAAAAGGGGTCTCCTCCTAGAAAAGGAAGGGGTATTGGAGGGGAATCATTTTCCTCAAAGTAACTCTAAAGGGGCTCCATTATCCAGTGGGGGAAACCCACAGCCATATCATCCTAAAAGGGGAAAAATGACGGAAAACATGGGGGAAACATTCCTTTTTAACAGGTGCGGGAAAACTCGGCACAAACCAATAGGCTGGCCCCCTTCCCTAGCACCAACTTTCCTCTTCAATATAGTGCTTTTGAAACACTTGCCAGGGCAAAAAGGGAAGTAAGACACTCAGAAAAATAAAGGATATTACAACTGAGTACTAATTGGAAAAAAGGAGGACAAAGTCAAAAACTATCCCTATTTGCTGTGATATGATTGTTTACCCTAAAGGAGGCTCGACAAAAAAAATACTCCCCAGAAAACACTTCCTAGAAAACGATACTATATTAACAGCTTTTTCCAGACAAAGGTGGCAGGATTACCAAAAAAATTAACCTTAGAAACTTCAGTGCCTTCTTTTACACCAGGAAAAACAAGGCAAAACTGCGAGAAAAAATAGAATTCAAAGGAGGGACATTCCCACCACCCAAATAGCCTCCAAAAACAATAAGTATTAATCCGAGGGAAACAAACCTCAACCAACAAAAGACCACAAAAGGGAAAACATCTACAACAAAAAATATTTTTTAACCCTAAGAAGAAAATATAAATTGAAAGCACAAGAAAAGGAAAGGACTCACAGCAGATGGAAAAATCCTCCCATGGGCCTCACGGATTGGAAATTAACATTTGTAAAAATGCTTCCATTTCATTTTTTACCAAAACTCTTGTATAGACTTAACACAATCCCAATCAAAACCCCAAGAGTTTCACCGGGACTTGGATGGAATAACAAACAAGTTCTTAAATTCATTTTTTGGAGAAAAACATAAAAGAGAAAAAAAAAAAAGGGACCACCGTAAATAGCCCAAAAACAAACCTGAGTGAAAAAATGAGAGTGTAGCTCCTTACAACAGGAGGGGAATCTCTATAACCAGATTTTTTTTAAAACTATACTTACAGGCTTATGTCCATAAATACAACACGGGCCTGGTACTGCACAAAAATGAAGACTGTTACCAAATGGAAAAACAAAACAACGATCCAAATTGAGGCACATACCATTCAGCCAACTCTTCATAATTTGACAAGGGGGCCAAGAAAAAACAACGGAGGAAAGACAGAATCTTCAAAAAAATAAAAATAAAAAAAAAAAACCACAATGGAGAAAAGGACAGCATCTTCAGAAGTGGTGCTGGCAAAAACTGGATCATCCAACTGTGTAGAAAGCTGAATGCTATAAAATTAAAATCCACCGAACTCTCTCGCCCTTGTACAAAAAGTCAACTCCAGATGGATTAAAGACCTCAACGTGACACCCAAAACTCTGAAGATGATTAGAAGGAAAAAAATGTTGGCATGCGAAGGAATACAAAGACCCATAGGTTGTAGGGAAACGACTTCCAAATCCAGACAGGAGCTGCAACAAAAGACTTAAGCTCGGACATTGGACAACCGGGGAACCTTCATTTCAAAAACTCAAAAGGTCTTCTGTTACATCAAAACAAAGAACAATCAGGAAAGTGTAAGAGAAAACTCCCAACATGATTGGATGGGGAGGAACACCTTTCACTGCGATAATTCCTTGACAAAGGCATTGATTTCCAGAATAATATAAACTACTCAAAAACAAAAGGAAAGAAAAATAAAAAGGAAAACAAACGGGCAAACCAGCGCACTAGTAGGAGCCAAAGATGCCAAATAAGAACTGACAAGGGACTTCCACAAGCGGGCAGGAATTAGAATGATGTCTGAGAAAAAGAAAGACAAAACACCTCAAAGAACTGGCTTCCACATCCACTAATTTTCTAATTAAGGAAATGGCAAATCAAAAAATCCAACTTAAAGATATCATCTTTATCCCGTAGACTTGGCTAGGATCAAAGGGGAAAACAAATATGCTCCCCAGTGCGGGAAAGGAGGTGTTGTGGGGAAAAGGGGAACACTCATCCACTGCGTGGGAAGGTAAATTTGTACAAAAAGCCGTTACACTGCCACTTATGTGGAAAGCAGGTGTGGAGAACCCCTTTGGGAAGGACTTGGAATGAACTTGCAACCCGAAAACCCAGGGCCATTTTTACCACTCCTGGGGCATGTACCCTCAAGGTACTTACGCCCCACCCACAGGAGGGGAAGGATTCATCGCACGGGCCATGGTTTATTTCAGGCCTTCTTCACAATAGCAATAAGAGCTGGATATACCAACCTTATAATGCCTCCTCAAACTTGACGATGAGGGATAAGAAGAACAATGTAGGTACATGTATACAATGGATGTTCTATGCAGCAGTTTAATGTTGTAAAGAAAAAAGCGGACGCCCCCCCTCACGAGCTTTGGCAGGAAAATGGCTGGAGCTAGAGGACAATATGCTGAGTGAAGTAACAAGTAACCAATGTGAAAGTAGTAAACAACACACGTCCCAGAACAACAAAGAAAAACAAATGACGAATGGTTATCCCTCATCTGTGGGATGCTAGTGCAATTACCCAGTTTAAGTATTTCTTGTGTAGGGCCCCCTGAGCTCTTGTACAAAACAAAGGCAGGTAAGTGGACCTAATGGCATTTTTGGGAAACACAAACTAAAACAACTAAGAAACTCACTTGCATCATAAAGAAAATGACTGAACTTGGAAAACAGTGAACTTTGGCTCAAAACAGTCAACTCCCAAATGGAAAATAATTGAGAAAAGGAACTACTAATGAATGATGGATAAAAGGCATGTTCTGGCAAGAACAAGAACCAGAAAATGGGCACGAGCTCTGACGGGGGTGGGGGGACGTAGAATGGCTGGGGAACACGGGGTTCTAAGATTTTTTTTAAACAATAATACAATATAAATGAACAACAAAAAAAAAAAAAAAAAAGGAAAAAAAAAAAAAAAAAAAACAAAAAACAAATAAAGTTCATTGGGTGCCAAGGCAGACAGCTAGCTAAAAAACAATTCTAACATTTATTGATTTCCTATTTTTGTTTTTTAGGACCGGGTTCTCATCTAGTGTTCTTGGAATGCAGAATAAAGAAAATAATGGCAGAAAAAGGAAAAAAAGGAATAGGGGAAAAGACAGAAACAGAACTTCTATTTGTAGGGGAACCAAGCCGGGGCTCCCTCACACCGCACAGATGTCTGACTGCCTCTATTTCTCAAGTGCTGGGATTATTAAATCAGGCATGCATTTAAAAATGCTTGGGGCCTATTGTTTTTTTAATTATTTACTTCTAAATCATACAAACAATTCTAGATTCTTTAGTGCTTCGAATTGTACATTAATGTTCTACAAATCAACGCGTAAGAGAGCGTGACCCAGGGAGAGGCAAAGTGATTGAAATTAAAAGTTGCTGCTGGATGGTTTGTTCTTTTTTTGGCCCAGAGTGTGGTGAGACAGAAAAATTTCCTCCCAAACTCTGGAGACCATTCTGGAAAGTTTTTCATGGTGAGTATCGGAGTAGGCCACGGGGTGACCTCACAAGGAAGGATGTAAGACATCTGAGCGGGGGTTGTGTAGTCTTCTGGGTCAGACATGATTAACTGAGGAAGCCAAGCATCCGTTTCCAGCTTTTAAGCTTTATAACTGGCCCGGTCCTGATTCCTATCAGTAGAGACTAAGAGCCAGGGCCTTTGTTGGGAATTCCTAATTCACTTGGGAAGGTATCGCGGTGACAGAAGGAACCAAGAGTTGGAAGGCCCAGCCTCGATTACATAGTATATTTGAGCACAGATCACACTACATGACCCTGTTCTCGCAAACTAATAAATAACATACCTAGTAAGGACTGGCTCGCTGATGCTAAGATTTTTGCCACGGGGGCTGGGAAAAACGAAAGATGGCCCCCTCAGCGGTTTTTATTTAGAGAGCTACCAACTTGCTCTTGCAGGAGGGACCGGGTCCATGTCCCAGCACCCCACAGTGGGCGCGGGGAGGAAATAACCATCGTTAACTCCAGTTACAGGGGTGGGGAAATTCCGAAACCCGTCTCTTGCTGACACTCACGCGGCACTGCACGGACGGGAACACGGGTCGTTACCAACCTACATGCCAGGGGGGTGGGCGGGAACCCAGTACACTCATACGCATTAATTAGTATTAGTAAGTAAAAAAAGAATGATAACATAAAAAAAATACTAAAAAGAAAAAAAAAAAAAGAATTTCCAGTAAAATCAGGAACAAGAAAAAAAATAAAATAAAATTAAAACTTTAAAAAAAAATAAAAAAAAAAAAAAAAAAAACAATTGAGTAAAATATATTCATTAAAATGTAAAAACAATATCTCTTTTACTTTTGTCCAATATTAATTTATAAATGTTTCCTTTTATAGTGGGAAAACTACTTGTTCTTTAAAACTCTTTTTTTTTTCTTTTTTTTTTTATCAATTTTTTTCATTTTTTAATGACAATAACGTAATATTTATAGTAAACAATAATCATCCTGCATGTAACAACAAATGCGCAAAGCAGTTTGTATGGCCAACCCACACCAGCCCATGGGGGTCCACCATGTCAGCTGGGGGGGCTTGTCTGGAAAAATTCTTTTTCTTGGAACCTGAGACGGATAAGCCTAGCCCCCTACCCTTACATAAGGGAGGTCCACCAAAACTGCTTTCTCTGCATAAGAGGACCCTAGGGTTCGACCCCAGGCAACCAACCACGGGGTTGGGGCAGAAAAACTGTCTCTAAACTGCCACATCCGGCGAAGATATAGATAAAAGAACTCTCAGTCCATCCAGGCGTGGAATCTCAAGGACCCTCTTCTGACCTCGCGGCCACATTGCTACAATCACGTGCGTTGACATCAAAATACCCTTACATGCAGACGCAGTACATTAACCACACATACAAAAAATAAAATAATTAAAAAATATACAAATAACTAAAATTCAAAAAATTTATACAACAAAAAAAACAAAAAAAAAAAATCTTTTCTCTGGCTGGAGAGATGGCTCAGTGGTTAAGAGCACCAACTGCTCTTGCAGAGGACCTGGGTTCTATTCCCAGCACCCACATGGCAGCTAAGAACCATCTTTAACTCCAGTTCCAGGGGAATCCGATGCCCTCTTTTGACCTCCACGGTACTGCACGACACGGGTGCACCAATCTACATGTAGACAGTACACTCATACACATAAAAAATAATAAATTTAGGGGCTGGAGAGATGGCTTAGTGGTTAAGAGCACCAATCGCTCTTGCAGAGTACCTGGGTTCGATCCCCAGCACCCACATCATGGCTGAGAACCATCTTTAATTCCAGTTCCAGGGGAATCCGACATCCTCTTCTGACCTCCGCGGCATTGCACGACACGGGTGCACAAACCTACATGCAGACAATACATTCATACACATACACAAATAAAAATTTAAAAAATATTTTAAAAATAAAATTTTTAAAAAATTAAAAAAATCTTTTTTTATAGCTGTCTAAAGCATACGTATGCTTACACACACAGCTTATGTATTCCATTCTAGACATGTACACATGGGAATGTCGCAGGGAGGCATGCACAGTTTTTGATAAGGTACCCATGAGGCAAAAGTTTGAATTACTGAAAATTAGATTAAATGTTCTTTTTAAGTTCCCACACTGATATTTTTGTTTATATAAATTCTTGGAGTTTGCGGAAAGAAGACACCACCAGGTCCATGGCCAACCAGACCAAAAGTTCTGTCCTCAATATTCTTCTCATTTAGTTGTTGAAAACAGTATTTATTCAGCCTAGAGTACACGCAGAACCTGCACAGAAATATAAAGATGAGTATGTGGCCATCCCCTCAAGTCTAGACCACACAGGGTTAAAACTCATGTATGTGCCCCTTCCTAGCCTATTTTTTTTTACATGTGTGTGCATATGCATGTGTGTGTATGCATGTTTTCAGATGTGTGTGGGTGCCTGTACATGTGGGTGGGTGTGCACATGTGTGACATGCATGTGGAGGCCCCAGGTTAATGTCAGGAATCATCCTCCATTGCTCACGCCTTCTCCATTTTTCCAGGCTTAAATTACAGGGGTTTTTACTTGGGTTTCTGGGTTTCCAGACTCAATCCTCACACTTGCACAGCAAGCACTTAACCACAGAGCAATCTCCTTCATCCTTTTTTTTTAAAAAAAAAATTTTGTCATTTTTATTTTGTGTGTGTGTGTGTGTGTGTGTGTGTGCGCGCGCGCGCGTGCACGAGCATGTCATGCAATGCCCACAGAGGTCAGAAGTGGGCATCAGATCTCCTGGAACTAGGGCTACCTGTGGTTGCTAGCTATCATGTGGGTGCTGGGAACCAAAACCAGGTCTTCTGCAAGAGCAAGCAGTGCTCTTAACCACGGAGCCATCTCTCTAGCCCCTTGATCCTCTTTTTCATTTAACAAAATAACCTCTAAAATAATCTTCAGTTATAAACAGCTCAGTGTCACAATGATAGTTGTTCAGACATTAGCCTTCCCATGTTAGTGCCTGTCTTCCCAGAACAGCCTTCAGAAGTAAGGGACTCTACCCAGTAGAAATCCCAAAGTAACTCGAGGACAGGTGAGAATTTGAGGGCATCAGACTGAGCTCAGAGCAGCTTCCCCTGTGCCCAGGGCAGGCCTGACAGTCGACCTGGCTCCAGAGCACTCTGGTGTTGTCTGGTTCAGGGAGGGAAGAGTCTTTCAAACAGTCTCTCCTCCTCAAGAGAGAATTTTAAGCAGCTAAGAGAGATGACAAGGCTCTGTCGCTGTTTGTCTTCTGTTTTCTGTCAGTGCTGGGGGTGGAACCAGGGGCCTTGTGGATACTCGGCAGATAGCCGACCACTGGAGAACATTCCCAGCCACGAAGAGTTCATTCAAATGAACTCTTTAATACCATCTCTCCTCTTGTAGAAGGGACTTTGGAATGGTCTGCAGATGCCATTTATCGCTGCCACGAAACCAGCTTTCAGAACACGGTCTCATGAAAAATAGAAAATGTCCTTGATCATTTTTTTTTCTTCAGGATGAAAGCCCGTGATAAATTACACCAAATCCTTAATCACAGCATGGCCTACAAGTGACCTTTTTGCCTTCGCCAGGCCAGCCATTCTGATGGCTCCCCTAGCCCCAGTCACCACAGACACCGCATCACAGAAGGATGGAGCTTGGAGCTGGACTTACGTCAGCCACAGGCCCGTCTCCGTCCAGCCCTCTGCTCACATTAACACTAAGCAGTATATAATTTAGAAAGGGGGAAATGTGATCATAGCTCTTGCCCCCACACTGCTATGAAATTCCAGGCTTTTATGTGCAGGAAGCTCCATGTTGATCTTGGCGTCCCTATGGGTTAAAAATCTTGTTTAAATGTTGCAGCCTTAGAATAGTCTTTGAGGTTTTTCCTATGTTGTTTTATAAAAAGCTTCTGCCTGATTATTTACAGATGCTGTCTCTGAGAAAGCTGAAAATAGTCTCACTATGAACACTGAAATTTGGACTCAGCCTTCCGTATTTTATGGTGAACAGTTCGATGGAGCTCAGAGTCAGCCTGCTCGACTGCTCTGAATGGGATTTCTCCTAGAGTCTCAGGCACTTGAGGTTTCTGTTGACCAGACAAGGGAGTAATTTCTCAAGTTACCCATTCAGCACATATTTGCTGAGCTCTCTTGTCAGGGCTGTGCCAGGGGCTGGGGTCACAGGGAGAAAGATCAAGGCACTGTCTTTAAAGAACTGAGAGGCTAACATTAAAAGAGGCAATGGGTTGACCAACCATCAGAGACAGTGTGGGAAATGTTATACCACAGATTAGCAAGGTGTGCTGGGGTCATCTCCTGCGGCGAGAAGAGGTAGAGAGCAATTCCAGCACTCACACTCCCCTGCCCGACCTGACATCCCTACTCATGATGAACACTGTAGGCCTAAAACCGGCCACGGTCTCAGGATAGTGAACTATCCTGAAATGTTCTTCAACATTTCCAAAGACCTGAACAGAGTCTTAAGTGTATCTACAGTAATGATCACCTTAGGCAGAACACTCTTCTGTTAACTGAACCTTTGAGCTGAGGTTGAAGTTCTGTGTCCTGGCATAGGCCCTGGTGAAAAGGCCTCTGGAGAAGCATCTTGCCCAGTGTAGACTGGTCCCCAGGCTTCCCTGCTCCAGTCAAAGCAGTCCAGGCCCTCCTCCTACTTGAGGCTCTCCTCCTTCCTCCTTCACTCCACCCCTCCCTCCCCCTTCAGTATACTCAGGTATGTATCCTGGAGCAGCTCCAAATGCTTCTTTATCCCTTCTCATCGACAAAATCCAGAATTGGATCAGGAAAGGAATATGTGGGCCAAAAGTTTTCCTTCCCAATTCCTCCACATTCCTTAGGGTCTCTGCAGGCAGGTTAAATACGCTTCTTTCTTTTTTTTTTTTTTTTTTATTTAGTTTTAATTTTTTTTTTTTAAGACGGGGAAGCTCAGGGAGACACGACACCTCCTTTACCCTCTTCTGGAAGCCCGGGCTTCGTTTCTACTTGAAACCCCAGAGAGACCTAGGTGACAGTACAAGGGGAAGAGGCTGAGGCAGATGAAATACAGGCTTACAGGTTTAACTGGGGACACATGGCCCCCTGCAGTCTTCGACATCACCATTCCTGGCATCACTCACCTCTCTGGGGCCATCAGAACATGTGGGTGAATGAGGAAGAGACATTTTTGGCCTAATAGCAGGACCATAAATCAATGTTACTGAGTTAAAGACTGTTCCATGTGATTTACAGCTTGTAGTAACTACGGCCTTGTGCGTTTAAGAGCTCACCACCCCATCACCCCATCTCTTGTTCCCTAGGTTCCTCTTCTTAAAGGAAAATGAGCACACATCTGAACTTAGAACCATAATACAGTCACATCTTAGAGTGGCATTCTGCATTTTCCAGGTGACCTCCCCCACACGTCACCTCATTGAATCCTTACAACAGTCTCATATAGCTAGTTTTAAAGACTCAGGGTGATGGTTAAGCAAAGAAAACCCGGGGCTGGAGAGATGGCCTAGTGGTTAAGAGCTCCGACGCAGCTCTTGCAGAGTGACCCGGGTTCGATCCCCACACCCATGAGTGGGCGGCCGAGAACCGTCTGAAAACTCCCATTCCTAAACTCCAATTCCAGGAAGAACTACAGTTCCGGGGAATCCGAGAACCCTCTTCTGACCCTCCACGCATTGCAACGACACGGGTGCACAACACCTGCACGCAGACAGTAAATTCATACACATACCGAAATAAATTAAAAAAAAAATTTAAAAAAAAAAAAAAAGCAAAGAAAACCCAAATACTGCTGATTCACTTGTCCAAGGCCATACAGAATTAGGAAGAGGACCCAGAATAACAGTCTCTCTTACCCGTTTCCTTTACACCATGAGTGCTTTTTGCAAAATACACCATGACCACTACAACAAGTTTTATACCCTGGCTGTCCAGTGACTCAATGCATGATTTTTCAACTCTATGGTAGTGCAGATGTGTGTGTGTGTGTGTGTGTCTTTCGATCCAGTACTCAAATTACATGAGCTTCAACACTTTGTTATAGGGCTTTGTGACTAATGATTTACTACAGGGCTAATATAAGAGTTCTGTGCACACTGAAAGTGATGTCTAGGCACTTGGGGACTTTTGATTTTACAATTGTGTAAGTCACAGATAACTGAGAACAAGGATTCTCCACCATATTCTCCACCATCAGCAAATGAATTTAGGCCAGTGATAGTACAATCGCTCTCTGTAGCCTTCTGTGGAAAAAGATAGTTTGGCATCTACTAAACAAATTCATTTCAGCGTCCCCGATGGCCTCTGTGTGTCTGCTCTCAGATTCTCCTTTGATTACTTAAAACATCTTGCTGATTTCCCCATGAGCTAATGCATGTGATTCCTTGATAGGAGCCTGTTTAATATTTCTATGGCAGCCATGATTTTACCCCTTAAAATAACCTTTTATTTTTTACATTATTATTATTATTATTATTATTATTGTTATTATTATTATTGTTATTATTGGTCTTTTTGAGACAGGGTCTCCCTTTAGTCCCAGCTGGCCTGGAGCTCACTCTATAGATCAGGCTGGCCTTGAACTCAGAGATCTACCTGCCTCTGCCTCCTGAGTACTAAGATTAAAGGCGTGCACCACCATGCCCAGCAAAAAATAACTTTTTAGTAAGCACTACCATTGAGCACTTCGTATAAGGGCCTCACAGAGGGTTTATACTTGTTTAGCTTACTCAGCCACCAGCAGGCAGGCTCCACTACTACTGACACTTAATAGATGAGGAAACAAAAGTCTGGTTTCTCATATCTGGTATTAATACTCCTTAATATAGCAAGGTCCTCTCATACATTTGTGGTTGACAGCATGGAAGTTCTATAGTGTGAAGTAGTAAATGTCTACATTTCTATTGTTGACTGACATTTTACTGACAGGCAATCTGGGGGCATTCAGTGTCATCTGTCTCCCATATAGAATGAGTTGAAGGAAGAAGTACCTGAAGGGTCATGGAAAGGCCCTGGGCTTGGAGTTGGAAGACCTGCACTACTGGCTGGGCTTGGCTCCTGCCAAGTAGTGAGGGTATGTATGCTCTTTTCTTAGACTGCTCGAGGCTTCTGTTCCTGTGATTGCCTGCTTCAGACTATAACCGGAACTGGGAGGCATAATAAACCTTTTCTTCCTTAAGTTGTATTTCTGAGTATTTTATCCCAGAAACCGGAAAAGAAACCAAGTAAGTACTCAACATCCTTTGAGATGTGCTTCTAGATTCTTCCTTCCTCTTTGGCTGTTTTAGGGGGACAGAGGACATTTCTTCTCCTTTTAAAATTGCCTTTGCTAATTTGGGGGGGTTTGTTTTGTTTAGTCTTGATGCAGTGTTGAGGATGGAATCCCTGGCTACATGTGTGCTCCTGGGCAAGGTCTCCACCTCTGGGCTGCACCTCCAGCCCCACCTTTGGTAATTATCATCCTTTTTTTTTTTTTGGTCTTTTCGAGACAGGGTCTCCCTGTAGCCCCAGCTGTCCTGGAACTCACATTGTAGACCAGGCTGGCCTTGAACTCACAAAGATCCGCCTGCCTCTGCCTCCCAAGTGCTAGGATTAAAGGCGTGCGCCACCACGCCCAGCGGTAATTATCATCCTTAAAAAGCACGCAGTTCTATACAGACTGCTATTTGCTTGGGGGGGGGGTCCTACTCATGAGCTTTTACCACCCAGTCTTGATTGAATGTTTACTACGGGTGGCAGATGCCTTGTTGCTGGCACAGAGAATAACAGTAGTGATTACAATAGAAAAATACCCCTGCTTCCATGGAGTGGGTTAATTTAGGGAGAGAATGAAACTAAAAGACATATTTAAAGTATTATGCTATGAAACTTAAAAAATAATTATGATATTTATGTGAGAGAAAGGAAAGATATTTAATCCTGGGCACTAATTCTTTGCAATATTTGATCATCAATCTGATGGTATCTTGCTGATACCACATTATGTGCTAACTGATAAAATGTTAGGAGCCTAAGATGAAGGAGCATATCTTTCCTCATTTAGAAATAACTAAAGACCACCACCAAAACAAATAGAAAATAATACTCAACTAGTATGATTAACCTTTTAGAAAATTTTCACAAATTTCAGAACTCTTAAATTACAAAAATAATAGCTGACTGCATGCAGTGTGATGGTTTAGTGGGTGAAGCTCCTTGCCATCCACAATGTGAGCCTGAGCACGTGAATTCAATCCCAGCAACCCATGTAAAAGTGGAAGGAGAGGGCTGGAGAGATGGCCTAGCGGTTAAGAGTTCCAACTGCTCTTGCAGAGGACCCAGGTTCGATCCCCAGCACCCACATGGCGGCTGAGAACCGTCTTTAACTCCAGTTCCAGGGGAATCTGAGACACCCTCTTCTGACCTCCGCGGCATTGCACGACACGGGTGCACAAACCTACATGCAGACAGTACATTCATACACATACAAAAAATAATAAAGTAAAATAAAAAAAGACAAAAAAAAAGTGGAAGGAAAGAACCATGCCACAAAGTTGACCTCTGACCTCCACATACGTGCTGTGGCATGCATGCTCACATACATGTCTATCATACACACATACCAATAATAATAATAATAATAATAATGAATAATAATAATATTCAAAAAGATTACCAAGCAATACAAGTTCATACCTGGCTAGAATACCAAATAAAGGGCAAAAACATTGATTTCCAAATGATTCTGTGGTAGCTCCCATTTTCTTTTTTCTTTTTTTTAAATTTTCTTTTTTTAATTTTTTTAAATTTTATTTATTTTTGTACGTGTACGAATGTACTGTCTGCATGTAGTCTGTGCACCCATTTCATGCAATGCCGTGGAGGTGAGAAGAGGGTCTTGGATTCCCCTGGAACTGGAGTTCTCCTGGAATTGGAGTTATAGACGGTTCTTAGCCGTCATGTGGGTGCCGGGGATCGAACCCGGGTCCTCTGCAAGAGTAGTCCGTGCTCTTAACCGCTAGGCTATCTCTTCAGCCCCTAAATTTTATTCTTTTTTATGTGTATGAGTGTACTGTCTGCATGTAGATTTGTGCACCCATGTCGTGCAGTGCCGCGGAGGTCAGAAGAGGGTGTCAGATTCCCCTGGAACTGGAGTTAAACACGGTTCTCAGCAGCCATTTGGGTGCTGGGGATCGAACCTGGGTCCTCTGCAAGAGCAGTCGGCACTCTTAACTGCTAGGCCATCTCTCCAGCCCCTCTCCCATTTTCAGAGAGTAGAAAATTCAGATGTTTGTTTACAGTATTGCCACATACTTTGTTACTTTAAACTACTCCTTGTTTAACTGACTCAAAAAGATCAGAATACAGTCTATGGATCACTCAGCAATCTGCTATTGCAGCAAATAAAGTAACTGATTAAGAAATTATGTGCTGAAAAAAAAAAAAGAAATTATGTGCTATTGATGCGTCTGTGGGAGTTCATCATAGTGGTGGCCTTCAAATGAAGCAGGACTGCAGCTGCTGAGGTGGTCAACTCTCTTGTGGATTAAATTAAAAATTATGCCACCATTATATGGGAAGATAATAAATGAAATACTCAACTTTATGTAAATATAATATACCATCTCTCCACTAAGGTTTCATTATAACGTTTTTCTCCAATTAGATTAAATTATATCAGGCCAAAAGGAACTTGCCTTGGAGCAAATTTTCTAAGAGAATGAATGTAACATTTACTAGGAGACTTAAACACAGTAAAGGGACTTTTCAAAAATGACTTTTAACCATATGGAATGCTTTACATTAAAAATGTGAAAGGTCATAAAAGCCATTCTTTTCTGAGTCATCATAATTTTTTTTACAGGCCAAAGTGTATTTTCTTTACATGCAAGTGAGAGTTTCTGTTCCTTACAATACAGTGGGGAAAGATTTTGAGAATACAGTAAGAAAGAACATCCCTGAGAGACTGTGAAGTCACAGAACCTGAGAGTCATACTGGGACCCTGTCACTCAACCTCATATACACATGTGTAAGTCTGACTGTGTATGATTTTACGTATATATAAACTGGGTAAGCATGTATGTGTACATAATTGTGAGTGGATGTATGTGTCAGTGTGTAACTGTGTGAGTATAACTGAGTGTATGTAATTGTGTATGTGTGTCTGTGTCACTATGTGCATGTGTATGTCAGTGTGTGTGTATCAGTGCATGTGTATGTTTAATAAAAGCGTTCCACCTCCCCAGTGGTAGGGATGCCGGCACTTAAACAATGATCAGATTCATCTGTACAACAGCAGACAATCTCTAATCTTGGCTGATTTGACAGTAAACAACTCAAACTGTTTTCTCAGGCAATTCATCACCAACACAAGCTAGCACAGAACAGGCAGCAGAGTGAACAAGAAGGGAGGAAGGCACATGTAGCCATGGATGTCAATGCCTAGTACCAGGCCACTGTGAATCAGTGAAATGCCAATGAAGAACTACACCCAGCGCCCCCTGTCTACACTGGTGCTCCTTTGCTCTCAGTTCTGGCTGCCCTTATGTGTATCTGGCATACAGGCTTATGTTCATCCATTTATTTCTCTCTCTCCAAACACAGTCTCACCCAAGCCACCATGGGTGACGGCTCTGTTCTGCTCACTTCCGCACTCTCAGCTTAAGTTGCTCAATAAATAAATCCTTTGAAGAACTACAGAATCCACTCCAGATAACTCTGCATATTAATTACCCCATTTCAGAACATTTGTATTTGCCCCTTCTGAAAAATGACCTTCCTTCTCATTTATAGGGTAAATCTGAAACTTCAGTGAATGAAAAGTCTCTAAGGGTTTATTACCATAGGCAAAGATTATGAGTAAGCATGGCATACACTAAACTAAAAATAACTACCATATGTGCTAGGCTGAATCTATAAGTGAAACACCAATATTAAATACTGTAAAATTACAAATCCAGTCACAAAATTGCATATTCTAAAAGAGAGAAACTGTTTACTATAAAACCACTGTCAAATGAGAAAAAATTTTTAGTTCCTCAAAGAAGAAAATATAATGAATAAGAAAGTTGGTTTTATTTAAAAATAAAAAAACCACAACAACCTTTTTTTCTCTCTTTGTGTGTGTAACCATGTGTGTGCATTCCTTTGGGGAAGTACAGGCAAGCACATGCCACAGTGTATGCTGGAAGTCAGAGGACAACCTTGGTGTTGGTCCTCACCTTCTACTATGTTTAGACAGGTCTCTCTGTTGTTCACTGCTGTGTATGGCAGAGCAGCTGGCCCATGAGCATCAGGGGTTTTCCTGTGTCCACTTCCCATCTTGCTGTGGGACTGCCATCTTGCTGTGGGACTGCCATCTTGCTGTGGGACCGCCACCTTGCTGTGGGACTGCCACCTTGCTGTGGGACCGCCATCTTGCTGTGGGACTCCCATCTTGCTATGGGAGCATTAGCATTTAGACATGTGCTATCACACCCAGCTTTACATGGATCTGGGCTCTGAACTCCTGTCCTCATACTTGGACAGCAGGTGCTCTAGTCTCTGAGCCATCTCACAGTCACCAAGGTTGGCTTTCTTGAAAAGTATTTTTTTTAACCCCATAGGACAAAATTTAAAAATATAGAATGATTATCCTTATAAGGTAAACATAAGGACACACAAGCTACAGTCTGCCTTATGTGGTGAAATGGATTTAATTTTGTATTTTAGTAGGTAGCCACACAGTGACAACTGCCATGTCCCGTGGCCTCTGGCCCACACATTTCCAAATCTCTCTGAAGAATGATTTGGATCAGGCCTTTCATAGTCACATCTCTGTCTCATAAAGTATGAAAGATTCTTCGGGACAGCAGTCAGCCCTTATTTGTGTTTTTTTCCTAAGCATTTTGGAGATGGACTGAGGCACAGCTCACTCAATACAATCATGGCTGACTGAACGAATGACCAGTGGACTGGAGAGGAGGAGGGCAGCGAAGTGAAGGACGCCTGATGTTTCCAGCATGGGTGAGCAGGGATAGCAGTAAGGACAGTGGGAGGTCATGGCAAAAGGCACGCTGGCAGCAAGATGTGTTTGACTTCAGACATTTGAGCGGGAAGTCCTTTTAGATAGCTGCACAGAAATGCCCAGTAAGTAGTCTGGAAGCCTTGGCTGGAGCCCAGGAGAATGCATGTGGTCACAAGCCCATATTTTATTCATTTCATTAAAATCCCATACACGGGCCGGGTGTGGTGGCGCATGCCTTTAATCCTAGCACTTGGGAGGCAGAGACAGGCGGATCTTTGTGAGTTCAAGGCCAGCCCGGTGTACAAGGTGAGTTCCAGGACAGCTGGGGCTACAGGGAGACCCTGTCTCGAAAAGACCCCCCCCAAAAAAAAATAAAAATAAATAAAAATAAAATCCCATACACATCTAAAAAGACCTAGTAATATTTGAAAAGGATGCAGTGTCCTTACCTTTAAATACAATCAGCCCTTCCTTTCCATGGGTTCAGTATCCATGGATTCAACTATGGATCAAAAACATTTTAAAATATATTTTTATTTATTATTTTTATTTTATGTGTATGAATGTATTGCCTGCATGTATGTAACTGCACCTGTGTCATGCAGTGCCCATGGAGGTCAGAAGAGGGTGCTGGATCCCCTGGAACCAGAGTTATATGGATGGTTGTTAGCCACCATGTGTGTGCTGGGAATTGAACCTGGGTCCTCTACAAGAACAGCCATTGCTCTTACCCACTGAACCATCTCTCCAGCCCCCAAAAACATTTTTTAAAAACTGTATCTGTGGGGATTACTAGTGCCATTTCTCAGGCTAGTCATCCATATAGCCCACTTGAGTCACATGACTTGACTTTTTTAATTTTGTACTTTTTTTTTTTGGTCTTTTCAAGACAGGGTCTCCCTGTAGCCCCAGCTGTCCTAGAATTCACTCTATAGACCAGCCTGTCCTTGAACTCACAAAGATCCACCTGCTTCTGCTTCCTGAGTGCTAGGATTAAAGGTGTGTGCCACCATGCCCAGCAATAAGTCATTTTTTAAAAACCCACTCTCTTACATAACATGAATGTGCTATTAATACTTACTAAAATGAAATTCAGTTGAGCTTAGAAAAAGGATGAGAAGCAAAATTCTCTCTCTCTCTCTCTCTCACACACACACACACACACACACACACACACACACAGAGGAAATCTCCATTTTGTACAATGGCATTTTCTGAATATCAGGAGGTAAACAAAGCATTCAGAATTTTGCTTACTTCTTAAAAAAAAAACTCAGTACATTCAAAATCTGTATCATGGCATTTTATTGAGCAGCTTTCTACACATACATTGAAGAAGTTTATTTCTTCTTATGAAGACTCAGGAAGTGTTGAAAGCTAATGACTATTCTTTTTGATGGGTCAGCCTGAGGAATTTCCTGGAATTGCACTCTCATGTCTGAAAACACATGACAGAAATTTGGAGTGACATCTAGACTTTTCGTCCTGGACTCGGAGCAAATGCCCACAAGAGGCTGATGTGTTTCTGGCAGCCAGATATTCTTAATAACTGTTCACTTTGCCCCCTTCCCTGTCCATGTGTCTGCTGTTTCTAGAGAGAATTTAAGACAGAATCCATGACTAATGTGGATAGTAAGTCAGCTATAAAACAAGTAACCGCTTCTTGGCCATCAAATCTTTGTCCTAATATTGCTTCCTGGTCAAGTCACTTGGCTCCATTAAGAGCCCTATTTAGTGGTTAAAATTCTGATCAACATCACACATGCGATCCAGTGCCCTATGGGGAAGACACATCGTTTGAGCATAGCAGGACAGGACACCCTGATTATCAACAGATTATGAAATTTGGGGGAAGCTCTAAGAGGTGGTTTTAGGCAAGTACACTCAGGCTGAGGGCACAAAGCCAGGACTGGTGGGCTGAGTCCAGAACACTGAGCAGGTATGGCACAAGGTCAATTCAAGGTTGTATCTCCAAGGTGCATTATCTACCAGAAGAGAGCAGAGACGAGATCGAGGCCAAGTCAGAAGAGCTTGGACAGTGAGCCCAGCGTGAGCTGCACAGAAGGCCACAACTGAAATAAATAACCCATACTCAGTAATACCCACAGTGAGTTGACTGTGCCATGAAAAAAGATAAATAGTATCATGGCTATGTTTTTCAGAGATCTTTAGCTCATCATTAGGAATAAAAATCACACGAGCTGGGAACGTCTATGATGTGTTTGTCAACAAAATATCAGAAATGAAGGTGATAGGGGAAGTGAAGATAAGAAGTTCAGTAGGCTATCTTGGCTAAATCAGGGCCTGTCTGGCCAGGACCCTCTATTTGCTGAAAACAGACTGTGAAAGGCTAGAATTAAATTCTAATCCCATTTTCATTTTACGAAATAGACAATGTAAAGACCAAGGTCTTCCATCTGAGCCGCTGTGAACACGAGCAGACATGTTCACAGCCGGAAGAGATCCCAGACGACCCAAGGCAGGGGAGCATCAAGGCTGCCATCTGCACAGCATTTTCATCTCTCTAAAAGTCTTTTCTCTGCCCATTTTGACCTGGCCCGGGCCTCCCCCGTAAACTGAATTTGTTTTCAAGTCTGTTTCTGTAAGTCTCTATTCTCGCCTCACTTTAAAGTGGTTTTCACTGTGTTGGTGGTGACTGTGCAGGTACAGAATGCAGTATGTGTGGCCAGTTGCTCCATAGATAGCTGGCTACGTCTCATTGGTATATTCCAAAGTATCACTGGGAAGGAGAGGAAATGATTTTAGAGCTAAAAAGTTTTATTCTGATTTGAGCGAGTGGCTGAGTCAACCCAGAAGGTAATGTTTCATGTCATAATATGTGAGAAGAAAGAATGGTCTAAATGGAAAAATAACAGTAACGACAGTGGCTTACATTTACTGAGCTCTTATTAGGTGCTGGGCTCTTTTCAAAGCTCTTTGCATCTATTAGTTCATTTCATAGATTCCTTGAGCTACAAGTCGAAGGGGAAAAAATATTCTCACGTTTCTCTGACAACTAATAAAACAGCATAAGGAAAGATTTAAAGCTCTGACCTGTCAACACATAGCACACATAATTCCAAAGAAACACTTTAAAAAATTATAGTATATATTATATATGGCTATATACATATATCTTACATGTATGTCATAATTATAATTCAGTTCTGAATTCCAGGATCTATTTTGAGTTGAACCTTTACAAAATTTATGAAAGGGGAAAGATGACATATGTAGTAGGCTGTCATATAAAATCCATGTTCTAAAATTTATGTGTGTGCACATGTATGTGTACAGAAACTTAGTCATAGGGATACTATCGGGTTTATAAACAAGCAGATGAGTGTTTTCGGTGTTGTGAAGAGTTCCAGCACAGAGTCATGCTGTTTCTACCAGGATGATATGAATTAACAATTTACTTCTCCTAAGTCTCCTCTTCCAAGGTGATAGCTTACCTCAAGTATGGAGCACATCCCAATTTTAATATGTTCTGTATTTCTGCCAACTATTTATTATTTTTAAATATCAAAACCTACGATTGAACATTTATATTTTATGTTTAATACCTCAGGATTTTATGCATCAAACTTAGCTCTACTTTATGAAAATAAAAGAAGACAGAGATAAAACATAAGATCCCAAATTCTCATTCCAGAATTCCTGATGAGCCCACATCTAACATCATAGACCCGTGGCAATCCAAGTTTTCCAAAGCTAATGGTCTCTAGAGGCATGGAGTTTTTCATTGGTCCAATTCATTTATGCAACAATGTTCTCTGAGATACATTTTTTTTTTAATTTTTATTTATTTATTTATTTTTATGTGTATGAATGTATTGTCTGCATGCAGGTCTGCGCACCCGTGTCGTGCGATGCCGCGGAGGTCAGAAGACGGTCTCGGATTCCCCTGGAACTGGAGTTCTCCTGGAACCGGAGTCACAGACGGTTCTCAGCCGCCATGTGGGTGCTGGGGATTGAACCCGGGTCCTCTGCAAGAGCGGTCGTCGCTCTTAACCGCTAGGCCATTCCTCCAGCCCCATATTTTAAGAACTATTATAAAAATGAACCTATTCGGAATCAAAATCACAATGAGGTATTACCTCACACCTGTTAGAATAGCAATTATTTACAAAACAACAACAGCCAGGCATGGTGGCACATGACTTTAATCCTAGCACTCGGGAGGCAAAGGCAGGTGGATCTTTGTGAGTTCAAGGCCAGCCTGATCTACAGAGTGAGTTCCAGGACAGCCGAGGCTACAGGGAGACCCTGTCTCAAAAAGACCAAACAAAACAAAACAAAACAAAAACAAAAACAAAACCCAGAACAAATGAAATCCCTGCATTTGGTAGGTAAGGGAAGGAGGATCAAGAGTCTGAGGCCCTTACACAGTGAGACTGTAGAGAAAGGGTGCCCTTGGTTCTCTGTTAGCAAGAGTATAAATTGGTGCAATCATTGTGGAAAACACTGTAGAGTTCCTCAAAACATTAAAAATAGAACTGCCAAATGATCCAGCAACCTCACTCTTGGGCATGCATCTAAATAAAAGCAAATCAGTATCAGACTGAGGTGGTTGGACTCCTATGTGTTGTTGTAAAGAATCTTGACCAAAGTTGAGGGGACATGGGAGATGGCTCAGGTGGTAACAGCTCTTGCTGTATAAGGACCCCAGCACTCACAGAGAAAGCCAGGTGTGAGCTCATAAGCCTGTAACAGCAGTGCTGGGGTTGTTGGGGCAGATACAGGGGACTGCTGGGGGCTGATGGTCACCAGCCTAGCTCCAGGTTTGACGAGAGACTGTCCCAAAGGAATAAAGCATGAGTAATAGAGCAAGACACTTGATATCCTCTCCCCCGCCACACACACAGATGCATGGGTGTTGGCACCCACACAATGTGCACAATCCCCCAAACTGAATTCATAGAAAGCTCAGTGGTGGTTGCTAGGAGCCAAGGATGTTGATCAAGGAGTACAGGCGCTCAGTTTAAAGATAAGTAAATTCTGAAGATCTGATGCACACCATGGCGACTCCAGTTAAGGATGCAATGTTGTGAACACAAAATGGACTAATAAAGTAGATCTTAAACATTTTTACGAAAAGAATAGCTATGTGACTCAATGGGCGTGTTACTAACTTGCTTGGTAAAGTGAAGACTATTTCAAATGTTAATACACTGACTTCCTCCAGCATGTCTTTTGGTTGTAACATTTTTTATCTCTCTCTCTCTCTCTCTCTCTCTCTCTCTCTCTCTCACACACACACACACACACACACACACACATACACACACACACACACACACAGAAGAATTACCAGTTGGTAAGATGAATAGCACAGTAAAAGAATGGAGTGAGTAATATTTCAGTTGCAAAGCGGGGACACTCGACTCTGCTGGGGAGGGAGACAGACGGGAAGTCTCGGGGACATGCAGTTCCTACACTGAGCCTTGAACTATGAGAAGTGTCTAAAGTTGAAAACACCTCCCATCACTGTTATTCTGCTTTATTTTACAAGTCCGTGCTCTTAAGTTTCTACAATTTAATTAAAAGCAGTTGTCTGGGCTGGGGAGACGGCTCAGTGGGTCAAGAGACTGCTATACAGGCATGAGCAACCGAATTCAGATCCCTAGCACCGTGTACAAAAATGTACATCTGCAATCCCAATACTAGAAGGTGAAGAAAGGCAGATGCTGGGGATTCACTGGCCAGTCGGTCTAGCCAATGTGTGAGCTCTAAGTTCAGTAAGAGATCCTGTCTCAAGAAAATGAGGCGGAAGATAGGGCAGAAAGAATGTAAGAGCCAGAAGATAGGGAGGATTATGAAAATTCATATTTTGAGTAAAAGATAGCCTATTGCAACTATGAACTCGCAGTGGCTGAGGCTGTCTACACAGGTCAAGTATTCCTTGTCTACAATGCTTGGCACAACAAGTGTTCTGGGTTGGGGTCTATGAGGATTTTAGAATATCTGCAGGCACATATCAAGATACCTGCCAAGATGGGCCCCAAGTCTGAACACAACATTCATTCACGCTTCTGCTGCACATACATGAAGCCTGAATCAGTGATGCACAGGACATCGTAAGTGTGCCCGTGTCCTGACGATGTTCCCTCCCCTGAGGTCAGATATGGAATATTCTACTTGTTACATCAGGTCAGTGTTTTGGAAGATTTTGAGTTTCATATTTTTTCTATTAGGGATGCTTTGCCCATATTATACTATACTGAATGACAGAATTTGACTTTCCAATCTCCAGTGAGCCTTCTAGCCATCCTAACATTAGAAACTAGAGCAGAGGAGACAGCCTGCTTGCTTGCTATGACCTTGGATAACTGACGAAGCTTGGCCCCACTGCTCTGGGGAGGCTTAACAGGATACTGCATTTCCACACGTAGCGTCCACTGAAACACTAACTCCTTAGCAAGGCAGGCTGAGCTGTCAAGCTTGCTGTATTTGTCCTTTGCTCTTTGTACACACCCCTGCTCCCATATGAATTATGAACTCAGGTTTCATCTTGCTTGAGAGGCTGCAGCATTCTGTAATCTCTGCCTTCTCCAAACACCTGAGCTGGGACCTGTCTTCTAGTCCCACTATATAACCACAGAAACATGTATTTCAAAGTTACAAGTCTTTGGTCTAGATAGTTCCACAGTATACACTTAAAAAAACATAGATTTTACTTAAAAACCCCATATTTATGCCTGTGAGTGTCAAGTCTGCATGTGTGTAAATGCACCCATGTCATGCAGTGCCTGTGGAGAGCAGAAGGTGTCAGAACTCCTGGACCTGGAGTTACAAATGGTTACTTGCCATGTGGGTGTTGGGATTTGAACCCTGGTCTTCTGCAAGAATAGCCAGGGCTCTTAACCCCTGAGCCATCTCTCCTGCTCCAGTATACACTCTTTATTAATGCGAATGCAACAAGGTTGTCTCAAACACCGTCTTCATTGTTCACAAATTTTCCATATGTGTGTTAATATAGGAGATGTGTGTGTGAACATATGAAAAATGTCCAGTTTATGTGCATGGTCTATTTCTTTTTTTTTGTGTCTCCCTGTAGCCCCAGCTGTCCTAGAACTCACTCTGTAGAGCAGGCTGGCCTTGAACTCACAGAGATCTGCCTCCTGAGTGCTAGGATTAAAGGCATGCGCCACCATGCCTGGCTTAAAGACGGTTCTTAGCCCCCATGTGGGTGCTGGGAATCGAACCCAGGTCCTCTGCAAGAGCAATCAGCACTCTTAACCACTGAGCCATCTCCCCAGCCCCAATGGTCTGTTTTTTTTTTTTTTTAATTTCTGTATGTGTATGAATGTACTGTCTGCATGCAAGTGTGTGCACCCGTGTCGTGCAATGCCGCAGAGGTCAGAAGAGGGTGTCGGATTCCCCTGGAACTGGAGTTCTCCTGGAATTGGAGTTTCAGACGGTTCTTGGCCGCCATGTGAGTGCTGGGGACCGAACCCAGGTCCTCTGTAAGAGCGGTCGGCGCTCTTAACCGCTAGGCCATCTCTCCAGCCCCCAATGGTCTATTTCTAACTATATCATAAGTGCTTGCTTTTCTGATTTTCTTCAGCACCTAAAACACTGTGTGTTCTTGATGACTTTCATTATCTTTGGATTGGAGTTCAATTGATCTGGAAAATGGATAATCCATCTCCTCACATCTGAAAGGGGCCGGACCCTGAATCTGAAGGAAAACTAGTTTGCATTTCCATTTTCATGTGCTTTAGTCAGTGAAGTGAAACACTCTTGTTCTTCATTTGTTTAAATATCTTCTTTGGAGCCGGACCGCACGCCTTTAATCCTAGCACTTGGGAGGCAGACGCAGGTGGATCTTTGTGAGTTCAAGGCCAGCCTGGTCTACAAAGTGAGTTCCAGGACAGATGGGGCTACAGGGAGACCCTGTCTCGAAAAGACAAAAAAAAAATTAAATTAAATTAAATATCTTCTTTGGTATTTTATCTAAAGCATGATTTAAAAAACGTTGGTTCTGTGCTCGGGCTTTAGGACAGTGTTTGCTCTTCAATGGTGAGGTACTCCTGGCTTCAGATGCATGCCTGCATGTCCCTAGTTAAGGGTGCAGGGGGAGAGAAGGCAAAACCAGCAGAGATCCACGCTGTGGATACCAAGGACAGTAATGGGAAAAAGAAGTCGAAGAGCGCAGGAGAGTGCTCTCCAAGCATTCGAACAGCCTTCTCAGAAAGAAACCAATGACCGAGCATCCTTCAAAAGGTACATATTGGGCTGGAGAGATAGCCTAGCGGTTAAGAGCACCGACTGCTCTTGCAGAGGACCCAGGCTTCATCCCCAGCACCCATATGGCAGCTGAGAACCGTCTGTAACTCCAATTCCAGGAGAACTCCAGTTCCAGGGGAATCCGACACCCTCGTCTGACCTCTGCGGCATTGCATGACACAGGTGCACAGATCTACATGCAGACAGTACATTCATACACATACAAAAATAAATAAAATAAAAAAATAACTTCATCTTTAAAAAAAAGGGTACATATTAATTTCTGTAAGTTATACATAAATACTATGTTGATCAGTACAGTCTAGAGCATCACAACTTAAATGTCTCTTTCTCAGACAATAAATAAACATGTGATACTGCACTTTGGAGATTGCTCACAGAGTTTGGAATTCCTAGCTAGAGGCTGGTCCAGTGACATGAAGATGGAAATGCTGATAAAGTTGAAATAAACCTAAAACTAGTATGGCATCTGTCAATGAAGTACACAAATAAAATAAGAGATCACATATTGATGTCACTGGAAAATGCAAGAAGTTTTTATGAGGGGGCTGGAGAGATGGCTCAGTGATTAAGAGCGCTTGCTGCTTTTGCAGAGGACCAGAGTTTGAGTCCCAGCACCCACATCCGACAGGTCACAACTGTCTCAAACCCCAGCTCTAGATGATCTGATGCTCTCTTCTGGACTATGCAGGTGCCTACACACAAACACACACATGCACACACACACACACGTGTAAAAATTTTTTGAAAAGTTTAAAAAAGTTTCTAAAAAATTAATTTAATTTTGATATATTCCTAGAAATATTTTTAGTGCATTAGTGGATTGGGGGGAGGGGCGGGAGCGGGGATTGAGCAGAAAGAGGTAGAAGGAAAAAGGAAAAAGAAACCAATCTTCCTCCAATATGAAAACAAATCTTGTTTGTGAAATGCAAATGTAAGTGATAAGTCACAAGATTTCCTTAAAATCTGAAGTTAGAGTTGTCAGAACCACCATCTTTGATCATCTCATGGGGGTCTCAAAGTTATGTAAGGGGCAGTGCTCCACGGGGTGAGTGACCTCACACACATGAACACTTGCTTTTCCAAGTCAGAAAAAAAAATCCTTTTATGCTGGGCTTTTTAAGTTTTGCGTTTATTTTTGTCAGTTCAAGCTATTTCTATTTAATAAGAAGTTTTCTTCTGTAGTATTTGTAAGCAGAGGTCAAATCTGACTCCTGGCCTCTTCCCACCACATTCACAGTTCATTACTTCCCCACTGAAAATGGCTTTTCCGTATGGTGTTTGGCACTCTCCAGCAACCATATAATAAAGTAATCAGACCTGACCAAGGCAATGGTTTTCATACGGGGAGCATGTGAGGTGCATGCCAGAGAGCAAAGCAACATGCACTTGTTCCTCCAATGTGGCCCTCGGCACACACCAGCAGACTCCACACTGTGGGTGCAGAGTACCCTGGAACAAAACCCAGCAGCCCACAGAAACTGCCTGCACTACAATTTAAGATCATTCATTTTCACCCCAATTATTCAGAATTATGAAACAGTGAGCCTAATATTTCTCTTCTTTTGGCTTAATAGTTTAATTCGGGTCTAAGCCACATACCATAAAATTTACTTATCTGATTTACAAAATCTAATTGTTCACAATATATTCAGAATGTTGGGCTATCACTTTAATCACACTGAAAAGAATCCTGTGCTCATCAGCAGACCCCAGGCCTCAGTTAACCTCTTTTGGCTTTGTTTGAGACAGGGTCTCCCTGTAACCTCACCTGGTCTGGAACTCACTATGTAGACCAGGCTGGCTTTGATCTCACAGAGATCTGCCTGTGCTTTTGCCTCCTGAGTGCTGAGATTAAAGGCATGTGCCATCACCACACCTGGCCACTAACCTACTTTTTTTTTTTTTTGTTTATATTTTAAGGGATTCTACAATATAAGAGCACAGTTGTTTTCAGATCACAGTAACATTGCTCAGTTTGCCAGACGATTAGGTAATTGGTGCTAGCATCCACAGATGAGGGATACCATTTGTCGTTTTTCTGAGACTGTGTTACTTCACTCAGCATGATATCTTCTAGCTCCATCCATTTACTTGCAAAGTTCATGTCATCTTTTTTTTTTCCCAAGTTTGAGTATTTTTAGATGTCATCTTTCTTTACTGCTGCATAGAACTCCATTGTGTAGATGCACCACATTTTCTCTATCCACCCATCAGTTGAGGGGCACTTGGGTTGGGTCCAGCTCTTTGCTATTGTGAAGAGAGCTGCAATAAACATGGCTGTGCATGTATCTCTGCTGTAAGATGAGTCTTGTGGGTACATGCCTAGGAGTGGTATGACCGGGTCAGGTGGCAAGTTCATTCCAAGTCTTCCAAGGGTTCTCCACACTGCTTTCCATAGTGGCTGTACCAGTTCACATTCCCACCAGCAGTGGATGAGTGTTCCCCTTTCCCCACAACTTCTTGGTATCATTTGTTTTCTTGATCCTAGCCAGTCTTATTGGAGTGAGATAACCTACTTTCTATAGATGTGTCTGTCCTAGGCACTTCACAGAAATGGAATCACATAATATGTGGTCTTTTGCATCTAGCTTCTTTTCATTTACCTTAATTCGATTGTTTGTCCCTCTGTGGTACTGGGGATCAAGCTAGACCCTCTCCCATGCTGGGCAAGTATTCTGTCATTGGGCTAACATCTCCAGCTCTAGCACAATACTATTAAGGCTTATCCATGTTGTAGTATTAACTAGTGCTTCATTCGTCTTTATGACCAAGTACCATTCTTCCGGGTAGCAATTCCATACATTTATCACTTACAGCTAGAGGACATTTGAGTTGATTATTTTTGTTACTGTGTCAACATATGTTGTCATTTCTACCTATGAGCAAAATTGCTAGGTCATATCAAAATCATCAGGGGCTGGGGCTCTGTAGTTCAGTAGTAAAGGACCTGCCTCACGTGTGGAAGGCCCTGGATGCAACTCCAGTACCACAAAAAATTCTGCATTTGAGGAACTTTGAGGATATCCTGACATTTCTCTTTTTATTATATCTGCAAACAATTTTGTGAACAATTTATAAAGTGAAGAATGAAAAAAAAAAGAATATTCTGCCTGTTTTCTAAAGCAGTTCCAAATCTGCCTAAGTCCCAGCACTGTTTGCATAAAGTATTTTGCAAATTCAAGTGATTCTGCCTTATTAAAGGAAACCCAGTTGATTTTAATTTACCCTACAGCATTCTGTCAGCCACTTATTTATCGTACTGAACACTCCTAAAAATAAACAAAAAGGCATATGTTCCATCCACATTTCCCATCTGACAGCTCCTCATCATCCTGAGTTCTCCCATTTAGCTTCAGAATTTAAGAGTTCTAAAGCTACATAAACCCATCAATAAGTTTTTGAAAAGCATACGCACTCACACCTTGATAGTTCAGCTGTGCAGTAATTTAGACTGGGAATGTCCTCTGCAGGTCTATGAGCTAAGAGCTTGAACTCCAGCCTATGACACGATTCCAAACCTTTTGGGGTGGGGGGAAGTTAGGTCATTTCCGCATATCCGGAAAGCGATATTGAGATCTCTCTTTCCCTCTGCTTCTCAGTCTCTCCCAAGGGGAGGAGCATGTTCCACCTTACAGTCCCCGTCATAATGTGTTGTCTCGCCACGGACTGCCCCGAGCAACAGGGCCAAACTGATCGAGGGCTGAAAGCTCTGGACTTGGAAGCCAAAATATGCGTTTCCTCTGTAAGCTGATTATCACAGGTGCTTTGTGTCACATCCCTTGTGTGTTTACTATCACCTTAAGGAGTTCTTGGTTCTTTATACTCCCTTTCCTCTCTGTTTATGGGCTCTTTTTGTGGCTTGTGCTGTCAGAGACAGCATGCTAGAAATTACATGGCCTACTGAGGACTCATGTCTCTCCAAGAATCCTCCAAACCTTCAATGCCAGATGGGGACTACTGAGATACCCAGCTTGTGGACTAAACAGCTCAGGGGATGTCAGCCTCATCAGAATATAGACTGCCATCGTTGGACTACCTGGGCTGTATCCTGGAGGCCAGTGCAGGGGGGTCAAGACAGGACTTGTGCTTACTGAACTTCATTTCAGGGGACCATGGGAGGGAAAGACCCCAATGTGGAGCAAAAGTGCGGGATTGATGGTTGTTTGGGATTGCCAAGGAGGAACCTTTGAGCACTTCCTTAAGGAAAACATGACATCTTTTAGGGAAAAAAAATCCTCCAATTCAAGTGATATGTATATGTATGTATGTATGTATGTATGTATGTATATATTTATACATATATATATATGTATATATACTGTAGCAATACAAGTTGGAGAGAACAACAACAAAAGAACTGAAAAAAAGAAAACTCTGGAAAGACTCAGAAAAAGATGCAGGATGTGTGTGGCAGAGTGCAGGGACTCGGGTGGGGAGGGGGGCATGGAAAGGGAAGCGACTCTAGATTTGATTGAGAAATGATGTATGAACTATGGAAAAAGTTTAATAACAAGAAAAAAAAATTAGATGGCCTTTAGATGAAATAGTCATATGTTGAATCCTTTATTTTTTTCTAGCCCATTATTATTTATTTTTCATTAATTGAATCTCTTCTAATGAAAGACTGTGCTTCATAGATGATCCGAGCATTCAGGGCTCTCCTTGGCCTTTATTAACCAACAAGCATAGCATTTTCTAGTAAATCTCCCTTTTCTAGACATAATTCAGAGTCGAATGGTTGCACCATCAAAGAGATACTTGTGTCAGGGCACTTTCCAAAGGAAGAGATTCTGCTCTGGGTCTGACCTCATCAGAGCCAATCAGACACCCCTTCTACGCCCCCTCAGCAGCATGGAACTCCTTTGTATCTCTTGGGGTGGGAGGAAGCGGAGCCATCCTCCCTTCTGGAAATGCTGAGCAGAGGCCACCCACACTGATGTCTTGAATAGAATCCCACTACTTTGCCAGAAAACAGATCCACCAGAAAGGCAATTCAGGAAAGACAGCAGTTCCTAAGCTAGCGAGCCCAGAATCTATATACTGCTCTTTACGAGCCACTGTAAAAAGTGGGATGGGAAGATGTCCCAGTCTCCTTCCCATGCACCGGGCAACTGGTGCATGGATCTTTCTGCTGGGACACAGTGAGTGTAAAGGCAAAGCTCAGTTGCAGGTCCTGTCCACTCTCATTTTACTAAGTATAAAGCTGTTTTTCCCCTACTATAGCAAAATATACCATGAATGTAATCATATGGCAAGAAAAACAACTTTCATTTTTAGTAATGGCCCTCTTCAAAAACAGCCAGTAGTCAAGGTAAACAGTTTTGTTTTTTTCTTTTTTTTTTTTCCAGAGGGGATCTGACTTTGGGAACAGAGGCATAAAAATGGCGTCGCTCTGGCACTTCCACGTCCCAGTGGTGGCCACAAGGCTTGTCTTTCCATCAGGTCTGTCGGTGCCTGTGTCTCTCTTGAAAGAGTCCTTTTTGTAGCAATCTTCTTTTTTGACCACTTTGCCATCACAGAATAAACACGGTAGAACTTTCCAAAAAGGAAAGGCAGGGAGGTCGGAGCAGAGATACAAGCTGGTCGGAGGCTGCAACTGCCGTCCTGGTGGACACCACCAGAGGAAAACTCACTCTGTACAACCTCAAAATATAAATAATAAATACAAACCTCAAAATACAAAAATAAGCTTCTTGAGGTGGGGGAGAGATGGCTCAGCGGTTAAGAGCATTGGCTGCTCTTGCAGAGGACCTTGGTTTGATTCCCAGCATCCACATGGGTAGCTAACAACCCTCTGTAACTCCAGTTCCAAGGGATCCAACTCCCTCTTCTGGCCTCCATGGGCACTGTATGCATGTGGTGCACCTAAATATATGTAGGTAAAACACTCATACACATAAAAATAAATCAATCCCCAAATTTTTTAAAGAGGAAAACAGGGATTGGGGAGATTGCTCAGCAGGTGAGAACACTTGCTACACAAGTATAAGGACCTGAGTTCAAAACCCAGCACCCACATAAAAAGTGAGGTGTGGTCACACACATACCTAAAACCCCAACACTGTGGGAGGTGGAGACAGAAAGATTACTGGGGCTTACTGGCGCCCAGCCTAGCCTCAGGTACAATGAGACCCTACCCAAAAGGAATAAGATGGAGCATGATAGGAAAGAATACCCAATGTCCTCCTCCAGCCTCCATATTCACATGTGCACATATATCAATACTCAAAACACATGTGCATATATCCATATCCCCCAATGCCCCCTCCAGTGGCCATATACACAAAATGAAGCCTGTTATCTAATCCCAAAGAAAGAACAACTGGAAAGAGGAGACAAATACTGTTTTACTTGAATAATCTCTTTCATTGAAATCATACTGAAATCTGTACAATAAAAATGGGAAAATTTTAAATGTCAAACGAACATCTGCTATAGTTTGAATGTTTGTGTTTTCTCCAAAATTCAGGCTGTAGTTTAATCCCTAATGTCAACAGTGAGGAGGTAGGTCTAGTCACCTCAGGGGGTGACTAGACCATAAGGGATTTGCTCTTCTGGCTGAATTAGTGCTGCCATAAGGAGTGGAACAAAAGGCCTCCCCAGGCCACATATCCTGCTGCCTTGACCTGGACTTTCCAACCTCTAGATGAGGGAAAGATAAACTTTTGTTCTTTGTACATTATTCAGTCTCAGGTGTTTTATTATAGTAAAACAATGCTTCTGGGGGGCTGGAGAGATGGCTCAGCGGTTAAGAGCACTGGCTGCTCTTGTAGAAGACCCAGGTTTGGATCCCAGCACCCACATCATAGCTAATAACCATTTTATAGTAGAGTTTTACTTACTGAGTTATACGTTTTTATAGATTGCTATAAAAATGTGTATTATTTCAAATAATCAGGAAAACAGTTAGGTAAAAAATAACTAGTGTGAGAGGTTTTCTTTGAAACTGGGTTGAGAGAAAATGCATTTCTTTTGTTGGTGTTTATATTGTAAAGTACGAACAAACATCAAAAGGACCAGCAATTATTTTCGGCTCAGTTTTTGAGGTAGTGTCTCACTATGTGGCCCAGGTTGGCCTTGAACCGGAGCTCCTCCTGCTCTGGCCTTCCCAGTGGTGGGATTACAGGCGTGGACCGCCACGCCCAACTCCAGCATTGTTTAAGAGGACTTGCAGTGAAACAGAAAAAACAACTGTAAAATGCTGTTAGCTGCTTCACGACATCAGGAAGTTTCCAGAAGCGAACTCTCCTGGGGGCTCCCACATCGAGTCTCCTCCTAGAGTATGGGAACAAACACCACACAGCTATGGAGGTGCGTTCCCTCACACCTCTCCTAAGTGATGGCCAGGTGGCTCACAGCATCCAGCAGCACTGTGAGGAGGCACAGCAGTGACACTTGCTGAGGCTGCGCCATTCTGGATCCACTGTCCGCGATGACGGGGCATGCCAGACAGACACCACTAGTCCATGCCAGACACTAGTCCATGCCAGACACTAGTCCATGCCAGACACTAGTCCCAAGTCACTTTTTCCCCACACAGAAGTTTTCTAACAGGCAATCTGTGCAGCAAGATCTGGCTGAAATTTTCTCAGATCTGTATAAGTCCGAGACTTGGTACCCTGTCATCCTTCCTTCCTCCTCTTACCTCACAGGTGTTGAAGTCTGTGTCATCATCTAAGGCACTTCCTGGTCAAGTCACAGGAATTTCCCTGTTGAGTCTCTTGTACATCATAGACCATACTGGCTTGTTTCCTAGAGGACTCAAACTAATGCCACAACCTTGAACTCCACCCTACGTTTTCATGGGTGAGAGTAATGAGGGTTAGGTCGGTGTGATAGTCATTACTGAGTGTCAACCTGACAGGATCACCTAGGAGACATGGTTATGAGTATGCCCATGAAGGAGTATCTAGACTAGGTTAGCATCTGGCCATGCCTAGAAGGAATTATCTACATTAAGTTAGCCTCTGGCCATACCTATGAATTGTCTACATTATGTTAACTGAGTTGGGAAGGCACATCTTAACTATGGGCGGCACCATCCCCTAGACTTGGGTCCTAGAGTGAAGGAGGAAATTGAGCTTTGCACCAGCATTCACTGATCTCTTCTTCCTGATTGGATGCAGTAAGCCCCGCCTCAAGCCTGTGCCGTTATGACTTCCCCAGGCATGAGGGACTGTTCCCTGGAACTGGAGGCAGAAGAAACTCTTTCTTCCTTAAATGGCTTTTGTCAGTGTTGAATCATAGCCAAACAAAAGGCTGGGGAATGATGTAAAGACACAGGTCTTAAAATGGAGCTACCTGGGCTCTTAGCACCATGGCCCTGGTTCTACTCTTCAGACACAGCTTCTGCTCTGCTGAAAAGGAGTTCTTGGTACCTCAAAACATGATGGTGGGATAGGGAAATTTTAGGGGGTGACTGGGAGAAATGGGAGTGGTGAGTGGACAGGACCCACATACATGATACGCATGTATGAAATTGTCAACAAATAAAAGCTGTTCTAAAAAAAATGATGACTTTCTTTTTCTGAACTTCTCTCGTGGCCTCATGACAACACCCCCTCCTGGTTCTTCTCCCTCTTTCCAGAACTGCTGTGCTTTGAATGTGGCTTGTCCCCTCTCAACACTCACCTGGGCGCTCAATGCCCACAGTGAGGTACAAAGAGGGTGGAAACTTAATCTGACAGTGGTGTTTAGAGTAGGACCTTTTGGAGGGGTGTTAGACAAGACCATCAGGGTAGAGCTACTAGCACTGAAGACTGCCGGAGGCCAGAGATGCGCACAGGGATGTGTGCTCCCTGTCTCCAGTCACGTGGCACCCTAGGCTGCTTTGGGCCCTGCCGGCAAGAAGACCACCACCAGATCATCCCCTCAGCCTTGTATCTCCAAAACTTCAAACCCAAATTAACTTCCTTATAAAGTTTCCCAGCCTTGGGTCTTTCATTACAGTATCAGGAAACTAGAATAAGGATTTCTTTTCAGCCATTTAAATAGATTATTCTGTTTTTCTCCTCCTGCTAATTAATGTCACGATCGATCCTATCTTACTGAGTGCTGGACGATTCTAGCTACATGTCAAAGTAGCTAAATAGATGAACAAGGGGAAGGGACTTAAACCCACAGAGGGAAGGGCAGCAGGGCCACAGATGCAGCACCTGGAGGGAGGTGGCCAAACCCGAGGAGGCCAGCAGCCACCAGACAGAGGAAGGGGCCAAGCATGGATTCTTCCCAAGGCTTCCAGGAGTATCAGCCCTGCTGACTCTTGAGTTTGGCACGATGGAACTGTTTTGGATTTCTGGCTTCCAGAACTGTGAGAGAAACATGTCTGCTGTTTTTCTGCCACTGAGTTTGTGGTGATTTGTACAAACGCCACGGGAACCTGATACCATGCTGTGTTCATTTCCTAGAACAGCAGTACCAGAGTACCACAAACAGCAGACGTTCACTCCCTCACAGTTCTGAAGGCTGTGAGCCCAAGATCAAGGCGCCGGCAGCATTGGGACCTTCTGAGCCCTGGGTGGACAGTCTGTTCTGGAATTCTCCCCCAGCTCCTGGTGGTTAATGACATTCTTTGGCAGACAGTGACTTCTGCTACCTCAGCCAGCTCTCTGACTCCATCCCCCCTGTGTGCTGGTCTCCAAATCTTTCCCTTTATAAGGTCACAAGCACTCTCAGGACTTTATTCCAACCTGATCACCTGCACAGGTTCTATTTCCAGAGCAGAGTGATACCCTGCAAGCTGAGCGTGATACCTCAGGACCTGCATAACAAAAAGTCAGGTGTGGTGGTGCATGCTCATAATCCCAGGGGCAAGGGACACAGAGTCAGGTAGATCTCTAGGGCTTGCTGGCTAGCTATCCTGGTCTAGTAGACAACTGCCAAAGTCAGTGAGTATCTTGGAACCTAAAGAATGCTAGGCAAGGTTATTCTCTGACCTCTGCATGCACAGGCAGGCAGGCAGGCACACACACACACACACACACACACACACACACACACGAATGCACATATACAGTTATAGTCTATTTCCAGTGCAGCTCGTATCCACTGGCACTGGAGGTTACAACTCCTACATCCTTTGAGGGGACATAATTCAACTAGTAGATTCAAATTTAACAAGTGGGGCCGGGTGTGGTGGTACACACCTTTAATCCTAGCACTTGGGAGGCAGAGGCAGGTAGATCTCTGTGAGTTCAAGGCCAGCCTGGTCTACAGAGTGAGTTCTAGGACAGCCACAGCTACAGGGAGACCCTGTCTCTCAAAAAGACCAAAAAAAAAAAAAAAATTAACAAGTGGGAAACAATTTATCTTCCTTTGAAAGGCCGCTGCTCTAAACGTCCACATATGGAAAGGGAGCACCCCCTGTACCAGTCCAGATGGAGTCACGGCGTGTGTGTCCAACTCCCTGTTTTCTCCTGCACCCGTGCTCCAATCCTGCTTACCGGATCTTCTCGTTTCCTCAGCCTGTCTACGTCTCTCCAGCCAAAAGATGTAGGTCCTCATCACTTGGGCTACAGCCCCTGTTAACTTGATTTTCACCCCCCAAGTCTTTCCCTTTGTACGTACGCCTTCCTTCCTTCCTTCTGAGCTCTGAGTGCATGGACTGCTTCTTACTAATCTTGGAATCTCTCACAGTACCTGTCACACAAAAGACATTCAACAGATGTTGATCACACAGAATTCAGTGAGAAATTGCATCACATACTAGGATAGTTCCCTATCTCCTTGTTGTGACAAAAAAAAAAGTACACAAAAGGCAACTTAAAGGAGAAAAGTTGTATTTTGGCTCAAAATTTGGCTCACAGACCATGCCAGTGAGGCACGACAGCAGGAGCACGGGGCTGCCCAGCACGTGTCAGATGCACATGTGTGCGTCTCTGAGGTGAGCCCAACCCCACTCGAGCTGCCAATCAAAATTAACCACCACACACACCTAGCAGTAAAACTGTGCCACTCAGAGTCCTTCTTAGGGTTTAGAAGGGAGGGAAAGAAAACCTCCTTTACCAAAACAAATGTTACAATACTATTTCTTCAAACTGGATTTTACTAACAAATGTGTCATTTTGGACAAGGTACATCTCAAGTATTATTTGTTTTGTATTTATTGTTTTTATTTTATGTGTATGAGTATATTGTCTGCATACATGTTTTAGGTGCACCTGGGTCATGTAATACCCATGGAGGTCAGAAGAGGGCGTCAGATCCCCTGGAACTGGAGTCATGGACTGTTGTTAGCCACCAAGTGTGTGCTAGGATTTGAACCTGGATCCTCTGCAAGAGCAGCCAATGTTTTTATCTGCTGAGCCATTTCTCCAGCCTCTCAGGTGTTATTTGTTTTAAATACTGTTAGAACATACAGTTAGTTGAACAAATAGTTCTGACATAGAGAAAAGATTCCACCATGACCCTGTGACTTGAGGTGTCTTTTTCTCACTTGAGCATCTATCATTTTTATTATATTTATTTATTTAATTTTTTTTTAAATTTTTTTTTTGGTCTTTCGAGACAGGGTTTCCCTATAGCCCCAGCTGTCCTGGAACTCGCTCTGTATTCCAGGCTGGCCTTGAACTCACAAAGATCTGCCTGCCTCTGTCTCCCAAGTTCTAGGACTAAAGGCGTGAGCCACTACGCCCGGCTAAAGGTATGTGTGAAGTGCATGTGGCAGAAGTCAACACCATCTGTCTTTTTTGTTCTCTGCCTCATTTAAAAATTTATTTATTTATTTATTTATTTATTTATTTATTTATTTATTTAGGCTTTTTTGAGACCTGGTCTCCTGTAGCTCCATCTGGCCTGGAACTTGTATGTAGACCAGGCTGGCTTTGAACTCCCAGAGATCCACTGGCCTCTGCTTCCTGAGTGCTGGGATTAAAGGTATGAGTCCACCACATCCGGCTCATTATTTTTATTTTATGTATATGAGTGTACTGCCTGCATGTAGGTAAGTGCACCCATGTCATGCAATGCCCATGGTCAGAAGAAGATGTCAGATACCTTGGAACTGGAGTTACAGATGGTTGTTAGCTGCCACGTGGGTGCTGAGAACTGAAGGCAGGTTCTCCTCAAGACCAGCCAGTGCTCTTAACCTGTGAGCAATCTTTCCAGCCGAACACCTCATTTTTTTTTTTAATCTGAGACAGCGTGTCACATAAAATGATCTCAGGGCTCCTCCTGTCTTTCCTTGTCCCTCTCCAGTGCTGGGATTATAGGCAAGTGCTGTCACACTCTGCTTTCCATGTGGGTAATAAGGATGTGACTCAGGTCCTCAGACTTGTGTAGCAAGCAAGTACTTTACCAACCAAACCATCTCCCAGTTTTTTGTTTTATTTTTCATGGGGTCTCACAGATCCCAGGCTAACCTCAAACTTGCTATTAAGACAAGTTTGGTCTTGACCCCTGAGCCTCCTGCTGCCCCTTCCCAAGTGCTGAGATTACAGGCATGTACTACCATAGTGGCTATCATCATTATTTTTGATTCCCTTAAGGACTATGGCTACTGCTTCTAGGAGTTTCCTCAGCAGCAGCATCTTCAACATCGCCATTGGGATCAAAGAAGGTTTCCCAAGGATTCTGGATGGATGCTGTCAGATGCTGGCTTCATCAACACTCTGTAAGAGGACAGAACATCAGCCACCCAGTCCCAATATAACCAAGAATGTTTTCAGTCAAGGCCCAAGCCCAAACACTGCTTATCTAGTGCTGAGTGATATATTTCTTTTTGTCAGCTACTGCATTCTCCATCTATAGAAGACCTAAGAGCCTTAGCCACATGCAATTCCCAATGGAGCTCAGGCTACTAGGGAAGAGAAGGATGCTTTCATTAAACAGCACTATTGAGACAGCAGTGCCAAAGGGTCAAAGTGTCAAGTTGACAGTTTACAAGTTCAAATAATGAGACCCAAAGACAGCATCCTAGGGTTAGAAGGCAGATTAGGGGCAAAGCAGTTGCCTAGAATATACCAGACCTTGCATTTAATCAGGAGCCAGCCAGCCAGCCAGTCAGCCAGCTACACACACATACACCCCCATCCTAGCCATCGAATTCATCTTGTACTACATAGAACTTCTTGACAACAAAGGGTCTCTAGAGTTTAGTGAGTTTTCTCTTTCCTCTACATAGTTCACCTTCTTCTAGTAACAGTTGACAGTGGATTAAGTGAGCAAGAATTGTGAATTACTGACATGTGATCAATGTCTTTGAGCTTGTTCTAGAGATTAGCAAAGACAGAGCCAGGCAGAAGCTATAAGAACAGAATCCACTCCTGGTCAAGACTGGGCAGGCAGCAGTCCTCTATGATTTAGTGATTAAACAAGAAAGGAAAGATGGAAGAAGAGGAGGAAAAGGAAGAGGGGAGGAAGAAGAAAACTGAGAAAAGGAAAATAAATGGATGAGAAAGTGGAAATCACCAGCTTTTATCTCCCTTGCCCCACGACACACAGAACAACACAGAACTGTTGGCTGGAAGCGAAGGGATGGCTTTATGGGAATTCTCCTGTCAGTAGTACAGAACCTGCCAGGTTAGGATGGTGCTAAGTTCTCTCTGCAGCCTTTAATATTCCAAGGCTCAGTGCTTGGGTTACATCTCCATCTACCCTCTCTCCTGTGTGGTCTCAGTGATCCCTGGTTCTATGCTGTGGACTCTCCTACTCATCAGCTGCAGCTACCACTTCACTGAGCTGCAGACTCACTGCACCATCTTCTACTGGCTCTAACAGCAAAGAGCTGGAAGCAACCCAAGCGTCCCTCAACTGATGAGTGGATAGAGAAAATGTGGTACAGCTACATAATGGAATACTATGCAACAGTAAAGAAAGATGACATCATGAACTTTGCAGATAAATGGATGGAACTTGAAGTCATTATGCTAAGTGAAGTAACACAGTCCCAGAAAAACAAACGACGAATGGTATCCCTCATCTGTGGATGCTAGTACCAAATACCTAGTTGAAAGACAAGCTGAGAAAAGTTAATGTTATATTTCTTTTTATCTGAAGGCAACTATTCTGTTATAATGTGAATTCCTTAATGGGCTCTAGAATTAACTGACCACTTATTTTCAGACTTTGTAATTGTGGTACATGTATGGAGGGTGTGTATTCATATATTAAGAATAATGTAAAATTAAAGGGAAAAATGTGAACTCCTAAACATAAAAAAAGCATCTCAAGCTCAGCAAGTTTCAAATCCACACTCTGCTCTTCACAATGCCAGCAGAAAGAGCATGGCTGACCAAGGTGCTCAGACCAAGCACCTCTTTCCTGTACAGTCACATCTACATGCTAGTCAGCTCTGCCTTTAAATGCATGCCAATCCCACCTCTCCCCATCATCTTCAGGCATCTCTGGGTCAAAGACACCATCAGCTATTATCTGGTTCTGCCTCCCCTACCCTCACCTCACTAATTCTCCATAGAACAGGCAGAGAGGCTTACAAGAGCCAGATCTGTCATGCTTGTAATGTCTGCACGTGAACTCAGTGGAGATTTATCATACATTCCAAGGTCTTCCCTATGCATAGGGTCGAACAGTCTAGCCCCTCGTACTTCTTGACACCATCTCTTCCACTCTCCTTTCATTCTATTATAGCAACATAGGGCTTAATTCTATTCCTCAGACACTTAAAGATGTTTCACATCAAGGACTTTATATTGACCACATCCCTGGCCACCAAACACATCCTCTACCTGAGTCCTATCTCCCCTCTGACATCATTTTCTAATTGTTCTTTCTTAGCACTGTTTGACTAACAGTTATTTAATAACTATCTGAGTTAATAAATATTGAGCCATTGGGTTTGAGTGGAAAAAGCATCTATAATTGTAATCTGAGTTTTATTTTCAAAAAGGGATGAAGGACACATTGCATAGAATCACAATTGGGAATTACTAATGTTCATGATTTTACTGTCACAAGCAATCCTGGTTGTCCCCCATCCCAGTTAGGGCTACTTTATTTTTTTTTTAGGGCTACTTTTACAGGTAAGGACCACACATCTTCCTTCAGACAGAAACGATGCTCGATGTCGCTGTTTCCCACTCCATGACCGTGACATAGCTAAATGGCAAGCCACACCGAAGATAAGCAGGAATGACAGGGACCGAGACACAACAGCATTATAAAAGACATCAGCATGATATCTTTTGAATGGCATAATGTTTAAGTGTATCAGGCACAGCCCTGGCGCGGTGTGAAATCGGGCCATCTGTCAGCCCTCAGGTGGTATTACACAGCACGTGGCTGGAGCCTGGCTGGGTTAGGAGAGCTGTGCAGTTCATTATATGGAACATTCTCTACACTTCTGCATTGAACTTGGGCATTAAATTGAGGAGCTCCATGTGACTTCCACACCTGCCCTCTCAGGGAACCCAGGGATGAGAGCATTAAAATAAACTGCACACTGCAGCTATGCCCAGGTCTGAGTTCCCTTTATCCATTTTGAGACACTGACTCGTGAAGTCTTGGCTCGTCTTGAACTCCTGACCATCCTGCCTCTGTTTCCCCAGTGCTGGAATCACAGATGTGCACCTTCACGCCAAGCCAGAGTTCTCAATGAAGATGGAGAGAAGTTTTTTGGCACCATGCTGCCTGTAAGTTATATCTGAATGATATAACACACTGCTGATCTCCATGCTGCATAGTGCTCAGCTCTTCCAGCCGCATACAAAATCCAAACATCTTACTGGGTCGGGTGCCAGAAAGCAATGAGAAGTTTGGACCAATCCAGGGTCTTGTGCTCATAAATCGTGTCCATACAAATGAGCTGTTTGACACATGGGAGGAAAAAGCCCAGAAACATCTTCCAGAGGAACACACGGTGGCCTGAGCTCGCCCTTCTGTGCCAGGCCAGCACGACTTTGGAGTTACCAAGAATGTGCTCTCTGCATTTCACGGAGCCTCCTCACACCTCCCTACAAGAAGGTCACAAAGCCACTTTGGGTTAAACATTCTCAAAGCTTACTGGAAACCCACTGGCAACTGATGCTGTGTTTTGAGAATAAACTATGTCATCTGCAAGGTTTCCAAAAAGCGTATTTTTCTCCTGTAATAAATAAAGGGTGGTGTGCTAAGCCGCCGATTGCAGGCGAAAGGAACCCTTTATGGCTCATTATTCTGAGACTGCACGTGCTGATCGAAAGTTGTTTGGATAACAAGATCAGCTATCTGTCCTCAACACACAAACACAGGGTAGGAGAGGGTGGGTGGGAAGGCCCAGGCACCCATACTCCCTTTCCTTAGTCAAGTGTTTGGCATTTGAGCATCTCAGCCTCAAGGTCTTAACATATCTTAACTCTTCTACAGTGTTTTCAAAGCCATTTCTTTCTTTCTTTTTTTTTTTTTTTTTTTACAGTGCTATTGGTGTGACTTTATTTTTTTCTTCTATTACTTCTTTTTTTTCATTTTTTTAACAATAAGTAATAATTTATAAGTACAAGCATCCTTCATGTAAAACCAATTTGCAAGCAGTTGTGCCCAACCCACACAGCCCAGGTCCACCATCCAGCAGGGGGTGCTTATATGTTCAATCAGTTGATCAAATAAGTGTCCAGTCTATATGCTGTAGTTTCACAATTCGCCCCATTTCTTTATGATGGTGATTTGTCCACATTCCCTTGAGTTTCTGTCTTGGCAGGGATCAGTGCCACTAGGGAACTGTTCTCCTTCTTAATTACCTTAATTAGATTACACATAACCACGTAAGATGGCACAGCATGGACTGCTGGTCTACTAACAGTGAGCAGCTTACTCTGTAAGTGAATAGGCCTGACTGGGGTTCTGGAAGCTGGCTGTGTAATCGGGAATGTAGCCTCTGAAGCCAGCAGTCCTTGGCCTGCTGACACAGCTGCACAGAGCGCCGGCTCACTGGAACAGCGAAGGATATTCAGTTACAGAGCAGAAATCATAACAAAGACAGGAAACAGGTCAGCATACTCTGGATTTAACACCCTCCCTGGGGAACTGGGCTGACTCCTAGGCTGCAGATGGTTTTAACCCTGCCTTGAAGAATGTCCATGTCACATGCTGGCGCTGATGAAGGCAAGTACTGAGTGCTGGATTTAAGTGAGGCAAACATACTCAAACATAATAAACCATAATTGTGTTTATTAAAATTCCCTATAAGAAAGGGGGGATAGAAAGATCTGAAAGGTGGCTCATGTTAAGAGTGCTTGCTGCTCAGTAGTTAAGAGAACCAGCACCCACAAGGGGGGCACTCACAGGTACCTGTAATATAGCTACAGGCTATGACACCCTCTTCTGGCCTCTGCAGGCTCTGGTGAATGCACACACATACACATATTTTTTTTGCTAAGCTATCAACATTAAATCTGAAAAAGCTCATTCGCTGAGAATGCAAATCAACAACTACAGATAACAAAAAAAAAAAAAAAAGCATAAAAAAAAATAAAAAAGAGGTCCTATCCTATAAGGAAAGAGGTAGAAAGGCTCTTAAAATCTGTAACAACTTTCAAGAGATTAAGCACTTTGGAAACATGAAGCCCTGTGTCTGTTCACTAGAAGCATGAATGGTGCCATCCAGACTCTCCCATGAAGACACCGCAGTCCCTTGGGCCACAGACTGCTCAGCTGATTACTACTTTCATTCTCAATACTCTCCTCTGTGTGGAAATGAAAACAAGCCTTCTTCATTCAGCATTTCTAAACATCACTGCCAACGAAAACTGCATCCGTGACTGTTTGGAGCTCCTAATAGAAGGAAGGGGGTGGCCTATTTTGCTGCAGAACATGCATCTTTTTCTAAGCTATGGTTAAGTTTGCAGAATTAGAATTTATACTTTTCAATTCTTCTGGTTGAATTACATAAATACAACTATTTCTGCATAAAGCTGTTTGGACAGACAGACTCCTGGTAACTGTAAGGAATTCTTTCCCCACCTGAGCTGATTTAAACAGATGAGGAAAGAAGAAGGTAGATAAGGAGGTAGAGGGAGGCGGCTGGCAGGACTGGCTGGGCTAGCCTGCTCTACTGTGGTATAGGACCCTGACATTTCTGGTGGTGCATGCCATTTTCCAGCGCGGTGAACTGGCAGCAACTCAGGCCCTAATAGCCAATGACAACTTACAGGGCCAGCCTCTCCCTCTGTGAGACAGGTCCCCTTGTTCAAAGCCTCTGCACCGTAGACCTCTGTATGGCTTCCTGTCTGGCAGGATTTCTGGTCACGGATTCTCTTGTCTACCTGATTCTACCCCTAAAATTGTCTCTCCCTGAGTTTCCACTGTCTTACCACTGCACCCGGGGAATGTTTTCTTACTATCTAATAACTGCTGGATAGAACTAGACTTCTATTTGGACTGATGAGGGACGGGGTGGCTCTTTGGTACAGGCAGAGAAACTCTCCTTGTCTTAAGTTTTGAAGGTGCCAAACCACGTGTGGTGGCATCTGTATCTTAGCTCAACAGTAAGTTCGAGGCCCATCGGAATACATAAGACCTTGTCTCAAAACGAGACAACAACAAAAAGATTTGCAGGATGCTGGCAGGCTTACTCTGTCTGGTCAAGCTGCTGTAATCTGCGAGGCCGTTTGTGGGGTGTTATTTGAAGCTGGCTGAGCCCTGCCCATTACAAAACTCTACTTGGGCATGAATGACTGACCAATCAGTAGACTCAGCATGTGCAGAACCTGGCACACTCTCAGGAAGAAACTAATAAGTAAAACCATAAACTCATGGCCACTTTCTTCACTGGAGGAACCTGAAGGAGGGAAGGGGATGGGTGCCTGGAAGTGACAGATGGGGTACAGTTTGCCAAACCAAGAAAGACATGAGAGGGGCTGACTATATGTGATGTCTCTCCAGGCTCTGTGTACAGAAATAGAGTCCCCTGCAGAGGAAACAATCTGACTATGGTAGCTAGAGGTGGGGCAGCGGGAGGTGACTGAGATTAGCTAAGGTCATGGGGAGGGGGCAGAATTGAATCCTGGAGGCTTAAAAGAGAAAGACCAGAAGAGGTAGACCTCACCTCTTACCACATGACACCCTGTGCTGTCTCTGGACTCTGCCAGCCAGAAAGCCATCACCAGATACAGGTCTTCAAACTTAGGCTTCCAGAACCACAAACACAAAATTAACCTCTTTTCAGAGTAAAGACACCCATTCTCAGACATTTTATTCTAATAACAGAAGAGCCTACAACAAGAGGTATTTAAGACCATTCTTGGTCTATCTCCAAACTCCACTAGGGCCAAGTTTTATGTGAGATCTCAGCATACCCAAGACAGCAAGTCTATCCTCTGTATACTAAAATGTTGTTATCTGACTCTTTTCTATCATCCAGAAGTTTCTAAGATGGACGTGTAGCTAAGGCCAGATAGAATTTCCTAACTCTTTCATACCTTGAAGCTCTGAGGTATGAGAATAGGGAATGTACAGCAGCTTCTTTTTTTTAATTTTATTTATTTTTTATGTTTATGAATGTACTGTCTGCATGTAGGTTTGTGCACCCGTGTCGTGCAATACCGCGGAGGTCAGAAGAGGGTGTCAGATTCCCCTGGAACTGGAGTTCTCTGGAATTGGAGTTACAGACGGTTCTCAGCCGCCATGTGGTGCTGGGGATCGAACCCGGGTCTTCTGCAAGAGCAGTAGGTTGCTCTTAACCGCTAGGCTATCTCTCCAGCCCCCACAGCAGCTTCTTAAAGGAGGATGGCTGCTCATAAGGATTGTCCTGCAATCATCCTGAAAATCTACAGGACACAAGTGTTCAACACACGTTCTCTATCAAGATTGTTGTCTTTCAGTTACCCCATTCAGTACAATCTGACCTCTCAGGACTTCCCAGGGGAACTATCCTGAGGTCCTTCCTTTAAAATAAGCAGGTGACAGATGATGATTGATTAGCCTTCCAAATTCTTCACTTAAGGCTCATCAGGAGAAAGAGGAAAATAACTCGGCCATTTGGCTTGGGCTGTCTGTTTAAGTCCACACGACCAATAGGAAAAATGCTTGTGCCAAGTCATGTGCACGGACAGGGAGTCCCTCTGCTTTCCTTACATCATTTTTTTAAAACAATATTTTATTTATTTACTATTATTTATGTGTGTGAGCATACTTCTTGCATGTATGTAAAGTATACCCATGTTTGTATGATACCTGGGGAGATCAGAAGAGGGCACTGAATCCCCTGGAACTAGGAGTTTTGGACAGTTTGTAGCTGCCATGTGGGTGCTGGGAATTGAACCTGGGTCCTCTGTAAGAGCAGCCAGTGCTCTTAACCACTGAACCATCTCTCCAGCCTCCTACAAACAAGTCTTGGCTGGCTCCTAGCTATTCTTATTTTCTTCTGCCATGGTCTCGGGATGGGCCACAAGAGAAACCTAGATTCTTCACCCACTACATGCCTAAGGTTTCATGGGCTCCACTCACCTTCCTAATGCCCCCCCCATCTGTCCCTGTGCTGTTTCATTTTATGTATCAGTGAAAAATGCCCAGCCAATGGGGGAGACAACTATCTTCCACAAGTTTCTATGATGGACATTCTGTTCCCAATGGAACAGAATTCAGGAATTTGTCTTAAAGTCTTGAGTCAAGCTAAATTCTGTTACCTGAGGATGTTGCCAAAGTATAGGTCTATTCTGTTTTGAATCAAGCAACCACTCATGGTAAACCACTGTCCAGAGAGTGAGAGTGAAAACACCGGTTCATACCATGAATTCTACAATGACCCACAGCCAAGTGATGCTGTCGACATAGGTTTCCTGACAACCCGAATACTGACCCTTAACAGAAAGCACAGTGAGAGGCCCAAGGCTAAATCTGCCTGTGATGAACAGTACTCACACAGTGGTTGAAGGACGGCTGCAGACCAACGCCCTGAAACCTCCCCAGTATCACCCACACATGTCCCTCTTCTTTCCCTTTGAACCCACCATCACCTTCTGGGTTATGCCACAGATGGAGACAGTGCCTTAGACCACTCCGACCATAACAGAACAGTACCCTGTCACACAAAGCATTAACAGATGTTGTCACACAGAATTATCAGTGAGAAAATGCCATCAATACTAGGATAGTTCCCTATTCTCCTTGTTGTGACAAAAAAAAAAGTACACAAGGCAAACTTAAGGGAGAAAAGTTGTAATTTTGGCTAAATTTGGCTCATCAGACGCATGCCAAGTGAGGCACGACAGCAAGGAGCACGGGGCCTGGCCCGCACGTGTTCAGATGCACATCGTGTGCGCTCTCTGAGGTGAGGCCCTAACCCCCTCGAGCTGCCAATCAAAATTAACCACCACACACACCTAGCAGTAAAACTGTGCCACTCAGAGTCCTTCTTAGGGTTTAGAAGGGAGGGAAAGAAAACCTCCTTTACCAAAACAAATGTTACAATACTATTTCTTCAAACTGGATTTTACTAACAAATGTGTCATTTGGACATAGGTAATCATCTCAAAGTATTATTTGTTTTGTAATTTATTGTTTTTATTTTAATGTGTATGAAGGTAATGCCTGCATATGTTTTATAGGTGCACTGGGTCCATGTAATACCCATAGGAGGTCAGAAGAGGGCGGTCAGATGCTCCCCTGGAACTGGAGTCATGGACGGTTGTAGCCGCCAAGTGTGTGCTAAGGATTGAACCTGGATCTCTGCAAGAGCAAGCCAATGTTTTTTATCTGCTGAGGCCATTTCTTTTCTCCAGCCTCTCAGGTGGTTATTTGTTTTAAATAACTGTTACGAAACATACAGTTTAGTTGAAGAAAAAAAAAAAAAAACAAATAGTGTCTGAAACATAGAGAAAAGATTCCACCATGACCCTGTGACTTGAGGTGTCTTTTTCTCACTTGAGCATCTATCATTTTTTATTATATTTATTTATTTATTTACGTCTAGTTTTTAAAGTTTTATTTAATGCTTATTGTTCAGTGGTCCTTTCGAGATGTAGGGCACTAGAGAGTTGCATATCTACTAGCGTATAGCCTATGTGTTGTTGACATCACGTAGCCGGCTCACTAAGAAGATCCCCTCTCGCTCAAGCTGCACGCAAAGCATAAGATCTCATGCCGTTCTGGCTCGCGCACACGCTCGCTCTAGACTTCTACGTGTTGAGATGAGAGCCAGTTTCTAACGCCAGGCTAAAAGTATGTGTGAAGTGCATGTGGCAGAAGTCAACACCATCTGTCTTTTTTGTTTCTCTGCCTCATTAAAAATTTATTTATTTATTATTTATTTATTTATTTATTTAGGCTTTTTTTTTTTTTTTTTTTTTTTTTTTTTTTTCCAGCTGTCCTGGAACTGTTGTAGACCAGGCTGGCTTTGAACTCCAGAGATCCACTGGCCTCCTGCTTCCTGAGTGCTGGGATTAAAAGGTATGAGTCCACCACAATCGCGGCTCATTATTCTTTATATTTATATGCTAGTATGAAGATGTAGCTTTGGCACGTGCAGTGACGAGTCAGATTTGTTGGAGCAGAGACGCCAGGATAAGATCATCAGGCAGGATTGTGCCCATAGGGATCAGCAATAGACACACGCTTTGGTCAGATAACTTGAAACTGGAGTTACAGATTGGTTTTATGCTTGCCATGTGGGTGTGAGAACCCGAAAGGCAGGTTCTCCTCAAGACCAGCGCAGTGCTCTTAACCTGTGAGCAATCTTTCCAGCCGAACGACCGTCATTTTTTTTTTTTTATCTGAGACAGCGTGTCACATAAAATGATCTCAGGGCTCCTCCTGTCTTTCCTTGTCCCTGCTCCAGTGCTGGAATTATAGGCAAGTGCTGTCACACTCTGGCTTTCCCACATGTGGGTTAACTAGGATCTGACCTCAGGTCCTTACTCAGAGAACCATCTCCCAGTCCCTTTATGAGCACATTATTACAACAACAAAAAAATATTTCCTTTTTTTTTTGTTTTTATTTCTTTATAAGGGTCTCGAGCAGATCCAGGCTAAGCTCAAACTTGCTAATTAAGACAGTCTGGTCTTGACCCTCAGCCTCCCTGCTGCCTCCTTCCAATGCTGAGATTACAGCATGTACTACATAGTGGCTAAATCATCAATTATTTTTGAATTTCCCTTAAGGTGTTTACTATGGCTACTTGGCATCTAGGAGTTTACTCAGCAGCAGCTATATCTTCAACATGCCGATCCGGATAGGAGTATGGCTCGGTTGGAGAACATTCATGTGCTCAACGAGATCATTCTGGATGGATGCTGTCAGATGCTGGCTTCATCAACACTCTGTAAGAGGACAGAACATCAGCCACCCAGTCCCAATATAACCAAGAATGTTTTCAGTCAAGGCCCAAGCCCAAACACTGCTTATCTAGTGCTGAGTGATATATTTCTTTTTGTCAGCTACTGCATTCTCCATCTATAGAAGGCCTAAGAGCCTTAGCCACATGCAATTCCCAATGGAGCTCAGGCTACTAGGGAAGAGAAGGATGCTTTCATTAAACAGCACTATTGAGACAGCAGTGCCAAAGGGTCAAAGTGTCAAGTTGACAGTTTACAAGTTCAAATAATGAGACCCAAAGACAGCATCCTAGGGTTAGAACGCAGATTAGGGGCAAAGCAGTTGCCTAGAATATACCAGACCTTGCATTTAATCAGGAGCCAGCCAGCCAGCCAGCCAAGCCACGCCAGCTTACACACACACACACACCCCATCCTACTAGAATATAATCTTGTACTACATAGAACTTCTTGACAACAAAGGGTCTCTAGAGTTTAGTGAGTTTTCTCTTTCCTCTACATAGTTCACCTTCTTCTAGTAACAGTTGACAGTGGATTAAGTGAGCAAGAATTGTGAATTACTGACATGTGATCAATGTCTTCGAGCTTGTTCTAGAGATTAGCAAAGACAGAGCCAGGCAGAAGCTATAAGAACAGAATCCACTCCTGGTCAAGACTGGGCGGGCAGCAGTCCTCTATGATTTAGTGATTAAACAAGAAAGGAAAGATGGAAGAGGAGGAGGAAAGGAAGAAGGGGAGGAAGAAGAAAATGGAAAAGGAAATAAATGGATGAGGAAGTGGAAATCACCAGCTTTTATCTCCCTTGCCCCACGACACACAGAACAACACAGAACTGTTGGCTGGAAGCGAAGGGATGGCTTTATGGGAATTCTCCTGTCAGTAGTACAGAACCTGCCAGGTTAGGATGGTGCTAAGTTCTCCTATGCAGCCTTTAATTTCCAGGCCAGTGCTTGGGTACATCTCCATCTACCCTTCTCCTGTGTGTCTCAGTGATCCCTGGTTCTATGCTGTGGACTCTCCTACTCATCAGCTCAGCTTACCACTTCACTGAGCTGCAACTCACTGCAACATCTTTCTACTGGTTCTACAGCAAAGAGGCTTGGAAGCAACCCAAGCTGTCCCTCAACTGATGAGTGGATAGAGAAAAATGTGGTACGTCTACAAATGGAATACTATGCAGCAGTACAGTAAAGAAAGATGACATCATGAACTTTGCCAGAAAATGGATGGACTGTGAAAGTCATTATGCTAAGTGAAGTAACACAGTCCCAGAAAAACAAACGACGAATTGGTATCCCTCATCTGTGGATGCTGCACCAAATACCTAATTGAAAGACAAGTGAGGAAAAAGTTAATGTTATTATTTCTTTTTATCTGAGGCAACTATTCTGGTTATAATGTGAATTCCTTAATGGGCTCTAAAATTAACTGACCACGTTATTTTCAAGAAACTTTGTAATTGTGGTACATGTATGGAGGGTGTGTATTCATATATTAAGAATAAATAATAAAATTAAAGGGAAAATGTGAACTCCTAACATAAAAAAAGCATCAAGCTCAGCAAGTTTCAAATCCACACTCTGCTCTTCACAATGCCAGCAGAAAGAGCATGGCTGACCAAGGTGCTCAGACCAAGCACCTCTTTCCTGTACAGTCACATCTACATGCTAGTCAGCTCTGCCTTTAAATGCATGCCAATCCCACCTCTCCCCATCATCTTCAGGCATCTCTGGGTCAAAGACACCATCAGCTATTATCTGGTTCTGCCTCCCCTACCCTCACCTCACTCATTCTCCATAGAACAGGCAGAGAGGCTTACAAGAGCCAGATCTGTCATGCTTGTAATGTCTGCACGTGAACTCAGTGGAGATTTATCATACATTCCAAGGTCTTCCCTATGCATAGGGTCGAACAGTCTAGCCCCTCGTACTTCTTGACACCATCTCTTCCACTCTCCTTTCATTCTATTATAGCAACATAGGGCTTAATTCTATTCCTCAGACACTTAAAGATGTTTCACATCAAGGACTTTATATTGACCACATCCCTGGCCACCAAACACATCCTCTACCTGAGTCCTATCTCCCCTCTGACATCATTTTCTAATTGTTCTTTCTTAGCACTGTTTGACTAACAGTTATTTAATAACTATCTGAGTTAATAAATATTGAGCCATTGGGTTTGAGTGGAAAAAGCATCTATAATTGTAATCTGAGTTTTATTTTCAAAAAGGGATGAAGGACACATTGCATAGAATCACAATTGGGAATTACTAATGTTCATGATTTTACTGTCACAAGCAATCCTGGTTGTCCCCCATCCCAGTTAGGGCTTAGCTTTTTTTTTTTTAGGGCTACTTTTACAGGTAAGGACCACACATCTTCCTTCAGACAGAAACGATGCTCGATGTCGCTGTTTCCCACTCCATGACCGTGACATAGCTAAATGGCAAGCCACACCGAAGATAAGCAGGAATGACAGGGACCGAGACACAACAGCATTATAAAAGACATCAGCATGATATCTTTTGAATGGCATAATGTTTAAGTGTATCAGGCACAGCCCTGGCGCGGTGTGAAATCGGGCCATCTGTCAGCCCTCAGGTGGTATTACACAGCACGTGGCTGGAGCCTGGCTGGGTTAGGAGAGCTGTGCAGTTCATTATATGGAACATTCTCTACACTTCTGCATTGAACTTGGGCATTAAATTGAGGAGCTCCATCTGACTTCCACACCTGCCCTCTCAGGGAACCCAGGGATGAGAGCATTAAAATAAACTGCACACTGCAGCTATGCCCAGGTCTGAGTTCCCTTTATCCATTTTGAGACACTGACTCGTGAAGTCTTGGCTCGTCTTGAACTCCTGACCATCCTGCCTCTGTTTCCCCAGTGCTGGAATCACAGATGTGCACCTTCACGCCAAGCCAGAGTTCTCAATGAAGATGGAGAGAAGTTTTTTGGCACCATGCTGCCTGTAAGTTATATCTGAATGATATAACACACTGCTGATCTCCATGCTGCATAGTGCTCAGCTCCACTTTTTTCTCAGGTCCTACAGCATCTGATATACAAAATACTCAGAAGAACCATCCTACTACTAATGCGGCCGCTGGATTGGGGTTCCAACTTCTCCGGTGCGTGTCAGTCTCAGCAAAGGCTAATGTAAGCAAGCTTGGTGTGCCGAACCCAATCTCCCAGGCGGTCGATGCTCGCTAGCTATTAAAAAGTAACTGTTGTCCATGACAAGATATTGAGCTGGTTTTGACAGCTGGGAGTTGAAAGGAGAAGCCCAAGTATAAAAATCAGCCTCGTTGCAGAGGAACACTGGACAACAGGTGGCCTGAGCTCGCGCCTTCTGAGTGCCAAGGCCAGCACACTCTTGGTAGTTACCTAAGGAAATGTGCTCTCTGATTTCACGCGAGAAGCCTCTCCCACAATGGAGATCCACCTCCCTAACAAGAAAGGTCTAGAAGCCAATCGTTATATGGGTTACAATTCACATTTACTCAAAGCTCTATCTGGACAAGCCGACTGAGCATGAGCTGATTGCTCGTAGATTTGAGAAATAAACTTATGTCCATCTCTACTCGGCAGGTTCATTTCACAAAAAGCGCTATTTTTTCTCCTCGTAAATAAATATAAGAGGATAGGTGCTGCCTCAAGCGCGCCGCATTGCGGCCTGAAGAGGAAACCGTGCATAATAGGGGCTGCATCTACTTCTGAGTACTGCTACGTTGAGATGATCGATAAGTTGTTTTGCGATAACCAAAGATCAGCTATCTGTCCTACCAACATCAGGGGCAAACAACAGGGTATAGGAGAGGGTAAGGGTGCGGGCAAGGCCCAGGGGCAACTCCATAGCTCCGGCCTTTCGCTTAGTTCAAAGTGGGCATGTTTGGAGTTTAGGACATTGAGGATCTACTCAGGAGTCAAGGTCTTAACAGTCAATTATAAGACTCTTTTCTACAGACAGGTGTTTTTCAGTAGTAGCCATTTCTTTAATCTTATCGGTTATTTTAATTAGGGGTATTACTCAGTTACTCTGGTGCATTTAGGTCTGCCAGGTTTGTTTGTTTTTACCAAGTCTATATGGTGTGTATCTTTTTTTTTTTAATATGTGTAACTTTACATTCTTACATTCTTTTTTATTTCAATATTTTTTAAACAATAAGGTAATAATTTATAAGTCACCAAGCGCATTCCACTTACTATGCTAAACCCTGAATTGTGCAAGCTAGTTCGTGCCCAAACCCTACGACAAGCCCGAAAGGGTCCCGGACCGATCCAGCCAGGAGGTGGCTTATATGTTCAATCAGGTTGAACAAATGAAAGTGGAGTGTCCAGTTCCATGAATTATGAGAGCTCTTGCTGCTATCCGTCTTCAAAACCTAATTTTCAAAGCCCCATTTCTTTATGATGGTGATTTGTCCACATTCCCTTGAGTTTCTGTCTTGGCAGGGATCAGTGCCACTAGGGAACTGTTCTCCTTCTTAATTACCTTAATTAGATTACACATAACCACGTAAGATGGCACAGCATGGACTGCTGGTCTACTAACAGTGAGCAGCTTACTCTGTAAGTGAATAGGCCTGACTGGGGTTCTGGAAGCTGGCTGTGTAATCGGGAATGTAGCCTCTGAAGCCAGCAGTCCTTGGCCTGCTGACACAGCTGCACAGAAGCGCCGGCTCCACTGGAGACCAGCGAAGGATCATTCATGCTTACCCATGCACGCAAGAATAATACATAACAAAGACAGCGAAAACGAGGTCAGCACTAGAGGCTCTGTGATCTCTAACAGCCCCCTCCATCGGGAGCAACGTTGTGTGCTAGAACATCCCTAGGCCTGGCAAGATGAGGGGGTTCTGAACCCACTGCCTGTGAAGAAGATGTGGCCTCGCATGGTCATTTCTCACCCCCCTGCGGGCTGACGAAGGCAGCACGTACTGAGTGCTGAGGGATTTAGTGAGGCCAAACATACTGCAATAGCATAATAAACCAACTAGATATAGATGAGCATTCTATTTAAATAAACAATTCCCTATATAGTGAAAAGCCATTGGGGGATCAGAAAAGGAAAAGCTGAATCATGTGGAGGTTGCATGTTAGAGTGGCTATGCTGGCTCCTAGGCTAGTTAAGAGAACTCAGTCATCACATACAAGGGAGAGGCACTCGCTTGCACAAGTGTTACCTGTGTTAACTAGGTTTTAGGCTCAATCGGTCACGGCGTGCATATGATCAATATCCCTCTTATCTCTTTCGTTGCTGGGGCCTCTGCAGGCTCTGGGCTGAATTGCACGTTACACATACGCTCACATCTCAAACATGTCACGGTCACGCGACAGCGAGAATAAGTGGGAATACAGGTTCGGCGATCGGGGAAAAAGACGCATATATAAATCAGGTGGGTCTGGATGAGATGGCTATGTGGCTTTAGATGAAGCGAAGATGTGGTCCGAGCACTCGCCTTGACCTGTAGAGGGACCCGCCGGGTCCTCAAATCAAAAAAAAAGCACCAGGCTAAAAACTGGGATCGGGGGATATCCGGCGGACATCCAGGGAAGAGATACTCTGCTCTGGTTGAACAATCACCGTATTCCAGGAGAGCATCCATGATGAATCAGGGGAATCCGAGATTCCACGCTCTTCACCTAGGACCTTCGCCAGCATTGAGAGCATCTCGACTACGTGGTGCACAGACCGTTCTGCAATGCATGACAATACATGTCATACTACGATACAAATAAATAATGTAGATACAAAAAACAAATAGCCATACCACAAAATATATTAATTATGAAAAAAATGACGAGATACCCCTCCCAATGCCTATATACAATGTAGTAACAGAGTAGGTTTAGATTTAATGCCCGCATCCTTAACCAATCTGTAAAAATCGGACCTTTACAATGAGTATCATTAACGTCACTATTAATGGTTATGTGAAAAATCAATGAAGCCTGGGTCTGACGTGCCATGATTCAACAGTGACTTGAAAAGCAAAATCGAAAATTTGAGGATAAGACACTGATGTCTTCAGACGCGCGAGAGACAGAGGACTTCCAAGTCGGTCCAAGTGAAGAGCCTAGGACCTGTTGGGTGCCCAGGGAATGTGGGCAGTCCACATTGGGCCACGAGACTTCCTTGTACAGCTGAGTTTACTGACTCATATTTTTCAATTCTCAATGTAACTTCTCCTGCTGTGCTGGAAATGAAAACAAGCGCCTTCTATCAGAGTTCAGCATTTCTAAACATCTAACTGCCAACGGAAAACATCGCACTCCCGTGACTGTATTGGATGCTCCTGATACCGAAGGATAGGAGGGTTAGGCCTATATTTTGTGACTAGCAGTGAACAGTGCAGATCTTTGTTCGTAAGCTATGGTTAAGGTATTGCAGAGATATAGGAATTTTACTTTGTCAATCTAAAATATCTGGTTGAAGTTACAAAAACATAGCATAAACGAGTAGTGTGCTCAGACACAAAGTCTGTTTTGGTACATGAAACAAGAGCAGCCACCTGTGTAACTGTAAGGAATTCTTCCCCAACCTGAGCTGATTTAACAGATGAAGGAAAGAGAAGAAGGTAGATAAGGAGTAGAGCGGAGGCGTTTATAGGGTAAGGAGCAACGGTATCTGGGATGTATGGAACTATAGGAAGTCTCTCAACATGGGAAGCTTCCCACTGGCTTGCAGTAACATCTCATAGTGGCGATTATAGACAAGATCTGGCCTATCTTCCTGTACCAGATCTCTCTGGTGTGCTTCTTGGCCAGTGTTGCAGCGCGCCGTGGCATGTTCTTAGGCAGAATGCGGTATCGGAGGTGCAGGGAGAGACTTCAGGCCGCTATAAGGCGCAACTGAACAGAATCGTACAAGGGAGTCACATACGGCTGAATGGCCTTGGTCTCTTGACTCCCATCGTGTAGAGAGAGGGTCCGCCTTGAATTGCAAAGCTCTGCACTCGTAAGAGGACAGGTCTGTGTGAATGTGCTGTGCATGCATGTGTACCTGGGCAAAAGGGCAAGTAGGGTCTGTCGGTACTATAACGGATGATTCTTCTAGGCTATTGGTGTGCTAACTCGTACAGGGAAAAGTAGTGCCTTAGGTGCTGAAACCTTTGGTCAGACCCTGCCTCAATTTACCTATGCTTGGTCCTACTCTCTCCGTGGTGATAGTAGTCCAAACGTGTCGTTACCATCGGATTGTGCGAACCCACTGTGGTGGGACATGCATTTGCTAAGCTTAATCCTGAACTTATATAACTGCTATGGATATGAACTAGATCTTATGATTTGGACTAAGTGAGTGGACGTGCGCGTGGACTTCTTCTTTGCGTAACAGCTTAGACAGAGTGATAACTTCAATCATTTCCATTTGTCTATATATAAATGTATATATGAAGGTGCCAACAACCCCACCATGATCGTGGATGGCTATCCTGCACTAAATCATTTAGCTCAACAGTAAAATTACGAGGACCACATGTCTCGGAAAAATATAGTCAGCTATACAAGACCTTGTTAATTCAAAACTAGTACTGGAGAACCCAAACTAAAAATAGAGATGTTGCAGATGATATGCATCAGGCAAGGCTCATTACACCTCTGAGTCATATGGATCAAGTGTTGCTGCCTTGTAGATTATCATAAGCAGAGGGAGATTATATACTAACTTTTCTCAGCTTGTCTTTCAACATAAGGTATTTGGTGCTAGCATCCACAGATGAGGGATACCCATTCATCGTTGTGGGTTTGTTCTGAGGAGGTTTGAAGCTTCCTTAAATGGCTTTTGTCAGTGTTGAATCATAGCCAAACAAAAGGCTGGGGAATGATGTAAAGACACAGGTCTTAAAATGGAGCTACCTGGGCTCTTAGCACCATGGCCCTGGTTCTACTCTTCAGACACAGCTTTTGCTCTGCTGAAAAGGAGTCTTGGTACCTCAAAACATGATGGTGGGATAGGGACATTTTAGGGGGTGACTGGGAGAAATGGGAGTGGTGAGTGGACAGGACCCACATACATGATACGCAATGTCATAAATTGTCAAAAATAAAAGCTGTTCTAAAAAAGAAAATGATGACTTTCTTTTTTCTGAACTTCTCTCGTGGCCTCATGACAACACCCCCGTGCCTGGTTCTTCGTCCCTCTTTCAGAACTCTGTGCTTTTGAATGTGGCTTGTCCCCTCTCAACACTACACCTGGGCGCTCAATGCCCACAGTGAGGTACAAAGGGGTGGAAACTTAATCTGACAGTGGTGTTTAGAGTGGGACCTTTTGGAGGGGTGTTAGACAAGACCATCAGGGTAGAGCTACTACGCACTGAAGACTGCCGGAGGCCAGAGATGCGCACAGGGATGTGTGCTCCCTGTCTCCAGTCACGTGGCACCCTAGGCTGCTTTGGGCCCTGCCGGCAAGAAGGACCACCACCAGATCATCCCCTCAGCCTTGTATCTCCAAAACTTCAAACCCAAATTAACTTCCTTATAAAGTTTCCCAGCCTTGGGTCTTTCATTACAGTATCAGGAAACTAGTATAAGGATTTCTTTTCAGCCATTTAAATAGATTATTCTGTTTTTCTCCTCCTGCTAATTAATGTCACGATCGATCCTATCTTACTGAGTGCTGGACGATTCTAGCTACATGTCAAAGTAGCTAAATAGATGAACAAGGGGAAGGGACTTAAACCCACAGAGGGAAGGGCAGCAGGGCCACGATGCAGCACCTGGAGGGAGGTGGCCAAAACCCGAGGAGGCCCAGGCAGCCACCAGACAGAGGAAAGGGGCCAAGCAGGGATGGATTCTTCCCAAGGCTTCCAGGAGTGATCAGCTGCTGACTCTTGCAGTTTGGCACGATGGAACTGTTTTGATTTCTGGCTTCCAGAATGTGAGAGAAACATGTCTGCTGTTTTTCTGCCACTGAGTTTGTGGTGATTTGTACAAACGCCACGGGAACCTGATACCATGCTGTGTTCATCATTCCTAGAACGCAGTACCAGAGTACCACAAAACAGACAGACGTTCAACTTCCCTCAAGTTTCTGAAGGCTGTGAGCCCAAGATAAATGGCGCCGGCAGCATTGGGACCTTCTGAAGCCCTGGGTGGACAGTCTGTTCCGCGATTCTCCCCCAGCTCCTGGTGGTTAATGACATTCTTTGGCAGACAGTGACTTCTGCTACCTCAGCCAGCTCTCTGACTCCATCCCCCCTGTGTGCTGGTCTCCAAATCTTTCCCTTTATAAGGTCACAAGCACTCTCAGGACTTTATTCCAACCTGATCACCTGCACAGGTTCTATTTCCAGAGCAGAGTGATACCCTGCAAGCTGAGCGTGATACCTCAGGACCTGCATAACAAAAAGTCAGGTGTGTGGTGCATGACTCATATAATCCCAGGGGCAAGGGACACAGAGTCAGGTAGGATCTCAGGGCCTTGCTGGCTAGCTATCCTGGTCTAGTAGACAACTGCCAAAGTCAGTGAGTATCTTGGAACCTAAAGAATGCTAGGCAAGGTTATTCTCTGACCTCTGCATGCGACAATGTCGCCGGCAGGCAGGCAGGCACGACACGACACACACACACACGACACACAACACACGAATGCACATATACAGTTATAGTCTATTTCCAGTGCAGCTCGTATCCACTGGCACTGGAGGTTACAACTCCTACATCCTTTGAGGGGACATAATTCAACTAGTAGATTCAAATTTAACAAGTGGGGCCGGGTGTTGGTGGCACACACCATTAATCCTAGCACTTGGGAGCAGTAGGCAGGTGAGATCTCTGTTGAGTCTAAGGCCAGCCATGCGGTCTACACGAGTGAGTTCTAGGACAGTCATAAAAGGGGGGAGGAAAAAAAAAAAACGACAAAAAAAAAAAAAAAAAAATTGAACAGAGTGGTGTAACAATTATCTTCCTTTGAAAGTGGCTGCTACTCAAACGTCCACATATGGAAAGGGAGCACCCCCTGTACCAAGTCCAGAATGGAGTCACGGCGTGTGTGTCCAACTCCCTGTTTTCTCCTGCACACCGTGCTCCAATCCTGCTTACTGGATCTTCTCGGTTTCCTCAGCCTGTCTACGTCTCTCCAGCCAAAAGATGTAGGTCCTCATCACCTTGGGCTACAGCCCCTGTTAACTTGATTTTCACCCCCCAAGTCTTTCCCTTTGTACGTACGCCTTCCTTTCCTTCCTTCTTGAGTCTGAGCCTGAGTGCATGGACTGCTTCTTACTAATCTTGGAATCTCTCACAGTACCTGTCACACAAAGACATTCAACAGATGTTGACTTACGACCAGAATTCAGTGAGAAATTGCATCACATACTAGGATAGTTCCCTATCTCCTTGTTGTGACAAAAAAAAAAGTACACAAAAAGGCAACTTAAAAGGAGAAAAGTTGATTTTGGCTCAACACAGACCATAGCCAGTGAGGTCACGACAGCTAGGAGCACGGGGCTGCCCCAGCACGTGTCAGAGACACATGTGGCTCCTGAGGTAAGCCCAACCCCACTCGAGCTGCCAATCAAAATTAACCACCACACACTACCTAGCAGTAAAACTGTGCCACTCAGAGTCCTTCTTAGGGTTTAGAAGGGAGGGAAAGAAAACCTCCTTTACCAAAACAAATGTTACAATACTATTTCTTCAAACTGGATTTTACTAACAAATGTGTCATTTTGGACAAGGTACATCTCAAGTATTATTTGTTTTGTATTTATTGTTTTTATTTATGTGTTGAGTATATTGTCTGCATGCATGTTTTAGGTGCACCTGGGTCATGTAATACCCTTGGAGGTCAGAAGAGGGCGTCAGATCCCTGGAACTGGAGTCATGGACCGTTGTTAGCCACCAAGTGGTGTGTGCGTAGGATTTGAACCTGGATCATCTGCTAAGAGCAGCCAATGTTTTTATCTGCTGAGCCCATATTCTCCAGCCTCTCAGGTGTTATTTGTTTTAAATACTGTTAGAACATACAGTTAGTTGAACAAATAGTTCTGACATAGAGAAAAGATTCCACCATGACCCTGTGACTTGAGGTGTCTTTTTCTCACTTGAGAATCTATCATTTTTATTATATTTATTATTTAATTTTTTTTAATTTTTTTTTTGGTCTTTCGAGACAGGGTCTCCCTATAAGCCCCACGCCTGGCCTGGAACTCGCTCTTATTCCAGGCTGGACCTTGTGAACTCACAAAGATCTGCCTGCCTCTGCTCTTCCCAAGTTCTCGGATTAAAGGCGTGAGCCACCACGCCCGGCCTAAAGGTATGTGTGAAGTGCATGTGGCAGAAGTCAACACCATCTGTCTTTTTTGTTCTCTGCCTCATTTAAAAATTTATTTATTATTTATTTTATTTATTTTATTTATTTATTTAGGCTTTTTTGAGACCTGTGTCTCCTGTAGCTCCATCTGGCCTGGAACTTGTATGTAGACCAGGCTGGCTTTGAACTCCCAGAGATCCACTGGCCTCTGCTTCCTGAGTGCTGGGATTAAAGGTATGAGTCCACCACTCCGGCTCATTATTTTTATTTTATGTATATGAATGTACTGCCTGCATGTAGGTAAGTGCACCCATGTCATGCAATGCCCCATGGTCAGCATAGAAGATGTCAGATACCTTGGAACTGGAGTACAGATGTTGTTATCTGCCAGTGGGTGCTGAGAACTGAAGGCAGGTTCTCTCAAGACCAGCCAGTGCTTTAACCTGTGAGCCAATCTTTTTCCAGCCGAACACCTCATTTTTTTTTTTTAATCTGAGACAGCGTGTCACATAAAAGATCTCAGGGCTCCTCCTGTCTTTCCTTGTCCCTCTCCAGTGCTGGGATTATAGGCAAGTTGCTGTCACACTCTGCTTTCCATGTGGTGGTAATAAGGGACTTGGACTCAGGTCCCAGACTTGTGTAGCAAGCAAGTACTTTACCAACCAAACCATCTCCCAGTTTTTTGTTTTATTTTTTATAGGGTCTCACAGATCCCGGCTAACCTCAAACTTGCTATTAAGACAAGTTTGGTCTTGACCCCTGAGCTCCTGCTGCCCCTTCCCAAGTGCTGAGATTACAGGCATGTACTACCATAGTGGCTATCATCATTATTTTTGATTCCCTTAAGGACTATGGCTACTGCTTCTAGGAGTTTCCTCAGCAGCAGCATCTTCAACATCGCCATTGGGATCAAAGAAGGTTTCCCAAGGATTCTGGATGGATGCTGTCAGATGCTGGCTTCATCAACACTCTGTAAGAGGACAGAACATCAGCCACCCAGTCCCAATATAACCAAGAATGTTTTCAGTCAAGGCCCAAGCCCAAACACTGCTTATCTAGTGCTGAGTGATTATTTCTTTTTGTCAGCTACTGCATTCTCCATCTATAGAAGCCTAAGAGCCTTAGCCACATGCAATTCCCAATGGAGCTCAGGCTACTAGGGAAGAGAAGGATGCTTTCATTAAACAGCACTATTGAGACAGCAGTGCCAAAGGGTCAAAGTGTCAAAGTTGACAGTTTACAAGTTCAAATAATGAAGACCCAAAGACAGCATCCTAGGGTTAGAACGCAGATTAGGGGCAAAGCAGTTGCCTAGAATATACCAGACCTTGCATTTAATCAGGAGCCAGCCAGCCAGCCAGTCAGCAGTACACATCACATACACCCTCCCCTCCTAGCCATCGAATAATCTTGTACTACATAGAACTTCTTGACAACAAAGGGTCTCTAGAGTTTAGTGAGTTTTCTCTTTCCTCTACATAGTTCACCTTCTTCTAGTAACAGTTGACAGTGGATTAAGTGAGCAAGAATTGTGAATTACTGACATGTGATCAATGTCTTGAGCTTGTTCTAGAGATTAGCAAAGACAGAGCCAGGCAGAAGCTATAAGAACAGAATCCACTCCTGGTCAAGACTGGGCAGGCAGCAGTCCTCTATGATTTAGTGATTAAACAAGAAAGGAAAGATGGAATGAGAGGAGGAAAAGGAAGAGGGGAGGAAGAGAAAACTGAGAAAAGAAAATAAATGGATGAGGAAGTGGAAATCACCAGCTTTTATCTCCCTTGCCCCACGACACACAGAACAACACAGAACTGTTGGCTGGAAGCGAAGGGATGGCTTTATGGGAATTCTCCTGTCAGTAGTACAGAACCTGCCAGGTTAGGATGGTGCTAAGTTCTCTCTGCAGCCTTTAATATTCCAGGGCTCAGTGCTTGGGTTACATCTCCATCTACCCTCTCTCCTGTGTGGTCTCAGTGATCCCTGGTTCTATGCTGTGGACTCTCCTACTCATCAGCTGCAGCTACCACTTCACTGAGCTGCAGACTCACTGCACCATCTTCTACTGGCTCTAACAGCAAGAGCTGGAAGCAAACCCAAGCGTCCCTCAACTGATGAGTGGATAGAGAAATGTGGTACGCTACATAATGGAATACTTTGCAACCGTAAAGAAAGATGAACATCATGAACTTTTGCAGATAAATGGCTTGAACTAGTCATTATGCTAAGTGAAGTAACACTAGTCCCAGAAAAACAACGACGAAAAGGTATCCCTCATCTGTGGATGCTAGACCAAATACCTAGTTGAAAGACAAGCTGAGAAAGTTAATGTTATATTTCTTTTTATCTGAAGGCAACTATCTGTTATAAATGTGAATTCCTTAATGGGCTCTAGAATTAACTGACCACTTATTTTCAGACTTTGTAATTGTGGAATGTGGTAGGTGTGTGTATTCATATATTAAGATAAATGTAAAATTAAGGGAAAATGTGAACTCCTAAACATAAAAAAAGCATCAAGCTCAGCAAGTTTCAAATCCACACTCTGCTCTTCACAATGCCAGCAGAAAGAGCATGGCTGACCAAGGTGCTCAGACCAAGCACCTCTTTCCTGTACAGTCACATCTACATGCTAGTCAGCTCTGCCTTTAAATGCATGCCAATCCCACCTCTCCCCATCATCTTCAGGCATCTCTGGGTCAAAGACACCATCAGCTATTATCTGGTTCTGCCTCCCCTACCCTCACCTCACTTATTCTCCATAGAACAGGCAGAGAGGCTTACAAGAGCCAGATCTGTCATGCTTGTAAAAAACTCAGTGGAGATTTATCATACATTCCAAGGTCTTCCCTATGCATAGGGTCGAACAGTCTAGCCCCTCGTACTTCTTGACACCATCTCTTCCACTCTCCTTTCATTCTATTATAGCAACATAGGGCTTAATTCTATTCCTCAGACACTTAAAGATGTTTCACATCAAGGACTTTATATTGACCACATCCCTGGCCACCAAACACATCCTCTACCTGAGTCCTATCTCCCCTCTGACATCATTTTCTAATTGTTCTTTCTTAGCACTGTTTGACTAACAGTTATTTAATAACTATCTGAGTTAATAAATATTGAGCCATTGGGTTTGAGTGGAAAAAGCATCTATAATTGTAATCTGAGTTTTATTTTCAAAAAGGGATGAAGGACACATTGCATAGAATCACAATTGGGAATTACTAATGTTCATGATTTTACTGTCACAAGCAATCCTGGTTGTCCCCCATCCCAGTTAGGGCTACTTTATTTTTTTTTTAGGGCTACTTTTACAGGTAAGGACCACACATCTTCCTTCAGACAGAAACGATGCTCGATGTCGCTGTTTCCCACTCCATGACCGTGACATAGCTAAATGGCAAGCCACACCGAAGATAAGCAGGAATGACAGGGACCGAGACACAACAGCATTATAAAAGACATCAGCATGATATCTTTTGAATGGCATAATGTTTAAGTGTATCAGGCACAGCCCTGGCGCGGTGTGAAATCGGGCCATCTGTCAGCCCTCAGGTGGTATTACACAGCACGTGGCTGGAGCCTGGCTGGGTTAGGAGAGCTGTGCAGTTCATTATATGGAACATTCTCTACACTTCTGCATTGAACTTGGGCATTAAATTGAGGAGCTCCATTCGACTTCCACACCTGCCCTCTCAGGGAACCCAGGGATGAGAGCATTAAAATAAACTGCACACTGCAGCTATGCCCAGGTCTGAGTTCCCTTTATCCATTTTGAGACACTGACTCGTGAAGTCTTGGCTCGTCTTGAACTCCTGACCATCCTGCCTCTGTTTCCCCAGTGCTGGAATCACAGATGTGCACCTTCACGCCAAGCCAGAGTTCTCAATGAAGATGGAGAGAAGTTTTTTGGCACCATGCTGCCTGTAAGTTATATCTGAATGATATAACACACTGCTGATCTCCATGCTGCATAGTGCTCAGCTCTTCCAGCCGCATACAAAATCCAAACATCTTACTGGGTCGGGTGCCAGAAAGCAATGAGAAGTTTGGACCAATCCAGGGTCTTGTGCTCATAAATCGTGTCCATACAAATGAGCTGTTTGACACATGGGAGGAAAAAGCCCAGAAACATCTTCCAGAGGAACACACGGTGGCCTGAGCTCGCCCTTCTGTGCCAGGCCAGCACGACTTTGGAGTTACCAAGAATGTGGTCTCTGCATTTCACGGAGCCTCCTCACACCTCCCTACAAGAAGGTCACAAAGCCACTTTGGGTTAAACATTCTCAAAGCTTACTGGAAACCCACTGGCAACTGATGCTGTGTTTTGAGAATAAACTATGTCATCTGCAAGGTTTCCAAAAAGCGTATTTTTCTCCTGTAATAAATAAAGGGTGGTGTGCTAAGCCGCCGATTGCAGGCGAAAGGAACCCTTTATGGCTCATTATTCTGAGACTGCACGTGCTGATCGAAAGTTGTTTGGATAACAAGATCAGCTATCTGTCCTCAACACACAAACACAGGGTAGGAGAGGGTGGGTGGGAAGGCCCAGGCACCCATACTCCCTTTCCTTAGTCAAGTGTTTGGCATTTGAGCATCTCAGCCTCAAGGTCTTAACATATCTTAACTCTTCTACAGTGTTTTCAAAGCCATTCTTTCTTTCTTTTTTTTTTTTTTTTACAGTGCTATTGGTGTGACTTTATTTTTTTCTTCTATTACTTCTTTTTTTTCATTTTTTTAACAATAAGTAATAATTTATAAGTACAAGCATCCTTCATGTAAAACCAATTTGCAAGCAGTTGTGCCCAAACCCACACAGCCCAAGGGTCCCACCATCCAGCAAGGGGTGCTTATATGTTCAATCAGATTGATCAAATAAGTGTCCAGTCTATATTGCTGTAGTTTCACCATTCGCCCCATTTCTTTATGATGGTGATTTGTCCACATTCCCTTGAGTTTCTGTCTTGGCAGGGATCAGTGCCACTAGGGAACTGTTCTCCTTCTTAATTACCTTAATTAGATTACACATAACCACGTAAGATGGCACAGCATGGACTGCTGGTCTACTAACAGTGAGCAGCTTACTCTGTAAGTGAATAGGCCTGACTGGGGTTCTGGAAGCTGGCTGTGTAATCGGGAATGTAGCCTCTGAAGCCAGCAGTCCTTGGCCTGCTGACACAGCTGCACAGAGCGCCGGCTCACTGGAACAGCGAAGGATATTCAGTTACAGAGCAGAAATCATAACAAAGACAGGAAACAGGTCAGCATACTCTGGATTTAACACCCTCCCTGGGGAACTGGGCTGACTCCTAGGCTGCAGATGGTTTTAACCCTGCCTTGAAGAATGTCCATGTCACATGCTGGCGCTGATGAAGGCAAGTACTGAGTGCTGGATTTAAGTGAGGCAAACATACTCAAACATAATAAACCATAATTGTGTTTATTAAAATTCCCTATAAGAAAGGGGGGATAGAAAGATCTGAAAGGTGGCTCAGTAGTTAAGAGTGCTTGCTGCTCAGTAGTTAAGAGAACCAGCACCCACAAGGGGGGCACTCACAGGTACCTGTAACTATAGCTACAGGGCATATGACACCCTCTTCTGGCCTCTGCAGGCTCTGGTGAATGCACACACATACACACACTCAAACATACACGCACACAAATAATTTTTTAAAAAGCATAAAAATAAAAATAAAAAAGAGGTCCCTATCCTATAAGGAAAGAGGTAGAAAGGCTCTTAAAATCTGTAACAACTTTCAAGAGATTAAGCACTTTGGAAACATGAAGCCCTGTGTCTGTTCACTAGAAGCATGAATGGTGCCATCCAGACTCTCCCATGAAGACACCGCAGTCCCTTGGGCCACAGACTGCTCAGCTGATTACTACTTTCATTCTCAATACTCTCCTCTGTGTGGAAATGAAAACAAGCCTTCTTCATTCAGCATTTCTAAACATCACTGCCAACGAAAACTGCATCCGTGACTGTTTGGAGCTCCTGATAGAAGGAAGGGGGTGGCCTATTTTGCTAGCAGAACATGCATCTTTTTCTAAGCTATGGTTAAGTTTGCAGAATTAGAATTTATACTTTTCAATTCTTCTGGTTGAATTACATAAATACAACTATTTCTGCATAAAGCTGTTTGGACAGACAGACTCCTGGTAACTGTAAGGAATTCTTTCCCCACCTGAGCTGATTTAAACAGATGAGGAAAGAAGAAGGTAGATAAGGAGGTAGAGGGAGGCGGCTGGCAGGACTGGCTGGGCTAGCCTGCTCTACTGTGGTATAGGACCCTGACATTTCTGGTGGTGCATGCCATTTTCCAGCGCGGTGAACTGGCAGCAACTCAGGCCCTAATAGCCAATGACAACTTACAGGGCCAGCCTCTCCCTCTGTGAGACAGGTCCCCTTGTTCAAAGCCTCTGCACCGTAGACCTCTGTATGGCTTCCTGTCTGGCAGGATTTCTGGTCACGGATTCTCTTGTCTACCTGATTCTACCCCTAAAATTGTCTCTCCCTGAGTTTCCACTGTCTTACCACTGCACCCGGGGAATGTTTTCTTACTATCTAATAACTGCTGGATAGAACTAGACTTCTATTTGGACTGATGAGGGACGGGGTGGCTCTTTGGTACAGGCAGAGAAACTCTCCTTGTCTTAAGTTTTGAAGGTGCCAAACCACGTGTGGTGGCATCTGTATCTTAGCTCAACAGTAAGTTCGAGGCCCATCGGAATCACATAAGACCTTGTCTCAAAAACAGAAGACAACAACAAAAAGATTTGCAGGATGCTGGCAGGCTTACTCTGTCTGGTCAAGCTGCTGTAATCTGCGAGGCCGTTTGTGGGGTGTTATTTGAAGCTGGCTGAGCCCTGCCCATTACAAAACTCTACTTGGGCATGAATGACTGACCAATCAGTAGACTCAGCATGTGCAGAACCTGGCACACTCTCAGGAAGAAACTAATAAGTAAAACCATAAACTCATGGCCACTTTCTTCACTGGAGGAACCTGAAGGAGGGAAGGGGATGGGTGCCTGGAAGTGACAGATGGGGTACAGTTTGCCAAACCAAGAAAGACATGAGAGGGGCTGACTATATGTGATGTCTCTCCAGGCTCTGTGTACAGAAATAGAGTCCCCTGCAGAGGAAACAATCTGACTATGGTAGCTAGAGGTGGGGCAGCGGGAGGTGACTGAGATTAGCTAAGGTCATGGGGAGGGGGCAGAATTGAATCCTGGAGGCTTAAAAGAGAAAGACCAGAAGAGGTAGACCTCACCTCTTACCACATGACACCCTGTGCTGTCTCTGGACTCTGCCAGCCAGAAAGCCATCACCAGATACAGGTCTTCAAACTTAGGCTTCCAGAACCACAAACCAAAATTAACCTCTTTTCAGAGTAAAGATACCCATTCTCAGACATTTTATTCTAATAACAGAAGAGCCTACAACAAGAGGTATTTAAGACCATTCTTGGTCTATCTCCAAACTCCACTAGGGCCAAGTTTTATGTGAGATCTCAGCATACCCAAGACAGCAAGTCTATCCTCTGTATACTAAAATGTTGTTATCTGACTCTTTTCTATCATCCAGAAGTTTCTAAGATGGACATGTAGCTAAGGCCAGATAGAATTTCCTAACTCTTTCATACCTTGAAGCTCTGAGGTATGAGAATAGGGAATGTACAGCAGCTTCTTTTTTTTAATTTTATTTATTTTTTATGTTTATGAATGTACTGTCTGCATGTAGGTTTGTGCACCCGTGTCGTGCAATACCGCAGAGGTCAGAAGAGGGTGTCAGATTCCCCTGGAACTGGAGTTCTCCTGGAATTGGAGTTACAGACGGTTCTCAGCCGCCATGTGGGTGCTGGGGATCGAACCCGGGTCTTCTGCAAGAGCAGTAGGTGCTCTTAACCGCTAGGCTATCTCTCCAGCCCCCACAGCAGCTTCTTAAAGGAGGATGGCTGCTCATAAGGATTGTCCTGCAATCATCCTGAAAATCTACAGGACACAAGTGTTCAACACACGTTCTCTATCAAGATTGTTGTCTTTCAGTTACCCCATTCAGTACAATCTGACCTCTCAGGACTTCCCAGGGGAACTATCCTGAGGTCCTTCCTTTAAAATAAGCAGGTGACAGATGATGATTGATTAGCCTTCCAAATTCTTCACTTAAGGCTCATCAGGAGAAAGAGGAAAATAACTCGGCCATTTGGCTTGGGCTGTCTGTTTAAGTCCACACGACCAATAGGAAAAATGCTTGTGCCAAGTCATGTGCACGGACAGGGAGTCCCTCTGCTTTCCTCTACATGCAGTATTTTTTAAAACAATATTTTATTTATTACTATTATTTTATGTGTGTGAGCATACTTCTTGCATGTATGTAAAGTATACCCATGTTGTATGATACCTGGGGAGATCAGAAGAGGGCACTGAATCCCCTGGAACTAGAGTCATTGGACAGTTGTTAGCTGCCATGTGGGTGCTGGGAATTGAACCTGGGTCCTCTGTAAGAGCAGCCAGTGCTCTTAACCACTGAACCATCTCTCCAGCCTCCTACAAACAAGTCTTGGCTGGCTCCTAGCTATTCTTATTTTCTTCTGCCATGGTCTCGGGATGGGCCACAAGAGAAACCTAGATTCTTCACCCACTACATGCCTAAGGTTTCATGGGCTCCACTCACCTTCCTAATGCCCCCCCCCATCTGTCCCTGTGCTGTTTCATTTTATGTATCAGTGAAAAATGCCCAGCCAATGGGGGAGACAACTATCTTCCACAAGTTTCTATGATGGACATTCTGTTCCCAATGGAACAGAATTCAGGAATTTGTCTTAAAGTCTTGAGTCAAGCTAAATTCTGTTACCTGAGGATGTTGCCAAAGTATAGGTCTATTCTGTTTTGAATCAAGCAACCACTCATGGTAAACCACTGTCCAGAGAGTGAGAGTGAAAACACCGGTTCATACCATGAATTCTACAATGACCCACAGCCAAGTGATGCTGTCGACATAGGTTTCCTGACAACCCGAATACTGACCCTTAACAGAAAGCACAGTGAGAGGCCCAAGGCTAAATCTGCCTGTGATGAACAGTACTCACACAGTGGTTGAAGGACAGCTGCAGACCAACGCCCTGAAACCTCCCCAGTATCACCCACACATGTCCCTCTTCTTTCCCTTTGAACCCACCATCACCTTCTGGGTTATGCCACAGATGGAGACAGTGCCTTAGACCACTCCGACCATAACAGACGGGCAGGACGTGGGGAGGTGCGCCACCGAGAGGTGCATCCAGCCATCACAGGGCCCTGCTCTGCTGACTTAATGGGCAGCCTTCTGTTTGTTGATGCTTTTTCCTGTTCTGCTTGGCAGGTGGTAAGTGGATGGAATGAAGAGCTGAGGGCCCATGGAGGCCCTGGAAGGCTGACAAACATTCCTTTGACTCACATTCTCACTCAAAGAGCAAACAGATTCCTGGTCTTTCTTTGGTGGTTTAGAAAACAATTGCTAACAATTACCTTGAGTTTACCCCACAGATATTAAGATTAATTGACTTTTCCTCTTCAAGTTGTTCAAAATATAAGCTTTGGGGCTGAAGAGATAGCCCAGGGGTTAAGAGCACTTGCTGTTCTTCCAGAGGACCTGAGCTTGATTCTCAGCATTCCTATTGGGCAGCACACAACTGCCTGTAACTCCAGCTTCAGGGGAATCTGACACCTTCTGGTCTCCAAGAGCATGAGTGCACACACACACACACACACACACACAAATAAACAAATAAATAAATGTTTTTTAACTCAGTGGCTAAGAACGCTGGCCTGCCGAGGACCCAGGCTCAGTTCCCAGCACCCACAGGGTGGGTAACAACCATCCATAACTCATTCCAGGGGATCCAACACCCTCTTTTGGCCTCATCAGTCTTTTGAGCATTGTACAACATGGATGTACTTCCGTATAAGTAGGCAAAACACTCTTACACATATAACAAAAATTTTTAAACTAAGTATGTATGTACCTTGGAAATCACAGAAGAGATGGCCTAGTGGTTAAGAGCGCCGACTGCTCTTGCAGAGGACCCGGGTTCGATCCCCAGCACCCACATGGCGGCTGAGAACCGTCTGGGACTCCAATTCCAGGAGAACTTCAGTTCCAGGGGAATCCGACACCTTCTTCTGACCTCCGCGGCATTGCACGACACGGGTGCACAAACTTGCATGCAGACAGTACATTCGTACGCATAAATAAATAAATAAAAATTAAAAAAAAAAGGAAATCACAGAAAATAGCACTGACAAATATAATTCAAGACACATATGTAAAGAGGGTGTTGGATTCCCCTGAAACTGGAGTTAAAGACGGTCCTCAGCTGCCATGTGGGTGCTGGGGATCGAACCTGGGTCCTCTGCAAGAGCAGTCAGCACTGTTAACCACTAGGCCATCTCTCCAGCCCCACAGATTTACCACAAGAATTACAGTATCTCCGATGAAGCCCTCCCCAGCAACGCTGGAGGAACCAGGTCTTTTGGCAGCGGTTTTCTTGGAAGGGGAGGTATGGGGGAGCAGGAAAGCGAGGCAGCTCCTGCAGTAGCCAGGTGAATTTAAAGGGTCCCCTCGCCCCAGAGTCCTCAGGGTCCTCCCTGTTAGCAAGGCTGTGTCATCACTTCTTCTTCTTCCTATTTGGGTACCTAAATGAGTCTCCAACCTCAGAGTGCTTTCAGTGTCAGCTCTTCCAGAAGGAAATTTATTTAACCTTGATGAGCATGGCCCCCACTGATTTCTAATACTCCTTTTACAGTGCTGTATTCTAGGCTTGATTCTTTCTCTGTTTTGTTTTGTTTTGTTTTGTTTTTTAATGTGTACCAGGGTACATTGTCTGTATGTATGTTAAGTGCACCCATGCTGGGCAATGCCCAGGGAGGTCAGAAGAGGGTGTCAGATACCCTGGAATAGGAGTTACAGACAACTGTTAGCCACCATGTGGGTGCTGGGAACAATTCTGGTCCTGTGCAAGAGTAGCCAGTGCTCTTAACCACATCTCCAACATTACACTGGGTCAGCCATGAGGTAACAGCAGCAAGTCAGAAGCGAAGGTTCTGGGTAGCTTGGTGGCATAGGACTTAGTATGTACAAGGTCCCAAGTTTGATTCCCAGCACCACCAAAGTAAATGAAGAGTGCTAATTATTTGTACCTAAGTATAAACTGCTATATTTAAGATATTTGCTAATAGGGGCTGGAGAGATGGCCTAGCGGTTAAGAGCACCGACCGCTCTTGCAGAGGACCCGGGTTCGATCCCCAGCACCCACATGGCGGCTGAGAACCGTCTGAAACTCCAATTCCAGGAGAACTCCAGTTGCAGGGGAATCCGACACCCTCTTCTGATCTCCGCGGCATTGCACGACACGGGTGCACAAACCTGCATGCACACAGTACATTCATACACATACAAAAATAAATTAAATAAAAAAATAAAAAAAATAAATAAAAAATAAAAAATAAAAAAAAAGATATTTGCTAATAATTGGCCAAACCAAAAGATGTAGATTAAAATAAAAAAATAAGCCACATTGAGCATGGTGGTGCACATGTTTAAATCCATCTCACTTGGAAGTCAGAGGCAGGTGGATCTCTGTGAATTAGACACCAGCCTAGTCTACATAGTGAGTTGCTGGCCAGCTAGCATTGCGATCCTGTCTTGGAAACAAAAAGCAAAAAATAAGCCACATGTGGGAGAATAATTACCTCAACACAACAAAAGGGGGGGGGTGCCGTGCACCAGCGAGCACCATCAACAGCGGGCTGGGATTCCGCGGGCAGCTCGAAGCTCACCGTGGCTGGGCAGAGTGACATTCTTGCTCTAATCCACTCGCTGACCCAGGATCTCAGAGAACAGATGTTATCAGTTACGCCACACTGAGTAGTTATAAATTGAGTAGTCACAGGTTAGTGACCTGCTTCGGGATCTTTGCTTTTTCTCACTTCATTCCTGCTGTCACAAGTCAATCACCAGCTCATTGACTGGCCACAGCCACAGTGCTCCCCCTTTCCCCGGTTCCCTCTGAACAGCCACAGCATCTTGGCAGCTCTCAAGCTCTCTGCCACACACTGCTCCCTGAAAACCCTTTTGACAAGTCATCTGAATCAGATTGAACGGAATCAGAATTCTTTTGTCTGTTCTTCCCAGCCCCAGTCCAGTCTGTCTCTGGGGCCTTCAATTTGTATCCCCAAAGGCTGACCAAGCCAACTCCTGCCTGGGCTCACCCAGAAGTCCAGCTACAAAAATAGTTCCTTTTCCTTCTCTGAGTTCCTCTTGTCTGGATTCGTCTCTACCCCAAATCTTCACCAATGAATGACCTGACAGCTACTGTCTCTTGTTTCATATAAGTAACCTCTGTCCTCTTAACCTAGTCACCCCATCTTCGAGAACACATTTACTACTCTGAAGTCTGCATAGCACACAGTACATACTAGGTGCCTAATAAATGCAGCATCCAATGTCATCATATGATGCTAGATTGGAGGCAGGAATATGGGGAATATGGGTTTCCCTACTGTGTGCAGGCACTAATCATTGCCCCATGAAAACAGGCTGGTTGTCTCCGTGTCCATGGGGAACCAGCTCTACCACACTCTGCAGATACTAAAGACTGTGGATGTGCAAGTCTTTCATACAGAACAGGTGAGTATTTGCATTATGACCTAGGCATACCCTCCTCAATACTAGAAATCTCTAGATTACTTCTAACACCTAATTTAATAAATACTTCTTATACTATGTATAAGGGAATGAGGCTTCTGCATGAGATCAGGACAAATGCAATTTTTCTTCAAGCATTTTCTATGTACATTGGTTGAATTACGCGAATCAGCAGGCACACACCAGGGCATGGTGTACTTACTGCACCGAGGCTGTAAACACATCTCTTTTATCCTTGCTTGACTGCCTGAGGACTTCCTTGCAGGGAAATCCAGCTGGAATCGCAGGCTGGCTTTCCAACTAGCATGCCTCAGGGCACCGCATGGCTGAGGGTCTGACCCTGCCCCAAGGAGGAGCAAGCAGCATGGCATAGGTGCATGATGCTAGGTGGGGCAACGGTGTACAGTGGTGCGGAGGTGGGGGACTTATGATTGGTCCTGGGAACTGACATCACTTACTTTATAAAAGCAGGTTGTAGCAAGGAATAAATTTGAATTTCATAGTAACATCATCATGGAATTCCCAGCCGATATTTTTTTATTAATTATTGTACACATACAGGGTGGCCAGTGGGTTGGAAAAAGGCTCCCCTTTGCGGACCACAAATCTGGGTAGCTGGTATTGTGAGTGGGTATTGGCTGAAGGGAGGAGATCAGCCATCAGCCTGAAATTCCTGTCCAGGCTCTGGGCAGGTGGGAAGTCACAGCCAAGAGTAGAATACTTGTCTCGTGGGTCCAGGCTAAGGGCCCGAGTTGGAAGTACCATCCAGGCTGGGCTACGGGAAGTAGCCAGCTGGCCTCTGCGCCCAGGGTCAGCTCTCCACAGTGTCTGCAAAGTGGGCACTGTGTCCCCATTCCCCTTAGCAGGGCTGTGTGGTTCCTGTTCAGCATAAAAAGGAAGCTTCCTACACTTCCTTGCCTTACTGCTTTCCTGAAACAGTCCTGCCTTTCTATGGCTTTCTCTAATCATGCTTTCTTTCCACTTCTAGAAAAGTCACTTCAGAATCTGGGTCCTCAATCCTCTATTTCAACCATTCTTAAGAGGATAATAGAGTTGGGGCTGGAGAGATGGCCTAGCGGTTAAGAGTGCTGACTGCTCTTGCAGAGGACCTGGGTTTGATTCCCAGCACCCACGTGGCGGCTGAGAACCATCTTTAACTCCAGTTCCAGGGGAATCTGAAACCCTCTTCTGACCTCCGTGGCATTGCACGACATGGGTGCACCAACCTACATGCAGACAGTACATTAATACACATAAAAAATATATAAAATTTAAAAATTTTATTAAAAAAAAGGATAATAGAGTTATGTTGACTTTTTTCCGTTAGACTCTAAGCACCATAAGTACTGGTCCCAAGAGATTCAGGTATAGCTCAGGTTAGGGTGTGCATGTAGTGTACCCAAAACCCTGGGTTCAGCCCTCTACAGTCAAATTATTTTTAATTTTTGAAAATTAAATTTATAATTTAGAGAGGGGCGCAGGACCTTGTGCACATGTAGAGGTCAGGGGACAACTTGTGAAAGCCTGTTCTGTCCTTCCACCATGTGGATCTTGGGGACAGAACTTAATCACCAGGCCTGGTGACAAGAACCATTTACCCACTAAACCAAAACAGTTCATTATGGGGGCTGGAGAGATGGTATGGTGATTCAGAACACTTCCTACTGTTCTAGAGAACAGGAGTCCAATTCCTAGCACCAACGTCTTCAGATCACAGCTGGCCTATATCTACAGCTCTAGAAGGCTCAAGGCCCTCTTCTGGGCTTGGTAGGCACCCAAACACACACTGATGGCAAACAGACTCACACCTAAGCATGAATAAAATTTTAAATCTAAGAAAAAAGTAGTTAATTACGAAAAGTTCATTTGATGCTACCCTTTCTGAACTCATGTCCTGAAGCTTGAACTGCTTCTTGCTTGACCACAGGCATTCATTCTGAGGCTCCTTAAGTTTTCCATCTCCTTGAAACACGAATCCCTTAATGATAACTTGCTGATTTCAGGCTGATTTTACAGGGGGGAGCAATTTGATTAAATAATTCACCCTAAATTACAGGTCATTAGAAACCATCACTATTTTTAAAGCTTATTAGTGTATCTATTTTAAAACTGGTACTATTTCTTTTTCTTTTTTTAAGGTGCTGTGTGGAACAAACCCAAAGCCTTGTGCCTTTGAAGGAAACAAGGCCTATTTGCCTCAGTTAAACTTAAGGAAAAATGAAATCAAGTCCTCTTGAGACCTTCCCAGTGTCTTTCTGAAGAATAAGATATCTAGGCATGGCTTGTGGAATACACCTTCAATTCCAGGACTCTGGGGTCAGAGGCAGGAAAATCCTTGTGAATTCAAAGCTAGCCTAGTCTACATAACAAGTTCCAGGCCAGCCAGGGATAATGGTGACCCTATCTCAAAACAAAACAAAACAAAAAACAAAACAAAATAAAACAATACAAAACAAAACAAAACAAGAGATTCCTTGATCTAACTAAGTCAGAGCTTCCCTGGACCATCTAAGAAGTTTGTGCTTTGTTTATATTTCCTTTGGCCTTGTATAGAGCTTGCCTTCCCTCTTCCTCAGACCTATCACCGATGGTTTTCATTTTTCCTGGATTTGAGTCTGTGTGCTATGACTTATGTCTGATAGGAGTCTTAGCCTCTGCCTGCCTGGACAGACGTCAACAGGGGAGCGTGTCCGCAGTCCTCGGGCAAATGCTCTCCGGAGAGGCCTCCCAGAAACTTTAAGACTCAAGAAAGCACCTTAAAGACCTGGGGAGGTAGCTCTGCTGACAGAGTGCTTGCCTATCAGCTGAGAGCCCTGGGTTCCATAACAGTACCGCATAAACAGAGGGCCACAGAGACAGAAGGAGAACGGGAATATGCACGAGAGAAAATACTGAACTCATGGTCTTCAGCAGACTTGTATTTTTTTTTTTATCTAGTTCTTTTCCTCTCTTGACCAATAATGAGCATTTATGGAATATTTTCTTTTTTTATTTATTTAATTTTATTTTTTATTTATTTATTTATTTTTTTACTTTTTCAGACAGGATCTCCCTATAGCCCCCGCTGTCCTGGAATTCACTCTGTAGACCAGGCTGGCCTTGAATTCACAAAGATCTGCCTGCCTCTGCCTCCCAAGTGCTAAGATTAAAGGCATGTGCCTCTGGGTGTGGTGGTGCATGCCTTTAATCCTAGCACTTGGGAGGCAGAGGCAGGCAGATCTTTGTGAGTTCAAGGCCAGCCTGGACTACAGAGTGAATTCCAGGACAGCTTGGGCTACAGGGAGACCCTGTCTCGAAAAGACCAAAAAAATAAAAAATAAATAAACAAATAAAAAATAAAGGCGTGTGCCACCACACCCAGCTTGGACTATTTTCTTTTTTAAACTAATTTAGTTTTTGTTTATGACTTTCGCCTGCATGTATGTAAGTGCATCCATGTGTGCAATGCTCATAGAGGCCAAAAGAGGGCATCAAATCCCTTGGAACTGGAGTTACAGATGGCTACTAGCTGTGTGGGTTCTGGGAACCAAACCCAGGTCCTCTGCAAGAGCAGTCAGTGCTCTTAACCGCTAGGCCATCTCTCCAGCCCCAGAGTATTTTCTAAGGATGAGACATTGTGCTAAGCACTTCATCACATTCATTCATCCTCACGATGGCCCTGCTATGGGCTTGCTATACCTCAGCCCACAATGAGAACACTAAGCCTCGGTGCTATAAGTCAGTTCTGAAATCCTTGGGCATGGGTTTCACTGTTTACAGGCTTTGGTCTACCAAAAACAGCAAGGATTGGTGAGATGGCTCAGTAGGTAACATGCTTGCTGCTAAGCCTGATGATCTGAGTTCAAATCTTGGTCGCCTCTTGGTAAAAGGGAAGAATCAATTCCCATATGCTGTCCTCTGGCCTTCACACATGTGCCATGACATGTCCTTATCCCACACATGATAAATAAATAAATAAATAAATAAATAAATAAATAAATATAGTTTTTTTTTAAGTGGAACAAATAGCAAAGGCCTCTGAACCAACCTGCTTTCCTGCCTATCTTGGGACTTGCTTTATGAACACAACTGCTGAGGACCGGCTGAGTTGACTCACATGGTGACAGTTCAGTGACAGCTGTGGTCAATGGCGGGTGCCACTCAAAGAGACAAAATTACCTTTTCCACCTTCTTCCACAGGCTTACACCAAACAGCTTCTCACACCTTGTCCTCGGCCTTTGCCATGGGGGAAAGAGTAAAGGGTCTGTGTGTTCTCTTCATCTGTATAAATAGGGAGAGGCAGATACAAAGAGGGACAGACTAATGCCCACTGCCAGAGGCACAGGAGAGGTGGCTCTGTCTGGCATGTGACGCCCCCTACTGGGCTTTCTCAAATTCTGTGGAAGGAAGGGGAAGCAATTGGTAGGGCGGGTTGATTATTTTTCTTTTATGAAAATGTATTACAGTTTGAAACCTTTGTCTGCTTTTCATCAAATCTGAAATTCCCAGAGGCAAAAATGCCATGTCTCCTTTCCTTACTATGCCTGATGCCCAGCACATTATGGATGGTTAATAAATGTCACATCATTTTCAAACTGCACTGACTGAGAATGACATTTTCCCCAGGAGTCTTGCTTGCTTTCATTTCTCAGCAAGTCTCAAGAAGTGCAGACGGTTCAAGAAAAGGGCGCTGTGAAGGCCAGTTAGTCTTCCCTGCCAGCTCTCCCCCAGGTTCTCATTAATGCATCCAATGGAGTGGCTCTCCTCTTTTACTTTTCTAACCCTCCCCTTGTAGAACGCACATCTCAGTCTCATCCTATTTCCTGTCACTTCCAACAGGAAAAGGGCTGCTTCACAGTCTAGATTCCGAACGTAGTCAGAATCCTTTGGTGAAACACTCTGGCGACACACTGTTGCCATTCTTTTTTAAGATTTTTTTTTTTTTTGTCTTTTCAAGTCAGGGTCCTCTTGTAGCCCCAGCTGTCCTGGAACTCCCTATACAGACCAGGCTGGCCTGGAACTCAGAGATCTGCCTGCCTCTGCTTCCCAAGTACTGGGATTAAAGTTGTGCGCCACAACACCCAGCTAAGATTTATCTTTTTACTTACTTGTATGTATGTTTGTCTATGTGAGTGTATGCTGCATGTGTATGTATGTATGTGTGTATGTATGCTGCATGTGTAGATATGTCCACAGAGACCAGAAGAGGAGCTGGATTTACAGGAATTTGTGAGCCACTTGATATAGGTGCTGGGAACTGAGCTCAGATCCTCTAGAAGAGCACCAAGTGCTCCTAATTGTTAAGCCATCTCTCCAGCCCGTTTTTTTTTTTTTTTTTTTTTTTTTGAGGTAGAGACTCACTCTGTCGTCGAGGCTGGCCTGGAACTCACAATCTTCCTGCCCATGCCTCCTGATTACAGGGGTGGGCCACCATGCCCAGTTAAGCATGTACATTAAAAGAAAAAAAGTTTGCTAAGAATTGTGACGTACAACTTTAGTCCTAGCACTGGGGAGGCAGAAATTGAGGCAAGGGGAATTTTAAACATTGGATAAAGAATAAAAGAGTCAGCTGCCAGAAATTATTTACGTATCTTTGCATCCCAGTTCTCCACACACGGAAGGCATTCGGTGAACACATGTCAGAATTCTAAGTATTCATGTTTCTCCTCGATCATTTGCAAAAACAATTTAAAAACATTTCTATGTAAAACATGAGATATAAAAGTGATTACATCTGATATTCCTAATCAAATATCCCAGGTAAAGTACTAAATGAGGAGATTAGCAGCTCAGGAGATGGCTCAGTCTCAGTCAGTAAAGAGCTTGCCGCAGAAACACCAGTACCAGAGTTCTATATCCAGAACCAAGGTAAAAACCTGGGCATAGAGCCATACTCTTGGAATCCCAGGGCTGGGGAGGCAGACTGCGAGATCCCTGGGGCTCACTAGCCAATCAGCAGAACCTACTCTGAGTCTGAGATCAGTATGAGATGGAATCTTAAAAATACAAGAGGGGCTGGAGAGATGGCCTAATGGTTAAGAGCGCTCTTGCAGAGGACCCTGGTTCGATCCCCAGCACCCACATGGCGGCTGAGAACCGTCTGTAACTCTAGTTCCAGGGGAATCCAACGCCCTCTTCTGACCTCCGCGGCATTGCACAACACGGGTGCACCAACCTACATGCAGACAGTACACTCATACATATAAAAAATAAATAAAATTAAAAAAAATACAAAAGAAACTAAAAAAAAAAAGAAAGAAATAATGGTGGTGCCTAAAGAACAAGAGGGTTGTCCTTTGGCCTCTCCAAGCTTGTACACACACCCACTCATACACACACCAGTCACACATACAAACATGCAAACAGCATGCATAGAGGAAGATTTTGAAAATGAAAAGATACTCAAAATGCGAAGTAAGACACACAGATGTTTTGAGTGATGAGGAATGTGCTCTCTCTCAAGTACGTCATCAGAGCTCTGAGCTTAAGTTGAAGATTGAGTGCGCCTGAGGTACAACTCAGTGGACACCACAAACTGACTAACAGGGACAAGGCCTCAGGTTCCATCTGCAGCCCCCAAAAGAAAAGAAAATCAATGAAAATAAAATACCAACACTGATTTCACACGTTTTGAACAAGGAGTTGGCTTAGAAAAGTTATTTCAAATATTAGCAACAGAGAGGTATCTTCAAGCACTGAGGCAGGATGGCAGGGCAGGTTTCTGCCAGAACTTTGTGACAGACTTCTGAGTTCACTCTTCTTATCCCAGTGAATCTAAAATCTCTATCCTCTACAGAATGTGACAGAAATTGATCTCTTAATTGAAAGAATATGAAAGCATGCTCATGAAAATAACTATTCAATATATAAAAAGAGAAGCTTTTACCAACCAGGGCCAAATATACTCAAAACTATAAAGAGTATAAAAATAAAGTTTCAGGAGAAGTGGAAAATGTTTGATGACTCAGAATGAGAGAGCAATTTCACAATATTTCATGTGGCCAGAGTTGTATTCAATAAGGTCTAGGATTTTCTTTTTTTAGTTCCCCTTCTGAAAAAAAAAAAAAAAAGTTCCTTAAAAAAATGTGCTTAACACTACCGACAATATTGAGTTCCTGAAAGCAAGCAACTTTCATTCATCCTCTCCTCTATCACCCGGTTGTTTCTAAAGGTTTCTCATCTATACTAACAACTCATGGTTTCAGAGTTCAACACCTTGTAGCTCCATTTCCAAAAGGAATTGCAATTGAAAAGTAAATTCATAATTATTTTATGAAAGAAGTCAATTTTATTTTTTTAACTTTTAAAAAAATTTTTATTTATTTATTTAGTTATTTATTTAGTTATTTATTTATTTGAATGTACTGTCTGCATGTAGGTTTGTGCACCCATGTCGTGCAATGCCGCAGAGGTCAGAGAGGGTGTCAGATTTCCCTGGAACTGGAGTTCTACTGGAATTGGAGTTACAGACGGTTCTCAGCCGCCATGTGGGTGCTGGGGATTGAACCTGGGTCCTCTGCAAGAGCAGTTGTCGCTCTTAACCGGTAGGCCATCCCTCCAGCCCAGAAGTCAATTTTAAAATGAGTTATATAAAACATGGTCATTTGCTGGGTGTGCTGGTACCTGGCCCTCAGGAAACAGGCCAGAGTATCATCATCTGGGGCTATCTAGAGAGTTTGAAGCCAGCCTGGTTGACATCAGACCCTGTCCCAAAACAAACAAAAAGTATCATTTTCTAAATGGAACAAATTATAAATAATGTACCGTATAAGTAAATTATTCTGAAATAATCATTATGTAATATGATATTAAATTCTAAATATACTAGATGTTATAGATGTTACATTACAGTTAATAATAGTGCCCAGAAGGCTATAATCGTCCATTCTACAAATCAGCCCAAGGCAAGCGCCATGGATCCATACCTCTGCTCATAACTAATTCAGCTCTGTGACTCCACACAGCAATGGTGGGAAGCAAGAAGATGAAGCTTACTGACCAGCTTTCAAGAAAGCTTCTTTGATCCCAAAAAGACAAAGCAGAAACAGACTTTTCTTCCAGTGGATCTGCTGCAACAACCTGTGGCACACACCTTTAGTCATAGCACTTGGGAGACAGAGGCAGGAGAACATGGGTGAGATAGAGGCCACTCTGGTCTACATAGTGAGTCCCAGGCCAGACTGTGGCTACAGGGAGACCCTGTCTCAAAAGGACCCCAAAAAATAATTAATTAATTAAATGCATGGCACTGCTCTTAAGTATTAATTCAGCTCCCATAACAGTCACACCATAGACACTGTAAGGTGAGGATGCTCAGGCACAGAGGCTCGCTTGTCCAAAGCCATCTCGCAGCTAAGTGGTAAGCTGGACACTACAGGCAGCCAGGTTCCTTCTCTCATGTCAAGTCTCAGCCATGATGTTTTATAACTCCATGAGTATACTATGGCCACTCATATCCTTTATTACATGTCCTTCCTTGATTTCATGGGAGAGCTGACTCAGAACCACAGGGCGATTTCACAATATTCCATGTCTCCACCAAGCTTTAAAAAAAAAAATAAATAAATAAATAAAAAGCCCTACTAGAAAACAAATGCTTTTGATACTCTGAATGAACCACAGCCATGATGCTGGGAAAAGTTAGGACATTGAGATTTTGATGGAAAGAAGAAATAAAGCAGGAAGAATTAGAAACACCATCCAGTACTGGGCTTCCCCACGTAAGAGCTGGAACACTAACAAACAAGCAAAGTGTGGGCAAGAGGGCAGAACTGTGGGCAAGAGCATGGAGAGCACTCAGAAGTTTAATGACACGATGGTTTAGAGTAGACCTACCACATTCATCATGGGTGGCAGAGGAAATTCTTGTCATTCCCATGTCACAGAGGAGCAGAGTGAGGCTGAGTCAATGAGTTGGTAAGAGCCAAGGCGGCCTGTGGACAAGCTTATGGACAAGGGCTCCAGCCCATGGACAAGGGAACCAGCCAATGGACAAGTGCTCCAGCCTGTGGACAAGGGCAGTCTGCTCTGTAGCCTTGCTTCCTGACTGGTACAGTCTGCTGACCCCAAGGACACCAATGAGAAAGTGACAGAAAAAGAGAATGAAGGCTATGTGGCCTACCCTCAAACTGCCTGGCCCTAGGACAGCTTTTCTTTCTCAGGGGATCACCAAATGATCAACTCAAATCTTTCAAGGAAAATTCTAGAATTCATCTAAGTTGCTTGGAGTCACTACCAAAGTGAACTGACTTTCCCACCCTCCCCCCAACAACCAAACATTAGAAACAACCTAATATCTTCATGCTGTCTTAGACAAAAACAGCTGAGTAGATTTTTTTTTCCTTTTTAATTTTTCCAAAAATAAAAACAAAACAGGATCAGCTTTAACCCAGTTGTTGGAAAAACAAATAATTATTCCTCTTGGTCTCCCTCCCACCCCCTCCCCAGGATTCGTAAGTGAATGAAAACCAGGGAAAGGGGAAAGGGTGTGATACTTAAAGTGGTGGGAAATAGGATTCTATAGTTGGAGCAGCAAATACCCCATGAGATGAACAGTCCGGTTAGACTATACGATCTCTACTCTGCCTGCTGGAAGACCACCTGCTGGAAGACCACCTGCTGGGATACCACCTGCTGGAAGACCACCTGCTGGGATACCACCTGCTGGGAGACCACCTGCTGGAAGACCACCCCTCCACTTTCACTGGCCATAGGACCACCCAGGGAAGGCAGGTTCACCTTAAGTCATGCTAAGTAGATGGGTGAAATACCTCGTGTGTTACTGAGATAGAGAACTTTTCCTGCCTGGAATCCTATCTCCTACCGCAGTGCTTGAGGATCTGGACACAGACATGGAATTCTCTCTAAGTCTGCCTGCTTTTCTGAATCCTTCAGAAAAGCATAACCTCTCCTTTTCTTCTTATCCCTTTTCTAAACACACTTTCTTTTTTATTGTTTTATTATTTTTTATTTTCTGGGTATGACTGTGTTGCCTACACGTGTGTAGTGCACCCATGTTGCACAATGTCTACAGAGGTCAGAAGAGGGAGCTGGATCCCCTGGAACTGGATTTACCGATGGTTGTTAGCTGCCATGTTGGTGCTAGGATTCAAACCCGGGTCCTCTGCAAAAGCAGCCAGTGCTCTTAATTGCTGAGACATCTCTCCAGCCCCTAAATATTCTTTCTTTAATGCTTTGGCTGTCCCAGCACCTTGTATTCTTTAGTTTGTCTCTAAAGCTTCCGTCTCCCTACCATGTGGCTGCCAGTTGGTCACGTGTGACCTCCATACAGGCTCTAAATCTACATGGCCCTGTGGCCTTTGTTCTTCTCCCCTCCACCCTCCTCAAGGTAGCTGCCAAGATTACTGGCCGGCCCTGAGGATTTTTCTCTAAAACTCTAATAAAATTGTCCTACAGCTTCTGTTTGGGTCCATTCTTGAATTCTTCTATGAATGAGACTAAGAATGAGTCTATCTAGGGTATGCTCTCTCTCTCCTTTTTAATTACTTCACAAATGATGAAATTATAAAGACTGTGTGTAACAGTGGCTGACTTGGTCCACGTGTATACAAGAGTGTTTGTTTATCTTAGGGTACTCTAAGAATGTGTGCCTCTTAGTCCGCTGAACGGAACATAGGGATTTGAAACTGGGTGCTCTTTCTTGCTTTTCTTTGGGGATTTTTGATGTTAACTGAATCCAAAACCTCTCTCATGTTAAGATATACACTCTACCACCGAACTACAGCCTCACAGCCCCTTGAAACCAAACCCCAGGTCACTCTTAAAGGATGTTGGGGAGAATTAAATGAATGAAAGTACTGCCTAGAAGAAATTCAAGAAAGGCCATGTAACAGTTTCTTTCATATGAAAACAGTAAAAATATATATACATCATAAAAACATGGAAATATGGTGTCCAGCCATGTTTACTGATGAGGGAAGCTAGGCAGGGGTCTGGACTGGCTGATGCGTCTCTGTAAAAGGAAAGAAGGAGCACAAGGACACAGCCTATCAGCAAAGGAGGCTGGGAATTTCACTGAAGACAACAAAAATTATGAAATCTCCATTACATGAAAGAAAGTAATAATCAACTTTGACTTTTAGGAACCCCGTCTGTCTGCCCAGGGAGCAGAGGGCGAATGAGCGATTCCATGAATCCCCTTCAAGGCAATTCAGTCTGAGAGGCTCTTTGGTATTCACCTCTCCACAGGCCATTTGACACCAAATTCTTATAAAACGAGAAACATGAACTCCATCAGGATTTGCAAAACTCCACCAATAAAACTCTCCTACTAAGTGTTGCAAATGGCTTTGAACATTTCAAAGAAGCCCCTCAAAGGGCACCATGTCAGCCCTGTTCCCTAAGCCTCTACTTATCTCCCAGGGTCAGCTCTGTGTCGCCTGTTGTCTCGTTTCCACTTAGACATGTTTGCAAAAAGGTGCTGCAAGGAGGACTCGCTCACTTAGAAGTTCCCCACAGGAAATGATGGAAATTCCTGGCATTCCCATCACTGGCCAGCTAAACACCCCGGTGTCAGTCTTCCCAAGGGTTGGGGCAGAGAGTGTGACACACAGCATCTTCTCCAAATTCAAAGATGAAGGCAAGCTTCTAAGAAGCGTCCCAGAAGAGGAGAAGCAGGGTCCCTGAGCAGCCAGAGGTGGGGTAACAAAGTGTGTTTGTTTTGAGTAGCTTTTCAAAGACAGTTTAGTTAGCATCCACTTGGCAAAAACTGAGTGCTCTCTGTTTTGGACTGGGGATGTGGGTGGTGGTAAGGTGCCTTAGCTTAGGGGCTGAATTCGATGCCCAGCAGAATGCATGTATGTACACACACACAGACACATGCAGACACATCCAGAGACACACACATACACACACACTCATCCTTTTTGCACTGAATGTACAAACTCACTAAGTGCTTCAGAATGAGCCCTTCTTTCTAGCTATGTGGCTAAGCAGAAGGATCATGGGTTCCTTTAAAATAAAATTTAAAAAAAAGTAACAATAATATAATCTGTATCTTTCAAGCAAGAGGAAAAGCCAGGTCTCCCTATAAGAGACCTGTGAGGTTGTAGTGGCATACTTCACAGAGGACACTCATTGACATGAAAGCAGAAAGTAGCCACTAGTAGCCCTCTTTAGACTATAATCCCTAAATAATCTGCAGTGGTACCCTTGGAACTTTTCCACTGTGTTTTTGAGTTTGTCTTGTTAGTGAACTGCTTTTACACTTTAGTACTATTTCAAATTTTACTATTTAGTACTATTGCAAATTTTCACATCTTTTTCTCTCACAGCCATTAACAACCCCCCTCCCTGCATCCCCAAAGAAGCAATTTTTGTCCATTTTTTCTGGTGAACACAGAAAGCAAAGGTTTCCAGATGACCACAGTTGCTTACTATAAGCCCTTCAATCTTCCTGTGATCTTTACAGGCTGAACAATGTAACTATCTCCTGCTTCCCCATCATTCCAAGGTAGACAACTTATTATACCAGACCATAATCCAAAAATAACACAGAAGAACCTACTATAACCAATCAATGAGACTCATTTGGTCTAGTGATCCCCCAACACAGACAGGAGCCAAGTGGCTTCCAGGAGAGAGACCACAACATCCAGAGTGACACTAATCCTTGTCTTTCTGCTAAGTAAGACAATAAGGGAATCCAGAGCTAGTGGAGTTTGTTAAGTTATGGTCTGGTGGTGGTAGAGACTGAACCCAGGACCTTCCACATGTTGGGATGCTAGGCAAGTTCCAGTTCTCTACCACTGAGCTAGATTCCCCAGCCCCTTCATGCATGACTTTTTTTTTTTTAAAGAAAGTAGTGTTGTATGAAATGCACAGAGCTTCAATAAAACATTGGCTTAAAAAAAAAAAAAGAAAGTAGTGACTGAGAAATAGGCAGAAAGGTATCACTGGAATACAGATCATATCGTATGCATAGAAAATAAAAGTTAAGAAGAGGGCCAGATGTGTTGTTACATTTCTAGAATCCTAGAAATTGAAAGACTGAGAGGCAGGAAGATTCATAAGCTAGAGGCCAACTTGGACTACACACTGAGATTCTGTTGACGTACGTATGTGTGTGCACACATACATACGCATGCACACACAATTAATAGACTGGAACCTCACATCTCAGAAAAGGAACTCTGTCAAACTGTAACCATAGTTACACCCCAATTAGCTCTGCAGACCAAGGCCAAGAAATTCTGACCCACAAAGCCTGATTAAAGCTTAGAAATGCTCACTTAATTAACTCTTCAGTTTCCCCTCATTGAAGCTTTTGTCACAGGAACAAATTAGTAGCAAAACCATCAGACTTAACTCTGTCTCTTTTTTAGACACCTGCCCAGAACTTTGGGAATGAGGTTAACAACTGTGACATATGGAAAGTCTGAAGGAAAATAGAAGGCCTGGTTGAAACTAAAATATAATAATGAGTTTCTGAATAAACAAAGAATGACTGCATTAAAATGACAGTGCATACTAGATGACTAAAGATCACAGTTTTCTTAGTATAATCTTGTGCAGAATTTGGAAAAGCATAATATTATGATGTAAACAGCCTCAACCTTATATAGCAAATTCTCCCAAATAGCTACATATGAATAACTTTGGAAACAAGCCTACCGGTAATGGGTTGCTACAATGGCCCATTTGTCCTGAGGATAATTAACCCCAGCTCATGTGTACAGTCAAATTCAAGTTGTGCTTATTCTATTTGCATAAGTAAGACATACCTAAAATTAGACAATAGCTAAACGCATATGGTATCCAGTCTACTTTTGCAAAAATTAAAGCCAAACTGTGATCATATTCAGAGGTAAATCATACCTTCTCCACTCTTTAGGAATGAGGTTTCACATTTGGATATTCTGAAGTGTTGTGCCAAAATGTCCAGAGAGTGTTAAGGGCCCCAAGTCTCAAGAGAGTGATAATGGAGTCAGTACAGCACCTTCCAAGAACATGTCCATCTGGAATCTTTTAGTGTCACTAAAGTTCTGAGGCTTCTCTACCTCACCAGGTGTCGTCTGCTTATGGGACAAAGGCACTGTGTGAGTCTCACAGAGTCTAAGTAACAAGTTTCTAGTCATGAGAGTCACCAGGTACAAGGCCAGCAGGCTGCCCTACCTGTAGACACTCCAGTTCTAAGCTTGGTAACAGCAGCCAAATTTCACTAGTGGGACTGGATTGGGCATCCAGCCCACACTGGAGTTCCTGAGCTACAGAGTAGCAGAGCCCAGGCACAGAAGTTGAGAGATCACCTCACCCTTTTGAGAGAGCCTACCCTGATAACACTAGGCTGAGAGAAGACCCCAGCTAACTAACTTAAGCAAGGACCTAATTGATAGGGACCTTACTTCCTATACATGTAGAATTAAAAACCAATTAAAGTTCGCACACGGTTCCATCTGCAAATTCCCACTTTAGCGCTATGCTGAAGAGCAGCGCTTTACTTGGAAACAGAATCTAAGAATGACCACCATCAAGATCTTTTCCCTTTTGCTTGTTTATTGCTTGGTTTGCTTGTTTATTTGTCTGTCTGCTTGTTTTGAGCTGGGGTCTTATATAGCCCAGAATGGCCTTGAATTCACTATGTAGCCAAGGATGACCTTGAACTCACGATCTTCCTGCCTCCACCTTCTGAGTGCTGGGAGAAGAGGCAAACACCCCCACGCCTGGCTCAGGAACTCTTCCATACTTACCCAAGGTCTCCCACTTCAACTTCAACACAGTCTTCTATTTGCACTGCCTGATATCATTCCTTTCTTGTCTTTCTGTTTATGCTTTCCCAACATTTTTAAGTTCTTAACCATGTCTCCTCTGAGTCACCAGTTGGCGATTCCTGTGTGTAACTTAACCCCATAAATTAAAACCCTTTTGGCAATGTACTCGAGTTTTGCTTTCTTACCCAACTCCCCACCCACCTAAGTAAGATGGCCATAAAATATTCTGAAAGTTTCCTCTGGCTGTCACCCTTTTAATCATATAACTTATAAAAATTTATTTATCGGGGCTGGAGAGATGGCCTAGTGGTTAAGAGTGCTGACTGCTCTTGCAGAGGACCCGGGTCCGATCCCCGGCACCCACATGGCGGCTGAGAGCCATCTTTAACTCCAGTTCCAGGGGAATCCAATGCCCTCTTCTGACCTCCACGGCACTGCACGACACGGGTGCACAGACCTAGATGCAGACAGTACATTCATACGCATACAAAAATAAATTTAAAAAATTATTTATCTATTTTGTAATAGTAGTGAGGACTGAACCTAGGTCCTCACCAAAGCTAGCCAAGGTCTCTAACACTGAGCTACATCCCTACATCCTTGTTTTAACTTTCTAGTTTGAGTCAGGGTCTTACTAAGCTGCCCAGGAAAATCCTGAACTTTTGATCTTCCTGCTGCAGTCTCAAGAATAGCTGGAATTACCAGCATATACCCAGCACCCGACTCGGTCATTCTTTTTAAAGAAACGTTTTCTCGGGCTGGAGAGATGGCCTAGCGGTTAGGAGCGCCGACACTCTTGCAGAGGACCCGGGTTCGATCCCCAGCACCCACATGGCGGCCGAGAGCCATCTGAAACTCCAATTTCAGGAGAACTCCAGTTCCAGGGGAATCCGACACCCTCTTCTGACCTCCGCGGCGTTGCACGACACGAGTGCGCAGACTTGCATGCAGACAGTACATTCATACACATACAGAAATAAATAAAATTAAAAAAAAAAAAAAAGAAACGTTTTCTCAGCCAGACATGTTGGCACACAACTGTAATCTCAGCTCTTGGGAGGTGGGGCAGTATGATCCTAAGTTCAAAGCCAGCCTCAACTACACAGCAAGTTTTGAGGCCAGCTTGGGTACCAGAAGACCCATCTTAAAGAATTAAAAATAAAAAAAATCAAATCTGTCATTTCTTCACCAGGATATACGGGCACCTTAACATGTATTTTTCTGTGTTTTCTCATCTATGTGTTCTGTTGTCCTTTATAATCCTCAGGTTCTTCTTCAATCCTGCCTTGGCTTCTAATGACTCAACCCAAGGACAATCAGGACAACATAGAATACCAATCCAGAAACGTCCCTGTGTGAGGGACAGGAGTGTGGAGGAGGGAAGGAAGGACTGGGTCCAGGATGCTCTGTCAGGCATGAATGAAGAGCTACGGGTCCCTGTGGCTGCATTTCCGTACTAAAGTTTTGCTGCTTTTCCCAGAAAGAAACAGAAGTGTGTTTCCAGAGGAAAGAAACGATGACGATGACGATGACGGAGCCAGAGCAGCTGGGGGTTGTTAACTTTATTATTTATTATTTTTTTTATTTTTTTTTTATGTATGTGTATGAATGTACTGTCTGCATGCAAGTTTGTGCACCCGTGTCGTGCAATGCCACGGAGGTCAGAAGAGGGTGTTGGATTCCCCTGGAACTAGAGTTCTCCTGGAATTGGAGTTTCAGACGGTTCTCAACCGCCATGTGGGTGCTGGGGATCAAACCCGGGTCCTCTGTAAGAGCGGTCGGCGCTCTTAACCGTTAGGCCATCTCTCCAGCCCCAGGTTGTTAACTTTAATCAAAGTCCAGCCAGGATGTTTTTAAGCAATGAGAAGTAGCTTCATTCTCTTTTATAGTCTCTCTCTCTCTCTCTCTCTCTCTCTCTCTCTCTCTCTCTCTCTCTCTCTCTCTCCATGATCAAGGCACAAAAACAGGCTACAGTTTCCTTGAACCGTCTTTGAAACTGCAATGCTTTACTGGCATCTCTCGCCACACTGAAGAGCCTGGGAAGCAGGACCAAGCAGAGATCACGGTGCACCAGGCTGGAGCGGAGGGGGGGAGTATCAGTCCCCCATGGCTGCTGTGACAGGTCGCCACAAAACAGTGGCTGGGGAAAAAAAAAATCACATGTTTCTCCTCTTTCAATTCTGGAGGCCAAAATTCTTAAGTGAGCTTTAGTTTTCTGAAATAAAGGTGTCAGAGGGTTTGGTCTCTCTCTGGAGATCCTAAAGGAAGAATTCACCCCCCACCCCCTTGCTTTTTAAAGCTTCTAGAAGCCATCTGAATTTCTTGACTTGAGGGCCCTTCCAGTCTGACTCCTTCATCAGCACACACCTTCTTTCTAGTGTCAAATCTCCTTGTGCCTCTTTCTCATAAGGATGCCTGTGGTGACGATTAGAACCCCTGTGGATCATCTGTCTCAAGCTCTTCAACACTTCTTGTCCCTTTTGTCATATAACACTCAGGTTCCAGGAATGTAGACGCTGGAACCTTTTGAGCTATTACCCAGACTTCCACAGTGCACTTGTGCAGTTGTGTTCCTAGAAGTCTCCCTCCCACTCAGTCATTAATACCCATTTACGTAACACTAGCTAGAAGCATTCAGCCTAAGGAACAGAGAGGAAAAGATGGTTTGTAAACACCAGGCCTTTCCCATGGGCTGAGTTCCTTTCTCGTCCTTCCCTGCTGCATTTACCTTAGGCACTGCATTCAGCAGACCCATAAGCGTTGATCGCTTCCCTTTGCTCATGTGCAGCTCCTGTCCCACTAACCCTAAGAGTTGTGCAATCTTCCTGTTACACAGAAGCTCAATTTCCAACCACAACTGGACCCCAAAGCCCCAAATGTTCACATGTGTCAGGGGTCCACCAACCATCTTGTCTCTTGTTAGGGTCACTAAAGGTCTGTGACTATGTCCCAGACTGAGTGAGAAGGAACAGTTTTGTCTGGACTCACCAAACCTCTTGTAACCGAAGGACTGCACCTCCTCCTCCTCTGCGAAGTCGTCTGGAGAAGAGAAGACAGAACGTTAGCCTTGGCCTGGGACACAGAAACACAGCCAGCCCCCTACTTCCCTCCCCTTGAGATGCCATCGTAGTGGCTTTCCTTCTGTTCCATGCCAGGCTTTCTGAGACAGACCCTAGCTCTCCGCACCAGTGTTCCTGCTAACTGCAGTGTTCTAGCCTCTTCTCAATGGCTCCTTCCTACTCAGACTTTAACTGCCTCCAACTCCTAGAAAATGTCTTTCCGGACCACCCAGCCATCTATAACACCACTTCATTTCAGTATCTCTGCTCATTCCCTGTTTACATGTGTGCATGCATGTTTAATGTTGTCATCATGCTTCCTGTGTGTGGAAACTTTTTCTGTCTAGATTGACATGAATAAAAATCCCCATTGCTTGGAACGGTGCTCGTTACAGGGCAGGACCTTAATAAAACGCTCCTGAATGAATGACCTAATTAATACTAAACTGTCTACATTAAACCATCTGCTTCCATGAGCTACTGCAGCCTCCCAGAACCCAGGGTGACTCCTGCAAGGACAATCAAACTCTTCCTCTGGTACCAAGGGAGAGTTCAGAAAATGCACTTCGGCTGGGCATGGTGGCGCACGCCTTTAATCCTAGCACTTGGAAGGCAGAGGCAGCTGGATCTCTCTGAGTTCAAGGCCAGCCTGGTCTACAGAGTGAGTTCTAGGACAGCCAGAGCTACAGGGAGACATCGTCTCAAAAAGATAAAAAAAATAAATAAATAAAAGGAAAGAAAATGCATTTCAACAGGCTCAGTATTATCGCTGAGCCCAGCGATGACTGTATTTATTGAGTGAATAAATAAATGAATGGATTTCTAAGTAAAAGCAGCAGATACAGGTTTCTCTTTGAGAAGAGACCAGGCTTCAGCCATTGAAGGAACATCCACCACTGAGATTTTACAATGAAGCCGGGTGAGGTGGCGCACACCTTTAGTCCCAGCACTCAAGTAGGCAGAGGCAGGAGGATCTCCGTGAGTTGGGGGGTCATCCTAGTCTCCATGCACAGTAAGTTCCAGGCCAGCTGGGGCCAGCTGGAGACCCTGTCTCAAAAAACAAACAAAACAAAATTTCACAATGAACACCAAAGTACAGGTTTCCCCTCCACCTCCCCCATGGTAAACAGCTCCAGTTTCCTAATCGCCCCATTCTGCTCCCGGCTGTTGCTTTTCAGCAAGGCTACCATTAGTTTATTTGCTTGTTTTCTGTTCCGTCTCTGATCTTTTTCCCATGCAGCATTTAGCACGGCTCTTCTCTTGCAGGAAATTTCCCTGGGAACTTCAAGTCCTCAATTTTGTTATTAAAGTGGTTCAGTTCTGTCCCTATTTCCTCCTCCAAGTTAACATTCTGAAACCACGAGGCACTGAAGGACACTGAGGGGACACAGGACACAGATACTATGTGCAACATTATGTTCTGTTCTCCAAACCTTTTCCTCACTCTCTGCAGAGCTCCGTGTTCTAGGCTGCCTTTACAGTATGGGGCTTGCAATCAAGCTTGAGGCAGCTAGTCCCATTGCATGCACAGTAAAGCAACAAAGCGTGATGGATGCATGCACATACCCATGGGGCTCAGCACCCCTTGCTTCACTCAAGGACCCAGCCAGGGAACAGTGTCATCCGCAGTGGGCAGGTCTTCCCACCTCAATTAGTGCAGTCAAGACAATCCCCCAGAGACATGCCCAGTGACCCATCTGAATTCTGCCAAGTTGAGCATTAACACTATCACAGGAGTACAGACTGGCTAAGATTATAGCTCTGAGTTCCCAGTGGCCACAACCGCTGACAGCAGTTTGTCTGTAGGGAAGAAGCAAGCTAAACATATTAAATAACAGAAAGTGTTGAAGATTCCTCTCTATAAGCACTGCATTTTTTTACTTCCACAGCTGTGTTTGGCCGTTTTCATTTCAGAACCTATGGGCTATATTGTAGCATGTTAGCCTGCTTTAACTTATTTATTTTTACCTTCCTGAGCTAATACACTGCACAGGGATATTTCCCCCCTTTGGGGGGGGGGTGTTGGGGTTGGGGATTGAACCCAGGACCAAGTACTCCACCACTAAGCTATATCACTATTTTGCGACAGAGAACATTGAACAGAATTCTGTTCTTTGTTTGAGAAAGAGCTCACACTATAGTCCGCACTGGCCTGTAGGTCACAGGAATCCTCCTGCCTCAGCCTCTCAAATGCTAGGATTTCAGGTTTGAGTTACCACACCTGGCTCTGGCTCATTCTTTGAGCCTTGAACTTTTAAGGCCTATGAGTCCAAATACAGTCTAGCTGGCTCAGAGCTGAGAGCCATACATACTTGATACTCCAGCCAGTCTATGGAGCAGGATGTGGGGACAGCCCTACAGCAGAATTTTCCTTCCCTCAACTACCCGTGTCTGCACGAGAGCACCGAGCTGTGCCCAAATGCTGCATTTGTCATTCCACAGACTGGAAAGCCACTTGAAACCAGGAATCATGTCACAAATAGCAACTGGCACCTTCATAGCTCAAGATGGGCACTTTACAATTGCTGTTGACAAGCAAATTAGAGTCACACATTTTCCGTCTCCCATGTGTTCTGTTAACTAGAGACTGACTCTCTTTTTAAAAAATGCTGTCATGGTTAGAACATAAAATGAGCCCCACAAGCTCATGCATTTGAGCACTAGGTCTTATCTGATGACATTATTTGGAAGCTGTGGAATCTTTGAGAGGTAGGGAAATGGTCGTCACTGCAGGGCAGGTCTTACAGGTCATGGCCTGCTGCACTTGTAGTCCAAGATCCCTCTGCTTCTTGAGCTTCTTGACAACATTCTGGTTTTTGTTTTTTCTTTCTTTCTTTCTTTCTTTCTTTCTTTCTTTCTTTCTTTCTTTCTTTCTTTCTTTCTTTCTTTCTTTCTTTCTTTCTTTCTTTCTTTCTTTCTTTCTTT
>VZQC01003255.1:3564242-3635747 GCA_009823505.1 Rhizomys pruinosus | reverse complement strand
AAAAAAAAAAAAAAAAGCACTTGTTGCTCTTCAAGAGACCCCACTTCAGTTCCCAGCACACTGGGAGGCTCACAGCCATCTGTATTCCAGCTCCAGGGGGTCCGATGCCCTCTTCTGGCCTCCAAGAGCACCTGCACACATGTAGCACACCACACACACACACACACACACACACACACACACGACTAAAAGGGGCTGGAGAGATGGCTTAGTGGTTAAGAGCACTAGTTCAGTTCCCAGCACCCACATGGCAGCTAACAACTGTCTGAATTCCAGTTCTAGGGGACCCAACATCTTCTTCTGGCCTCTGTGGGCACTACATGGACATGGTACGCCTACATTCATATAGGCGAAACACTTATACACAAAAAATTAATTAAAATAAAATTTTAATTAAAAAAGGATAAAAGTAAATCTTAAAAAAAGGTAACTAACACACAAGATGTATGGAAAAGACAAGAGAACTCACATTTAATTGACACCTACTGAATGCCAGGTACTTTACATAGTGTTATGCTTCTGTTTTACAGATGAGAAAACTAAGGCCCAGAAAAATTCTATGACTCTGATGCAAAGCCCCACAGCTGGTGAGTGCCCAGATCAAGACGAAAACCCAGGTCTGTGAGACTCAGAAGCTCCACACTATGATAGTAACTGACCTACAGGCTCAAGAAACAAACTGCTAGCTTCTGGGAAACTTAAGAAGCAATAGTTTACAACACAGGATCTGGGAAAGGCTTAGGAATGTGGGGTACAGGGAACTCTGGGAGAGGAAGAAAGATGAGGCTAACAGCAGGACTGGGGAAGCACATGTTTAATATATAACGGGATATATATCAGAATTGGCGAATCCACCAGGAATCTCAGAAGACTCAGACAAGACTCGTGTCTGAGGGCTGTTCAGAGCTGCCAGCACTACACCAAATGCCTGCATTGCTCACTTCGCCCAATCACATGGGTGTTACAGAATCCACATCCTCATGAAACAAGAGGTAACTTCAGGACCTTATACATCTTGAGAGACAGATGACATTTACATAACTTTATGATATTGCTCTAATTGTGGTTAATCGCTTACTGTACCTAGCTTATAAGCTTTACCTCAGGTATGAACATAGGAAAAAACATCTGCCTCTATTCAACTGCTCTAGGTCTTTCCCTCCATTCCAGATGGCTGAAGGAATTTGTAGCCATGTAAATAGTTTAGATTATTCAAAAATTATGGGAATTTTCTGGCCATCACTCAGCAGCTTTTATTTTATTTTATTTTATTTCATTTGCGGTGCTGAGGATTGAACCTAGGGCAAGTACTCCTCGGAGCTCTGTCCCCTGCCTGCAGCTCCATGTTGAATTTTATGTTTTAGTTTTTGGTCAGTGATACAGTTTAGTATAGTTTAATTCTGTTTAACTTTGTAGCCCAGGCTGGCCTTGAATTTTCAATCCACCCATGTTTGCCTCCAAGAACTGGTATTATACGTATGTGCCACCTCACTGGGCCTAACATATATTTTTTTCCAAGTTAAAATCATATACACAGGGGCTGGAAAGATGGCTCAGTTCTCAGAGAGGACCTGAGTTCACTTCTTTACACCCATGTCAGCAGTTCACGACCACCTGTCACTCCAGCTCCAGGGGATCTGATGCCCTCTTCTGGTCTAATCAGACACCTGCCCTCCTGTGCACATACCCTCACTCACATATATACCTATAATTTAAAAATAAAAATCAACTTTAAGGTATATACATAAAATGACCCCAGATTTTGTCACAACTTTTGGCCTTGATAAAAACAGTGGAACTTGCTTTATTGATAAAGAGATGACACCTTTCTCTTTTCTTTACAGCTCAACAAAATTGAGGGTTTTTTGTTGTTGTTGTTACTTTTATCCTTAAAGTAATAGTGGGTACATAGCTAGATTTCTCCCAATAGCTTTAATGACCTAAAATAGATAGTATATGTGACATTCAAAATCCTGACATGTGGACATGGACATGGCTCGGTTGACAGGGTGCTTGCCTGGCAAACATAAAGTCCTAAGTTTGATCCCCAGTACTATATAAACCAGGTCAGCCAAGTCATGTGAGAACCTGTCTCACAAAGGCACCAAGCCATCTGATACTCACATCCATCATTCATGGTCAATTATAGGGGACACGTGTGAGAGAAGTTCTTATCCAGTCACAGGAATGTGACACTCTACATTGAGTTTTATAAGGGTCCAGAAAGGCCTCAACCCACAAAGCAGGAGAACTGATTCCCATAAACAGTCCTCTGACCTTCACGTGTGTGTCATGGCACACATTTCCAAATACATATACACAAATGCACACAATATAAATTAAAATGCAATTAATGTTACATATTTTATGTGTAGTTTGTATGTCTGTTGGAGTATGTGCACATGTGTGTGGTACCTGCAGAGGCCAGCAGAGGGCAACAGATCCCCTAGAACTAGAGTTACAGGCAGTTATGAGCCACCTTAACTGGGTGCTGGGAACTGAACTCTAGTTTTCTGCAAGAGCAGCAAGTGCTCTTAATCACTGAGCCATCTCTCCAGGCTCTGTGACTTTTTTAAAAATCAGTTTTAAAGGGGCTGGAGAGATGGCCTAGTGGTTAAGAGCGCCGACTGCTCTTACAGAGGACCCGGGTTCGATCCCCAGCACCCACATGGCGGCTGAGAACCGTCTGAAACTCCAATTCCAGGAAAACTCCAGTTCCAGGGGAATCCAACACCCACTTCTGACCTCTGCGGCATTGCACGACACAGGTGCACAGACTTGCATGCAGACAGTACATTCATACACATACAGAAATAAATAAAAATTTAAAAATAAATAAATAAATAAAATCAGTTTTAAGAATGTTCAACAATGACAACTCTTTTTTACTAATTTTTTATTGAATTTCTATGTAAGTCATACATAACATCTCAATCAATCTTAATTGCCTTTATGTCCCCTTCTCCACTGGCTCCTCCCACAGCCTCCCACTGCAATTCATACATTCTTTTATTTGTGTTAGGGCCAAATTAAGTGTCCCCTGCTGTTCCTCAGTGCAAGTTCATCCACTGAGTTCTAGTCAGCCTATCCAGAGTCTCTCAATTTAAGAAGACCAGCTCTTCATCAACCAATGGTAATCAGCCTTCAAAATGTCTTCAAGTAAGATCAGGTTCAGCTGCCCATTTTCCCAGTTCTATGCTGGAATTTTGTCTAGTTGAGTTTGCATGGGTTTTGTGCCTGCTGATACCATTGCTATAGGTTCATATGAACAGGGTCCCAGGAACTTATAGGCTTCTGTTTCCATATGGTCATGCATCCCCTCCCTGGCTCTTAAAACCTTTCTGCCCCCTCTTTTGCAATGGTCTCTAAGCCCTGGGTGAGTGAAGCTTAATGTAGGAGGCTTGACCATGGACCCACACTCTATAGACACCTAATCTCCATGGTTTGGCCATTTATGACCTTTTGAATCTTGACCCTCCCATGTGGGAGCTTCCTTAGTGAGAATTAAGAGATTTATTACTGTCCTCTTGGCACCTTGTTTTATGTTACAGGAGCCTTAGTTGTAGAGGTTGCATTGTAGATGTGCCACTTAAGCTTGGGAAAGCCACAGAAAATGTCTTTGTGTGACCAGCTGTGGTACTCTGTAATAAGACTTCATGTGGTGCAAAAAAAGCTTCTATGACGAGTGGTGTCTGGGATATTTGTCTATATAAGGATGCATATTTTGCACTTAGTAAGAAGTTACATTTGTCTAGAGATGTGACAGCCTTGAGACATTCTCTAAGATCTATGATCTCTTCATCCATGTGTATTTGGCTGTGTTTACAGTACCACACATGAGTTTCCTTCCACTGAGTGGGCTTTTAAGTCCAATTAGTTGGCTGTTGATTGCCCCCAAGATAAAAGTGCCATTTGCTGTGTCAGACACCGATGTGGATATTTTTTCTTAAACTGTCGACTGCTATTCTCTCTTAGCAGCTTGCGTAGTGCTCTCCAAAGCAATGAGAGCCAGCTTTCAGAGGATGTGGCTTCCAGGTAAATCCCTTCTCCATTGCTTCAAATCTGGTCTCCAAAGTACGTCCTTTCTTCAGCCATAGGGTCTTACCTTCAAGTTCTGGGAGGCAATCCAGGGCTGTGACAATAGCCTGTGTAATTCTGGGAGTCTCTTGGACTGCCCTGGCCAACGATTCGAAGGAAGGTTTCTGCTGTCTGACACCTTTTCTTGTTATGTGGCCTTCATCTTTGCACATGGTCTCAAGTAGATGTACTTTATGTGTAATTTGTCAATAAGTTATTAGACTAATATGAGTCCCTTGGGTTTTTTACACAATCTAGGCATAATTTCTCTCTCCTCTCTCCCTGTCTAACCTTCTTCTCTATGTTTTCCCCATTTAAAGTATCCCCATTTTTTTTCCATTTCTCCCTTGATAATAGGAGTCTTCTATGATCCCAAAGGAAGCCCAACTCTGAGAAAACTTAAAAAAAATACCGTATCATCATCAGAAGGCCCTGGGAAACCGGCACTCCTAGCAAATTAAACATATTTGTACATTTTTCCCATTTTCTACCACGATTTTAACAAGCAGGAAGGTTGTATAATTACTACACTGTCAGAATTCCCTGCATAACCCTGTGTGGCGGATTCTGAAATCATCAGAAGGGCCACAGTGACAAGAGGGGTGGCTGGGGAGGAACCGGCACTCACACTGCCTTCCCCCCGCCCCCAGCAGGCAGCACAGCTCACTCCCAGCCTAGGGCACTTTCAACACATCTGTAATTTGAAAATTACTTTAACTGCAGAACTGAAGACTTCCCTTCAAGGTCCTGACTATATCACTTGATTAAATTAGCATACGTGTTCCATAACTGGGAATTAAATCTCTGGCCAAAGTAGATTGTAATAACACAGTGTTATATTACAATAACGGAAGCACCGAAAGTTCTTAATACCAGACACTATAAACAAGTGATCTATATTGACCTACTTAATCCTTACATCAGCTCTCTCAGGTAGATGCCACCATTTCTCTTCTTTCCCAAAGAAATTGAGGCCCTAAAAGGTTCAATACTTTTCCTATGGTCACCAAGCCCTCTGGTTTCTGAGCCCATATTCTTGTGGTCATACAAAAATTGTCAGGTTCAACTCTTGGGTTCACTAAGCATAATTATATTTTAAGAGCTGGTTACATTGTAAACCATGTATTATCTACTTTAAAGTTGGACTGTTTAACCTTTGAATAATAGTTGTTTACAAACATCAGCTAGTTTCCTAACATTTCTATGACCTAAGAAAAGGAAGCTCAAAGAATGCCTCTGCTTCAGAGGCCAAGTTGCTTTCCTCTCAGAATGTCTGTCACACGGTCGACCTCTGAGGCTGTGAATACTACTTCAGGTGACACTGAGTTATAATACCAAGCCATCCAGGAAACATAAAAGAGTTGTGTTTAAAATACCGCAAAAAAAAAATATCTTCTCCAATAACTGTGTTTAATTTAAAATGCCCTCCACGTTGAAAACTACATTTCTATTTTTAAGAGTATGATTAAATTTTTTTTTTTTTTTTTGGTCTTTTCGAGACAGGGTCTCCCTGTAGCCCCAGCTGTCCTGAAACTCACTCTGTAGACCAGACTGGCCTTGAACTCACAAAGATCCACCTGCCTCTGCCTCCCAAGTGCTAGGATTAAAGGCGTGCACCACCATGCCCGGCTTGATTAAATATTTTTATGATGAACTCTGGGGTTAAGAGAACCCTCAGGACCCTCCTTGAAATCTTGATGTGGGATTAGTAATTTATGTTTACCTTGGCTCACACTGCTGTGTAATTACTTACGAAAGTCCTGTAGGCAATCAGCAGGATCTTGTCAAGGTACTATATTGGTTTTGGCTCTTCAAATGACACTCGCTTAACTAGAAATCAAACCACTACTTGACTAAAAAGTGTTGAGTAAGTGATGTGGTAGCATATGCCTGTAATCACAGCTTCTCCAAAGGCTGAGGCAAGAGGACCAAATGTTTGAGGGCAGCCTGGGCTGCAGAAAACTCTAGGCCATCTTGAGCAACTTAGTGAGATCCTGTCTCAAAGTTAAAAAAGCAAAAAGCCAGCTGAGGATATAGCTCAGTGGTAGAACACTTGCCAACATGTGTATCCCTAGCATGTTAATGAAAATGGAAGGGAAAGGGGAAACGGGTACTTCTGACAGCATCCACAGGCCAGAAGTTTAACCTGTGGATTCTGGAATCACAATGAGTGAACTGATTCCCCCACTAGCTGAAGGTCCTTGACCTCGTGATGCAAGCTCACAGCTTGTTTTCCTGTCTGCAAATAATATGTGAAAATAATTATTATAATCTGCAAATAATAAGCAAGGAATAATCATGCCTGGCATGGCAGGTATTCAATGAACAGGAAGTGGGGATATTACATGGCCCATCAGAAATAGCTAAGAGGGTGTTTGGTGAGCATAGATCTCAGTCAGATCAAACTCATCCCTAGACATTTATTTTCCAGCCCAGGACCCTGTTACCTGCCTTGTAGCCACAGGCAGGACTCAGGAAGCTGGGAGAGCCTGTGGCTTGTGAGAACACCCACTGCTGAGCAGCAAGCCTGGACTCTGCCACCACTCTAGGCTTCCTCTCCTGGGACCCCCATCCCTTCCTCCCACCAGGGAGCCATGTGTCAGATTGCCTCCTAGAGAGATGCTGGCTTTCCCCAAGGCCAACCACACTTTTTCTATCACACAACTTGAGTGTTTTCCTATCCAAAGCTAATACTTCAAGGGCCATGTAACTCACTCTGGCAGTGGTTACATCAGTGGTTTTGAAATAATATTTTAATGAGAATAAACATTTATTAGAAAATTGGACACCAAGTTATGACAAGGCTGGAAAGCTATCATTTGCTTTTTCCTGCCACACACTGGTGGATGAGCCACCGTGGTAAAAGGCCGGGGGCTGCAGGGCAGCATGGGAATAATCTTGGGAAATTGCATGGTAGACCACAGGGAAGGTCTACACTTAACAATAATTAAACCTAGGATTAAGAATGTCAGGCATCCTTAAACTAATGAAAACTCAAAAGCATAATTGTGTTGTGAAGTTGCCCTGGAGAGGAAGGGCAGCTCAGAATACTCTTAACAGGATTGTTGACTTATCCCACTAAGGACACAAATAAGCAGCTAAACACTTTTTTTTTTTTTTTTTTTTTTTGAGAAAAGGTCTCAGTAGCGCAGGCTGAACTTCTAACACTTTTGCCTGTACCTCTGTACAGGCACTACCGTGCCTGAGTTTTACATTACTAGAAACTGAACTCAGGGCTTTGTGTATGATAGGCAAACACACTGCATCCCTGGTCCCCGAGCACTAAGTTTTGATGCCACCAACTGTTCTGTATCAAATAAGGACCACAGTTTGGGCCTTTGTAGTCCCATGTGGTGCTGGCTGTTTTCATCTGTCTCTTAGGCAACAAGTGATTCTGCTCTGAAACTCACCAATATTCTCAACATTTAGAACGAGGAATGTGATTTAGTAATGACACACCTTCTCAGAGGAGTCAGATTCCTTCATAAAGAATGCAACTGTTTATCCAAACCACGAGATTTATGGTGGTATGAGCTAATTGAAAATGAAATTGGAAATAAATGAAAACAAATCATGATTTATTCAGTTTTGGCGATTTGCAGTACTAGAGCCACAGGGTAAGAAATTTTCTTCTGGAAATATAGAATGATATTATTTTGGTACTTGAGACTCCCAGGATAGAGTAGAACAGAGACAGATGTTGGCTCAATGCAACCAATAGGTGGTGCTATGGATGAAATAGATTGGGACATACAAACTCAAATTCTAATTAGAATTAGAAAATCTAATTAGAATTAGAAAACAGAACTTGTGCCCTAGAGGCCATCTGATTGCTGATTGGCTGTGAAGCAACTGCTTGAGCAAGTGAAACTCTATAATTCTGACAGTGTCCACTGATTTTCTACTGAACCATTGTTTCAGGATTCCTCAGCATCCATAGATTGATCCAGATTGATTCCCAAGAATCAAAATCCCCAATAGTATCAAATTACAGGGTGTTCACTTTCCTGGAGAGATGGCTCATCAGTTAAGAGCACATACTGCTTTTGCAGAAGGCCTGGGTTCAGTTCCTAGCACCCATCTTCAGCAGCTCACATCTGTCTGCTACTCCAGTTCCAGAGGATCTGAAACCCTCTTCTGTCTTCACAGGCACCCACATGCACATGGTACACATACATACATGCAGGCACGCACACACATACCATACATAGAAATAAGTATTTTAAAAAATAAAATTAAAAATTAATTAAATGGTCTGGGCTGAGGTTGTAGCTCAGTGACTGAGAATATGTTCAGCATGCAAGAAGCATTGGGTTCAAGTCCCAACATAATAAACAAACATAAAAACAAAGCAGGCATGGTGGAACACACCTGTAATCCCAGCATTCTCCAGGCTGAGGGAAGAGGCTCATTTTCAGTATAAGGACAGCTTTTTTTTTTATTTTTATTTATTATTTTTTATGTGTCTGAGTGTACTGTCTGCAGGTAGGTTGGTGCACCCATGTCATGCAATGCCGAGGAGGTCAGAAGAGGGCGTCGGATTCCCCTGGAACTGGAGTTAAAGATGGTTCTTAACCGCCATGTGGGTGCTAGGAATCGAACCCGGGTCCTCTGCAAGAGCAGTCAGCACTCTTAACCACTGAGTCATCTCTCCAGCCCCAAGTATAAGGACAGCTTTAGCTACAAAAAAGATCCTGTCTAAATAAATATATAAATGGCTCGGTACTGCCTATAACCTATATGTATCCTCTCCTTGCTTTAAATCAGTTTTAAATGACTTGTGATAACTAATACATGATAATTATTGTATATATAGTTGTTACACTATCATTTAGAGACAAAGGTCTACATGTTCAACACAAACATGATTTAGCTCATTTATTTTCAATCCTCAGCCAATTCTTCACATGTAGAACTTGTGAATATAGAGGGCTGGCTAGAGCTTTTAAGCATTTAACAGTTGTATTACTTTCTATCACTTAGGAAAATTTAAAAGAAAAATATCTGGTAGTCCTTACAGGAATTCTATCAGTTCTCCTGCCTCAACCTCCTGAGCAAGAAAATCGAATTCTAATGAAATCCAATGAGTTAAAATGACATAATTAAAATTCATGACATAATTAGGAACCCAAGGAAAATCTTAGGTTATTTGTCTATATCAAAGAATCAGAATAATTCCACTAGTAAAAGTGGCTTTTCTGTTTCTTTCCTTGTTTTCTTCTTTCTTTTGTGCAGACAGGGTCTCACTACACAGCTGAGGCTGACCTAGAACTTGTGATCTTCCTGCCTCAGTCAGCAGAGTTCTGGGATTTACAGGCATGAGCTACCAAGAAACAGAACCTGGGGTAGGCTTCAGAAACCTCCAGCTCCGCCCCTTCCTGGCTGTGGGACCCACTGTGGGTCACTCAGCTAGCTATGTAGTTGTCTGAGATACCCTTCTCTGGTGCCCTCCACCTTCTGAAATCCATAGGGAAGCAGGCAAAGCCTGTCTTTAGGCACCTACCCTAAAGTCAGTCACAGTTCCTACTTGACTGAGACTCAATTTCCACATCTATAATAAGTTAAAATACTTGTTCTTGGGGCAAGAGAGATGGCTGAGGGGTAAACAGCACTAGCTGCTCTTGCAGAGGACCCAGGTTCGGTTCTCAGCACCCACATGGCACCTAACAACTGTCTATAACTCCAGTTCCAAGGGATCCAACACCCTGTAGGACACAGGTGCACTTCCATACATGTCATGCATGCAGGCAAAACAGTCATATACATAAAGTAAAACCCTACTCTTGGGGAGATCAGTGATTGTGTATTTAGTATGTGGCAGAGGCCCTGTGTTCAAAACTCAGCATATGTTCATATACATACACACACACACACACACACACCACCTCTTTAGATTGCTCTGTACTTAGTTGGGTACTAAAAATTATGCTGCTTCTTTCAATTCACTAGGCACATAATTAAAAATTACATGGTAATATTAATCAAGTTTCATGGAACATTTAATTTTTACAACATTTTTATATTCGGTATTTTTATTTTATGTGTATGAGTGAGTGTATTGCCCTCATGTGTGTAAGTGCACCTGTGTCATGCAATGCCTGCAAGGTCAGGAGTAGGATTCCCTTGCAAGAGCAACTGGTACTGTTAACCACTGAACCATCTGTCCAACCCCAGAACATTTCATTTTTTAAAAAGCTTTCAATGTGGCCTGGTGGCACAAGGCCTGCCTGGACTACAGAGTGAGCTCAGGCCAGCCTGTGAACTGAGACCTTAGGAGGAAGAGAAGGAAGAGGAAGGAGGGAAGGGGCAAAGGGGAGGGGGGAAGGGGGAGGGGGGAGGAGGTCTAGGAGGGAGGAGGAGGAGAGGAGGAGAGGAGGAGGAGGAGGAGGAAGGAGGAGGGGCGGCGGCTAGTACACTGATGGGCGGGCTTGCTTCTCAGTGGTAGAGCACTTGCCTAGCATACACAAAGCCTTGGGTTCAATTCTCATGAAATAAATGAATGATTCATAAAATACAGATCTTCACGGGCTGGGAGCATGGCTCAAGGTGGAGTGCTGGCCTAGTAAGTAGGAGGCCTTAAGTTTAATTCTGTTTTTAAAAATATTTTATTTTTTTTAATTTTATGTGTATGAGTGTACTGCCTGCATGAAGGTACGTGCCATGGGTGTTGTGAGGAGGTCAGAAGAAGGCCTTGGATCCCCTGGGACTGGAATTACAGACTGCTGATATTTGCCATATAATTCTGGGACTGGAATCCAGGTCCTCTGAAAGAACAGTCAGTCCTCTTAACCACTGAGCCGTCTCTCCAGCCCCCCTAAATTTAATTCTTTGTACTTCAATTCACACAGAATAAAAAATAAAGGGCCTGGTGACTCAGGTGAAAAAAGGATTAAAAGTTAGCTGTCTTAGCCCGGTGTGGTGGCGCACGCCTTTAATCCTAGCACTTGGGAGGCAGTGGCAGGTGGATCTTTGGGAGTTCAAGGCCAGCCTGGTCTACAGAGTGGAGTTCCAGGACAGCTGGGGCTACAGGGAGACCCTGTCTGAAAAGACAAAAAAAAAAAAAAAAAAAAAGCTGGGCTTAGCAAGGCACTGTTGCTGATTAATTAGTTAAATGAGGTCTTCAAGCTGACTATGGGTCCACACACCTGTAATCTTAGCACTGGGGATGTTGAGACAAAAGGACCAGGGGCCCATAGGCCACCTTGTGCTACTGAGTAAGAGCTGTCTAATGAATTAGTTAGTTGGTTAATTAAAATGGGTTTTCAAAATGGCTACCTAGTGGATTCACCAGTCCCTAGAGCCAGTCTCCCCAAACATAGGCAGAAAATGGTTGGTCTGGTGGACTCAGACCACAGGAGGAAGAACATGAGCCTGCTCCATGATCTCCGGCCTGGTCTCTAAGGCAGCATAAATCTCAACCCCAAATTCAGTTATAGAACTTTTAGGTGTGTTTTGCCTTGCAGATTTGCGTTGTGGCCGAGATGCACCCAGCTGCAATTACTGTAACAAAAGGTTTCAGGAACCTATGAGGGAGCTCAAGGCTATTCTTTGAAGAGTTGAAAAACTTCTAGCCTCTAAGACTTCCGCTAAGAGTAGAAAAGCACACCTGTAAGGCCAGCTACGCGGGAGGCCGAGGCAGGAGGTTCTCAAGTTCTCAACAGCGTGAGCTCTAGATCAGCCTCAACGATTTAGCGAGACCCTGCTTAAAACGTTTTTTTTTTTAAAGGACTAAAGATGTAGTTCAGTGGGAGCGGATCTAAATCCAATCCCCAGTGCTGGGGGAGCGGTGGGACCTAGGTAAGAAACAAGGTTTTCCCAACGTGTAAACCAGGCTCGAGAAACAGGCGGGGAAAGAGGAACGCGCACCGTCGCTCCGTCAAATTCTCTAGGCAGAAAGGTGCAGCGTGTCTTTAATTTCTTTTCTCGGAGCAAGCTGCTCACCACCGAGCGTTAGCCCCTTCCTTCCTGAGGCCCCTCCAGTTGGAGACACAGTCGAATCCACAGGACCTATCTCCACGTTGGGCAGGGCGACTTGCCTTTCCGGGATCCCTTCCAGGGCGAACAGTTACTTTCCAAACTCTTGGGGCTCCCGGGGCGCCCCCCTGAGTCAAAGCGACCGCATGGCGCGGTCCGGAGCGCTGACAACAAGGTGGCCGCGTAGGGTGGCATTTCGCACCGGGGCGCGCGGGGACAAAACCCGGCACGGCAGACTGTGTAAACACCACGCCAGCCAGCCCATTCCTAAACGACCCCTTTGATGCCTCGGCTCTAATTATTTATCTCCCATATAAATCAAGATTCTGCTGACAAATCTGCTGTGTTTCCACTAAGCAGAAGGCTGCCCTGCAAAGCCGCCCTCCCGGGGATTCTTTTGAAAAAGCCAGATAACCTCTGACACTTTCATAAACAGGCCCGCAGATGACACCACCCAGGGGTCGATTACCCGGGTGATTTGTGGCACCCGCGGGCACACGTGGGGACCGCCGTGCCCCGGACGGGCAGAGGGAAGGGACGCGGAACGGAGAGCAGTTATTTTCCAGTCAGTGGATCCGATGGAGGAGGATGCCAAACGCGCTCCGCGAGCCAGCTGAGCTCCACCGGCGCGTAATCACTGCCAGATGTGCGCAGCGCGCACCGAGGACACCCGAGTCCCGGGGCAAACCCCCGGCCCGGGCACCGCGACGGCTCGGACTGCGGAAGGGCCACGGGGCGAGGATCCAGGACCCGGGAGAGTGGTGAGCGCGGCGAGCCCACCCGGAGGAAGATGCTTCGCTCTCCTCCGCATATTTTTTCAATTAAAAAGTTGGAAACTGGAATGCGTAAACAACCACTTGGGGCTTCCAAACTACTCCGCAAAGACCCGAAGGAAAGGAGAGTGCTTGCGTGCTTCCAAACCTTCAGGCTCGAGGGCTTGGGCTGAGCCCCGGCGTCCGCGCGCGATCGCGGCGTCCCGCTCCCCGCGATCGCAGCGGGGAAAGCGCCTCAGTCGAGCTCCCGCGCGCCCCGGAGCCGCCCACCCGGCCCGGGCCCCGCCGAGCCCGCCGCCCTACCTTTCATGGTGACCGCGGACGCGCACCGCCAGCCAGGGAGCTCCGCGCCAGCGCCGCGCCGCCGAGGAAGTGGCTCCGAGCGGCCGCTCACTGCGCGCCCATGGCAGCCGCGCCGCGCCCGGCCGTCCGCGCTCCAGCCCTCGCTCCGCGCCGCTCACAGTGCTGCCGCGGGGCTGCCGCGCGCCGCTCACCCCGGGCGGGAGGCGCCGCTCCCGCCAGCGCCCCTCCCCCTGGCCGCCCGGACCCGCGGCCGCGCCCACGCCCCCCTGCCCTCGCGCCCCGCCCTCGGCCGCCCTCCCCGGCCCGCTCGGGTTCTCCCTCTCTCCAGCTGGACCAGCATCGCAAAGAAACCCGGAGGAAAGCCCCTCTCCCGGGAGGTCCAGGCTTCACCCTCGATGAGCGGGAAGGGTGCTGCTGCGGGGCTTGGTTATAGACCCCAGAGCGTCTATCAGGCGTGCGGCAGAAAGCTGGGCAGCGGCGAGGCCACCGGGGTAGCGGGGTGAGGCTGTCCCTTCCAGAAAGTTAGAGACGAGTTCCGAGTTTCCGAGTGCGTGCGCCTGCTGGCTTTGCATGCTAAGCAGGGCAGCGGGCTCTCTGTCACCGGAGAGCTGCGTGGCTAGGATCCCGGGTCACCATTACACACCGTCCCCACTGAACCAGGAGCAAGACTACACGGTTAAAACTTTGGGATTTTCCAGAAAATTAAAACAAAACAAAACAAAACAATGGACCTCTTTTTGTTGGAAAAGTTACTCCAACCCCAAAGATCAGGTTGATTTCTGTTTTAACACCACAGAAAAAGGCTTCACTATTGTGAGACTTTGTTAATTCATTTTCTTCAATCAAGCTCCCTTGGGGTCTGCCTAATTAGAAAGCCCGCGTTGCTTTATTACCTTAGAACACAAGCTCATGGTGAATGGAGCTGCGGGTAGGAAGAGGTAGTGGAACGGTCCTCAGCCTGTTCAAAACATACACCACTACTCTATGTTACTGAAAGACAGAACTCTGGGCATCCACTGAGGCTACGGTTTAATCAAGCCTGTACTACCAGGCCTAGAATCCCAGGTACTTTAGAGGCAGAGGCAAAAGGGATCGAAAGTTCAAGGCCAACCTGGACAAGATAACAAGACCCTCTCTCGAAATAAAAAGTAAAAACAAGAAGCCAAGTATATGGGCTCACACTATAATCCTAGCATTCACTCACTGTTCGCAGGGCACCCACAAAAAAACCGAGGGGTGAGCTCAGTAGAGCACTTATCTAGCATGTGCCAGGCACTGGGTTTAATTCCTAGTACCAGAAAAAGAGAGAGAAGAAAAGAAAGAGAAGCACTCTAATAGATGTCTCCAAAGAAGATAAAGAAGTGGTCAGTTGAGGGCTGGGGAGATGACCCAGCAGGTAGAAGCACTTGTCAAGCAAGTCTAAAGACCTGAGTTTGAGCCCCAGGGTCCATGTAAAAGCTAGATGTGGTGGTGTGAAGCTGTCACCCCAACACTCATATGGGAAATAGGAGGCAGAGTCAGGAGAAACTCTGGAAGATGGTGGGCCAGCTACCCTGGTGTAAGAGCCGCATAACCAAGTAGAGACCCTGCCCCACTGGAGATGGAAAGGTAGGGACCAACTCCCAAAAGTTGTCCTCTGACATCCACACACATGCCATGGCATTTCCATGCTGGTGTGCGCACACACACACACACACACACACTCACCATAAATACACACACACACACACACACACACATGTATGTACAAATGGCCGACTGAGGGGGCTGGAGAGATGGCCTAGCGGTTAAGAGAGCCTACCGCTCTTACAGAGGACCTGGGTTCGATCCCCAGCACCCACATGGCGGCTGAGAACCGTCTGAAACGCCAATTCCAGGAGAACTCCAGTTCCAGGGGAATCCGACACCCTCTTCTGACCTCCGCGCCATTGCACGACACGGGTGCACAAACTTGCATGCAGACAGTACATTCATACACATACAAAAATAAATAAATAAAATTAAAAAAAAAAAACAAATGGCCGACTGACCCAAGAAAGGATGCTCATCATCACTAATTATTTTAGAGAAATATAAATCAAAACCTCAACGATACACAATCCAATAGGATAGCTACATATATTTTAAAAGAGAGGATTTGAGGACCCGGGTTCGATCTCCAGCACCCACATGGCGGCTGAGAACCGTCTTTAATTCTAGTTCTAGGGGAATCCAGCACCCTCTTCTGACCTCCGCGGCATTGCACGACATGGGTGCACAAACCTAATCATGCAGACAGTACATTCATACAATACAAAAAATAAAATTTATATATATATATATATATATATATATATAAAGAGGATGTGGAGAGATTGGAACCCTGTGCATTGCTGGAGGGAATACAGAACCGTGCAGCCGTTGTGGAAAACAGTGTGGGAGTTATTGGCAAAAGGTTAAACATACAATTATCGTGGGATCCATCAGCTCCACTTCTGAGTAAATGGGAAGAAAAAGACTGACCAGATCCTCAACTGACCTCGAGAAAACAAAAACCTTGATTTATCTGGGCTAACTGTGTGGCCTTAAACATCCCAAAGGAAAGTATAACCAGAAATAAATAAATAGTAAGGCCTGAGAAATTGTTCTTCAGGTATAAAATTTGAGATCTTAGTAAAAAGACAAGAACTTAAAAAAAAAAAAAGAAGCACAGTTGTTTTGCCTGTCTTACTGGTAAGTGCAGCTACCCTGTGGCTGCCACTGCTTTTGCCATTCTTCAAAGACATGAGACACAGCTTTTCAACCTTCCAATATGGACTGAAGACTCATGTCTCTTCAAGAATCCTCCAAACCTTCAGTGCCAGATGGGGGCTGCTGAGACATCCAGCTTGTGGACTGAGCTACTACTGGGGTTTCAGCCTCTTCAGAGTATAGACTGCCATTGTTGGAACTACCCAGGCTGTATCATGGAGACTAGTAGAGGAAGATCAAGATAGGACATAGGATGCAGTGCTTACTGGACCTCATTTGGTGACCATGGGAAGAGAAAACCCCAGTGTGGAGCACAAGGGCAGAACTGATGGTAGTTTGGGGCTTGCCAAGGAGGAGCCTTCAAACATGACATCTTTCAGCCTAATAAAGAAAAAAAAAAATCACAAGCTGAAGATGCTAAAACCTATGATATATGTGGCATGCATATTTGCATATTTTGGAGTGATGCATATTAGAAGGAATAACAACAACAACAAAAAGACTGAGTCAAAGAACTGAGTGAAACAGTAAACTTCTGCATCAAGAATTTTGAGAGACTGAGAAAAAGATGAAAAACACGTTTGGCAGAATGCATGAGCTCTGGTGGGGTGTGGGGGGAGGAAAGGGGGTACTGGTCTAGATTTCATTTGAAATTTTGTATGAAATGCACAAAGCTTCAATAAAAATTGGCTTTGGAAAAAGAAAAAAAAGGACTGAAAGCAGAATCTCAGCTGTTTCCCCCCATCCGTAGCAGCATTGAGCACAACAGCCAAAAGTTAGAATTGGGCTGGCAAAGTGGCTTGGCAGGTAAAGGAAGGAACTTGCCACTGAGCCTGATGACCTGAGTTCAATCCCCAGAACTCAGGTAAAAGTGGAAGAGAAGCCACTCTACACTGACCTCCACATGTATGTGTACACAATAATAGTATTTTTTTTTAAAGTTCAACCACCAGAGTCCATAGGTGAGAGACTGTATCAACAAAATGTGGTACGTAGACAGGGTACTATGAATCAATCTTAAAAAGGAATGTTTTAGATGAACCTTGATGGCATTACGATAAATGCTAAAAGCCAGTTCCAAAAGGACAAATAGGAGTTCATATCTATGAAGTACTTACATTAGTTCAGTTAATAGACAGAAAGTCAGAGAGGGGAACAAGGGCTTCAGGCAGGGGAGTTGTTTAATGAACGCTGGGCAGGATGAAGAATTATGATGACGTCTGTCTCTGCTGTGGTCACAGCCATGAAGATGCTCTGGCTTCAGAAGAGGCTTGCTGCCAGTGTCCTCACAGTGGCAAAAAGAAGGTCTGGTTGAAGACTCGGGTGAGACCAGTGAAGTCACCTGTGCCAGCTCAGGTCAGTAGATGTAGAAGCTGATCAAAGATGGGATAGTCACCCAGGAGCCTGTGCCTGTCCATTCCCAGGCTCACCAGAAGCGAATATGGGCATAGGTGAGCGGAAGGATACCACCAATACTTGCACGCCTGAGATGTGACTTGGGTGGTATGCAGGATGCGGATCCTGCATAGGCATCTCAGGAGAAACCATGACTTTACGAAGATTGGCCACCACATGTACCCCAGCCTGTACCTGAAGGTGAGGAGGAATGTGTTCAAAAGCAAGCAGATTCCGGTGGAACATACCACAAGCTGAAGGCAGACAGGATGGCAGGAAGCTCCTGGCTGATCAGGCAAGACTGGAAGGTCGAAGTAAGATCAAGGAAGTGCACAAGCATCGTGAAGAGCACCTCCAGGCCCAGAAGGAAGAAATCAGCAAGATTCTGTTCAAGGAGGAAAGAACCAACAAAGGAAGCTCCCCTGTCACGTCTGCATAGAGTGGCCTTGGGGATGGATGGCATGGATCAGTCATTAAAATAAAATGAGCCTTTGCTTCATTTGATGATGAACAGTGGAGACAGTGCATGTTCTTAATCCCATTGAACTGTACGCTCCAAAATAGATGGATGATTTTGCCAGATATGGTGGCTCATCCCAGTGCTCAGAAACTAAGGCAGGAGGATCACCATGAGTTCCCATAGCCTGGGACAGAGTAAGGCCCTATCTAAAACCAAATAAATAACAGAAAACCAGGTAAATTTATATGCCTCTATATTTTAACATGCATATATCCAGGCCTATAGTCCTGGCATTAGGGAGGCTGAGGCAGGAGGTTTACTACAAGTGTGAGACTAGCTTATAGGATATATAGTGAGTTTAAGACCAACATGGTCTGCAGTGTGAGACTTTTTCTCAAAACACAAAGCAAAAGTTCTGAGAGAAGAATTACAAGGTGAAAACCCCAGCAATTGGGAAGCTGGGTTAAGAAGATTTCAAGTTCAAGGCCAGCCTGCGCTATGTGAGTGGATGTGAGGCCAGCCTCTATAAAGCTTATATAGCAAGAGCCTATCTGTAAGAAAATAAATAAATACTTCAAACTACATTTTTCTCCTTCTCATTCCCTCCTTCATCCAAAAAGACATGTGAATGGGGCAGTAACCCTCAAAGTGGTCCCCCATGCCCCCCTGTGCTCGCTCTTCCTGCCCCAGGCTCCAGCCAGAGCAGCACAAAGTGCAGATGGGAAACCAGTGAATTGGACACTGTGTCTTTCCAGCTTACTGCCTGGCAAGTCTTCAGACTGTGAAGAGGCAGAGCTGGTGGGGCTTGGTGAGTGGAGCTTGCTGCGTGCAAGCACAGCCAGGCAGGCTAGAATGCTGGAGAGAGAGCCAGCTGCGATCACCGCAACCCCTTGAGCTCTGACAGTCTGCACTTCCCTTCCAGCTGGCAGCCAGAACATTCCAGCAACTGCGATGCTCCGCATCGCCTCCCATTCAGCACTCTGTTCTCTTCTCATGCAGCCAGGCAGTTTAGGGTCTCCCCACACATTTCCATATATGGAGCTTTGGACCTAGTGTTCCACCTCCCCAAACACTCTCCTTTCTCTGTTGTGTCTTTACATTTATCTGTGTCGGCTTGAAAATTTTCAAGAAGGGCCTCTTTATTCAGCAAGCATGGTATCTATGATTACTATTAGTGTATTCAAGACACTGGGCTATGTGCTGTAGGGAGCTTACGGGCCAGATCCTGTAAGCACATCCAGAAGACCAAAACGTTAGACAGAGCTTTCTAGAAAGGCTCTACCGCACAAGGTACAAAGTGGAAGGTGGTCAGTGTGCTGAGACACAGATCAAGTGTTGAGAACAAAGGGAAGCAGGTGATGACTTGTGACCAAGGCAAAGTGGAGTGTCCTTGGGACTGAGTGCTACAGGAAGGCCAGGATTCAAAGGAACATGAGAGAACTGGGCAGGACGGCTCAGCGGGTAAAGTGCTTATTGCAGAACATGAGGACTTGAATTGAATTCCCAGCACTCACATAAAAGCCTGTAACTCCAGAGAGGATCAGGAGATGGTGGGCACGGGCAAATCCTGGGGTTTCGCAGGCTAGCCAGTCTGGCTGCCACAAAAGCTCCAGGTTCAGCCAGAGACCCTATATCAAAGTATAGGTAGAGAGAGGACATCTGCCAAAAAGAAAAATAAAACAACAGCTGGGCGTGGTGGCGCACGCCTTTAATCCCAGCACTTGGGAGGCAGAGATAGGTGGATCTCTGTGGGTTCAAGGCCGGCCTGGTCTACAGAGCGAGCTCCAGGACACCTGATACTAAAAGGGAGACCCTGTCTCAAAAATACCAAAAAAAGTGTAAAACCAAAGAGAGAGAGGACATCTGATGTCGACCTCTGGCCTCTGTGTAAACACAGAAAGGTAAGTGCACACACATGTGCACACACATGTATAACACGCACACAGACACACACACTGGGGTTGGGGGAGAGAACATGAGAAATTCTTCTGTCTTCGGGACCACTGGACTGAAGAATGGGTTCATGGCAGCTTCTTACTGGCCCAGCAAGGCTGCGGATACAGTTGAGTGGTAAAGTACTGGCCATGTGCCCAAGGTTCTGAATTTGGGCCCCGGCATCTCAGGAAATAAACTATAAATGCCCAGGTCTAACTTCCAGCTTATAAGTCAGAAGCTTCCAGGAAGAGGATCTGTTCTTTTTGTCTACTACCCAGATACTGCCATGCTTACTGTGGGTTTAAGGAAAGGACCCAGTCCCTGTCTTCATTTTGTTGTTTTTGTTTTTAGTTTTTGCTTTGGCTTCTGACTCATTTGAGACAGGGTCTTCCTATGTAGCCTTGGCTGGCCTGGTACGCACTACCTAGAGCAAGCTGGCCTGGTACGCACTACCTAGAGCAAGCTGGCCAGGAACTCCAGGCAATCCCACTGTCTTGCTCAGCATGCAGAACGCTGAGACTACATGCATGTGCTACCACACCAAACTCCTAGTCTGCGTCTGTAGGACAGTCTTCTAACAATTAGCATGCAATGAAAAACTGATTAGTAAGGGAGCAAAATGCCTAAACTATGCAGAGCAGGGAAGATCAAGTATATGCAACACCCCTTAGGAAAATTCATGGTGACTGAGAAAGTCCGGTACAATTTTCACCTGCAGATAAGCTATGCTCTGGGAGTCAAGACTTTGTCAGGTCAGGGGAGAAAGTTTGCTTTCTGAAAAGGATATTGCTTTCTGATGCTTGGTCATCTAAGACATATCATATTATCTTCTGTATATAACAACAAACAAACAAAGCCTTGTGTGGGTTTAGACAGCCTACTGTCTGAAGGTGGCAGATACTGAAAAGAGACGCATGGTGTTGACATGGACACCTGGTGATATGTCTCCAGTCTCTGAGACGTGGTTATGTTTGGGAACTGTGTGAAATACTTTTTTGGATAAAGAAATAGCTTTAAAAGCTAATAGACTGCCCCCAACCCCTTTGGGGTTGACTAGCATTTCTATTTTTTTTTTTTTTAGAGTTTTTTTGTTGTTTGTTTGTTGTTTCCCATTTGTTTTGTATTGTTTTGTTTTGAGACAGGGTCTCACTGTGTATCCCCAGCTGGCCTAGAACTTACAGAGATCTACCTCCCTCTGCCAAGTGCTGGGATTAAAGGTGTGTGCCAGACCACCAGACTTTTAGTTTTTAAATAAATTTGAGAAAGAAGGCTCTGAATGGGAACTGCTCTCTGTCTTAAAAGCTAGTTAAGTCCCTGAGAGACTGCTTCCAGGCATCCCTGTGGCCATGTGTAACCTGTGTATACCCTGCCTTTTGGTGGTTGGTTGGAGACAGGGTCTCACTATGTAGCCCAATCTGGCCTTGAACTTCTCATCCTCCTATCTTGGACTCCTGAATACTAGGAGATGGACACTACCACACCCAGCATTCCTGTTTTCTGTCACCTTCTTTCCTTCTGCCTTCTATCCTCCCTCCCTCCCTTCCTTTCTGCCCTCCCTCCTTTCCTTCCTTCTATCCTCCCTTCCTTCTATCCTCCCTCTCTTCCTTCCTTTCTCCCTTCCTTCTATCCTCCCTCCCTTCCTTCTATCCTGCCTCCCTCCCTTCCTTCCATCCTCCCTCTCTTCCTTCCTTTCTCCCTCTCTTCCTTCCTTTCTCCCTTCCTTCCTTCCATCCTCCCTCCCTTGCTTCCCTTCCATCCTCCCTCCCTTCCTTCCCTTCTATCCTCCCTCTCTTCCTTCCTTTCTCCCTCCTTCCTTCCACCCTCCCTCCCTCCCTTCCTTTCTATCCTCCCTCTCTTCCTTCCTTTCTCCCTCCATTCATTCCTTCTATCTTCCTACCCCCATCTCTTTCTCTTTGGGAACAGACAAGCCACAAATGTACTGTGTAGCCAAGGATGACCCTGAGCTTCTGATCTGCTGCTTCCAAGTACATTACAAGAGTGCACGATCTCAACCAACCACCATATTCGATTGCTGGAGACCAAACCCAGAGTCTCATGCATACTCACTAGGAAGCAGTCTAGTCCTCTCTAACACTCCTGTGCTCTTTAAATCCTCCCTAAGTTATTCATAATACCTAATATTAAATTCCTACACATCACTTCATTCCTGTAAATTCACTACTCTTATTTTATTATTTTATTTTAATGTTATGTGTATGAGTGTTTTGCTTGCATGTGTAAGTGCACCATGCTTGTGCAGTCCTGGTGGAGTCCAGAAGAGGCCACTTGGGTCACCTGGAACTGGAGTTACAGACAGTTGCTAGCCATGATGTGGGTGTGAGGAACTGAACCTAGGTCCTCTAGAAGATCAGCAAGTACTCTTAACCACTGAGCCATCTCTCTAGCCCAAATTCAGTATGCATGACGAATTCAAGTTTTGGTTTCTGGAAATCTTTTTCTGAGTAGTTCCATCTGTAGATGGTTGAATCCATGAAGATAGAACCTAGGAATACATGGGGCTGACCATATTTTATTCCACTTAATGTGTCCAGTTCAGAACAGAGTAAAATAGCTTTTCTAGCCCACTCCAGGGCTACCAACAACTCTCAAGACTGGTAAAGGAACTTGTATTTAAGTTCAGTGGATAGGCATGGGTCAAGGAAAATAGAAATGTGACCCCTGATTGTCAGCTTGGAATGTGACCCTTTCCATTTCTATCTCTGGCTGTAACTTCCTCCCGTGACAGGGGTAGACAGTCAGAAGCTCTGTTCTGACTCCAAATTCATGAATATTTTCCCATGAAGCTTCAGCTGGATCACCTGGACACTCCAGGCTATCAACCTGTATAAACAAGGCCTGTAGAGTTTGTTTTTGCTTTTAACATGTGTCTTTTGCAGTGACATGGGTGTGGAGGGGTTTACTTTGGCTCCAGCTTTTATTTGGTTTGGTCATGCGTGTGTCCTGTGGAGATGAAGCAGGTTGACTAGAACAAAGCCACAGTCTGGTAGTCAGTAGAATTTGACTCTAGGCCTTGCTCTCTGACGTCCCTCTCTGATGCAGAGCAGGCCTTTCAAGGCTCAGACTAAGTACTCCCACCTGCTACTCCACATATGGACGAGCTTTCAAGGTCTTTTGCAGATCAAAAACTTCAATAAGAAAACCATATAAACACTATGTGAGTGCAGAATAAACACATAGAAAAAGTGAAAATTGAAAATGCAGACATGTTTTGGACATGCATGTATATGCACATGCGCGCACACACGCGCACACACACACACATGCACACACACACACACACACACACACACACACACACATGCAGTTGGCCCTCTATATCTCTTGGCTCATAACTCTGAAGACTCAATCAATCTAGGGTCAAAATTTCCCTTTTCCTTTTCTTCCGATCTCAGACTGTCCTGGCCTCATACTCAGTCTGTAATCAATGATGAACTTCTTCCCTTTTGTTTCATTGGGGGAAGGAGGGTCTCACTATGGAGCTCTAATTTGACTAGAACTCACTATGTATACCAGGCTGGCCCCAAACTCACAAAGATCCACTTGCCTCTGCCTCCAGATTGCTGGGATTAAAGGTGTGTGTCACCATACTAGGGTGACAGAGAGAGTTCCAAGGTGGGCTGGGGCTACAGGGAGACCCTGTCTTAAAAAGACCAACCCCCCCCCACAAAGTTATATGCCTGGTGATGATGTGCACCTATAATCCCAGTGCTGTGTGGGCAGAGACAGAGGATCCCAGAGAGGACCCCAGGGCTTGCTGGCCAACCAGTTTAGTCAATCAGTGAACTCCAGGTTGAGTTAGAGACCCTGTGTTGAAAACTAAAGGGGAGAGTGATCGAGAAACACCCTTTACAAGAGCTTCTTGCTCCACATGTGCACACATGGCCACACGGACCCACACCTACACCCCCCACCCCCCCACCACACTCTTTTTTAATTAAAAAAAAATTTTTTTTTGTATGTGTGTGAATGTATTGTCTGCATATAGGTTTGTGCACCCATGTCATGCAATGCCGCGGAGGTCAGAAGAGGGTGTTGGATTCCCTGGAACTGGAGTTAAAGACGGTTCTCAGCCGCCATGTGGGTGCTGGGGATCGAACCTGGGTACTCTGCAAGAGCAGTGGGCGCTCTTAGCCGCTAGGCCATCTCTCCAGCCCCACAGACCACACTCTTACTGATCTGAGTATCTAGATTTCCTCACCTGGGAAATGAGGATGCTATCTTGCCACACTGAGGGGTGGGGGGATTGAAAGTGGGTTCACTTTGTTTTGATTTGCAGCGCTGGGAACTGGATGTAGGGCTTTACCCATGCTAGACAAGTATCTGCTACTAAGCTGTAGGCCCAGAACTAGAGATATTTTTTATTGCTTGATTTTGTTTAGAGACAGGGTCTCATGGCCCCAGACTTGATATGGAGCCAAGGAGGGTGCTGAGTTCCTGATTCTCCTGCCTCCAGTTCTCAATGCTAGGGTGCCAGCCGTCTGCCACCATGCTCAGAAATACCCCACCCACGGCCTGGCCCCCTGTTACTCTTCTTTCTTTTCTTATTTACTTTTCCTTCCTTCCTTCCTTCCTTCCTCCCTTCCTTCCTTCCTTCCTTCCCTCTCTTTTTCTTTCTTTTATTTATTTATTTTTTTTGAGACAGAGGCTCACTCTGTAGCCCAGGCTAGCCTAGAACCGTATCTATCTATCCTTGCCTATGCCTCCCAAGGGCTAAACATTACAAGGGAATATAGCACCATGCCCAGCCAGTTTTAACTATTTCTGTCACCTTATGTTTGCTTTGTAAAACATTTTAATCATCTTCTGTTTGCTTTGTAAAATAAAACAGAAGACAAATTAAATGAACAGTAAATAAAATTGTCCAATTATTTTATACAAAATAACAAGTTTGTTGGGTAAGAAAGAGCCTAGTAATATTAATTTAAATTCTGAATGACGGAATGCCTTTAAGGAATCAGATTTAAGACCAAGCAACAATAAAAACTGTAAGTGTGCCACAGAGAACTTGGAGGAACCTTGAGAATAAGATGTTTATAATTCACATGTAAATTGTTACTAAGTATGGTGTGCTCAAAAATATCTGAACATAGTTTGTTCTCTAAAGTAATTTAAACATTAACTTTATGAATATAGTTTATATTAGAATTTGATTAATGGTGGTGAAAGGGTAAACTTTTACTAAGCTTTGGTCAAAATTGTCTCAAATTCCAAATAAGTATATCAAGACTGGGAAGGTTTTGCAGTTTGGTTTTACCCCTATGTAAGGTTATCTGTTGATATTAGTCTTGGAAAACTGGCAGAATTTTACTTTATTCCTTGCTTCTTATAAATAATGGGAGGTTATCCTTAGAGTTTTTAACACCTATGAAAAACTTACAGTGCATTTTTTATTTGAGGACAAGATTCAATAATTCTTTCTGCTTTATAACTTTCATTGACACAATACATTATACTTTAAGCTTAAATTTTTCTTTTTTAAAGTATTTTTGAAAAAAATTAACTTTATTATCAGAAGGGGTATGTATGCACTGTGATGCTTGTGTGGTGGTCAGAGGACAACTTTGTGGAGACAGTTCCATCCTTCCAACTTTATATGGGCTCCAGAAATTGAACTCGGGTCATCAGGCTTTCGTAGCAAGCACTTTACCACTGAGGCATCTGGCCGGCCCTTAAATGTTTCTCTAAATATGCTTTCTCAGACTCCTTCCAAGAAAATTAAAAAAAAAATTTTTTTTTGAGATGGGTGCTCCTCATGTAACCCATGCTAACCTCGGACTCTAGGTGCTCCCGTCCAGGTGCTCCTGTCTAGGTGCTCCTGTCTCTGCCTCCTGAATGCCAGCATTACAGCTACACACCACCAGGCCCAGGAAGAAAAAGGGGTCTGAAGTGGAATGAGGCTGGCTGGGGAGCTGGCTCTTAGAATCTTTGTAAAAATGCTGGGCGGAGTGGGGCATGCCGGCCGCACCTTTAAGCTTAGGACCTCAGAGGCAGAGGCAGGTGGATCTCTGTGAATTCAAAGCCAGGTATACATAGTGAGTTCCAGGTCAGTCAGGGTTACAATAATGAGACCCTGTTTAAAAAATAAATACCAGGGGCTGGAGAGATGGCTCAGCAGTTATACCCGGGTCCTCTGCAAGAGCAGTCGGCGCTCTTAACCGCTAGGCCATCCCTCCAGCCCCTATTATTTTTTCTTAATAGAGCTAGGGATGTAGCTCAGTGTTAAGAGTTGGCTGGGGCCACTTAGTAAAAGTAAATACGTGTATATTAAACAACATTGGTTTAACGGTTCTGATAAAAACAGTAATGCACCTGAGTTAATTGGAAATATAAATTGTTGTTGTCCACATTTGTTTTACTTAAAATCTGTATAACAATAACTTTGGGATTGGCACATACAAATGTTCTCTATAATTTTTCTGTTGTACAGTATCTTCTTGTAGCATTCTCTTTTACCTGTAGGACAATTTAACTGAAAAAATTAAGTTTGCTTCCCAAGTTAACCACATACAGTCACCCAAAACAGCTTGGGGGAATTTGATGAAATCTGCGCCTTGATTCCAGCCCATAGGTATGTGTAATACAACTGTCTTTTTGAGACTCATGGGTCAAAAAACAAAAACCTAAAATAAAAAGGGGAGGATACAGATATATATGAAACCTTTTTGCCAAAAACTTTGCAATTCAAATCTTAAAACTAACTATGGGAAAAGATTTGTATGTTCCAACAGGTCAAAATGTCACCAACTTAATGGCTGAGAAAGAAAAGATACAGCTTTGCATCATGTAGGATGTACCAGGAAGTGCCAGCAGAAAGGTTGGCCTGTCTGAACATTGAAAGGAAGAAAAGCATCAGACTGCTACAGGCATCAAACCCCTCTGTGGATTTTACTTATAACAACTATTTATTTTAATTTTTTTTTATTATTATTTATCTTTGTATGTGTATGAATGTACTGTCTGCATGCAGGTCTGTGCACCCGTGTCGTGCAATGCCGCGGAGGTCAGAAGAGGGTGTCGGATTCCCCTGGAACTGGAGTTCTCCTGGAATTGGAGTTACAGACGGTTCTTAGCCGCCATGTGGGTGCTGGGGATCGAACCCGGGTCCTCTGCAAGAGCGTCGGTGCTCTTAACCGCTAGGCCATCTCTCCAGTCCCTATAACAACTATTTTTATAATGAAGTCCTAATGAAACTTACATTCTAGGTGCTGCAAAGTTTAATACAAGAGACTTTCTTACTCCCCTCCATAGAACAAGGAGAAATGTGATGAGGATAGGTCGTTCTCTAACTGTAATGGGAGCCAACTGTATAGAGTTAATCTCTTAAAAACGCGTAAAATGCCTTCTTTAATTGACTAATAGACATAGGAAACTGGTAAAAGGATTATTCTCTATTCAGAACACAATATAATATTAAAGTCTCCTTAAGCTATGCACTTAAGCAAAATAATTAATACAAGAGAGCCTGAACATCAGCAATGGATTATTCTACACCGGAGATGTTGGCCGAGGATCCAGCCCCCCCCAAAAGGTAAAGGCTTCTGCCTGTAAACTGGGATACCTGCAAAAAGAGAGGCGATAAGGCCCTGCTGTCGAAGACCGATGTAAGCTGGGAAAGATGATTTGAGACCGCACTTAAAAGTGAGAGTTTGGTCTCTGGAATACCAGAGAGTGTTACCAAAGGCCCACTCAACCATAAAGCAAATATAGGTCCCTTGAGTCAAGCAAGACTCCTCCATCAACACCACCTACACCTCCCCTGCCTGGAAATACTGTGCAGCAGTGGCAGCATATGCTGTATATCCCAAATCAAATTGGCATTTAGCTCTCTCCCTGGAGGAAAACCCAGCGATGCCACAAGCTTACATCCTCTAGTGGTTAGGAGATGTATAAAAGCCACAGTAAGACCCTTCATATTTTACAGAAAAAAACATAATTCACGGATTAACATACCATCCAAACATCTGTGTCTATACCAAAGAAACCTACCATAACAATTAGTACTGTTTAAATACCTATATATCTAATTGCTGTGCTCATTAGTAGGATTGAAGGTTATTCCTGAACAAACTGTCAGCCCATGAAAGGAAACAGCCAGAATTGACCAGAGTCCAAAACAAAGCTCCAGAGAAAGTAGACTGTTTTGCTTCTCATCCACCTGTGCCCCTTTTCTAAGCCTAGGGAACAATCTGTGGAAGAGGGGCGTGGTAGAATGTAAGGCTCGATGTGGTAAATGGTGAAACACAGTAAATATAGACTGGACACTATTTGATCAACTTGATTGAACTACAAGCCCCCCAGCTGGATGGTGGGACCCTTGGGCTGTGTGGGTTTGGGCACAACTGCTGCAATTGGTTTTACATGAAGGATGCTTGTACTCATAAATATATTACTTATTGTTAAAAAATGAAAAAAAAAATAAAGAATTAAAAGAAAAAAAAGAGTTGGCTGGGGCCTAAAAGTCCCTCACCAAAGTGCTGAAGTAGTTGCTGGGGAAGCTGGCCATCGCCATCCGGACTGAGGACCCAGCTCAGCCTTGCTCTCTGCTCCCTCGTGTGCTTCCCTACTGAACAACAGACCTTGTTATCTGACAGGAATCTCCTGGAGTTCCTGCATTCTACCCCTCCTCCACCCAGTCAACATCTTCCTCTAGCACCTGGTCTGCGAGCTTCCTGTTGTTTCCCTGGGAAGAGACAGCCTCCCTTCCCAGGCTGGGTCTCGATCTCCACTTCTCTGGCCTCTCATTCCCATCTGCAATTATTGTGTGTGCCTCTCACCCTGAGACATTTCCTTCCTACACTTTTCTGTGGCCTACACTTGTCCCGTACTCTCCCAGAACTCCTATCAGTTGTTTAAACATCACTCACGTCCCTGCTGCCACCCGAAGCCACTGACCCCACTTGTAGGAAGGTCAGTGGCCGGAAAGTGCCAAGATCAGCAGGCACTCTGCCTTCCTTCCCTGCTTTTCTTTTGGCCACTGAGCCTCTGAAATCTCTCCTCAGCAGGTTTCTCTGATTCTAATACTAACTCAGCGACTTGTTCTATGAGGTTTTGTTCTTGCTGTTGCTAGATATTTTTGTTTCTAGAAAGAGTTTGCGGGGCTGGAGAGATGGCCTAGCGGTTAAGAGCGCCGACCGCTCTTGCAAGGACCCGGGTTCGATCCCCAGCACCCACATGGCGGCAGAGAACCGTCTGAAACTCCAGTTCCAGGAGAACTCCAGTTCCAGGGGAATCCGACACCCTCTTCTGACCTCCGCGCATTGACACGACACGGGTGACACAACTGCAATGCAGACAGTACATTCATATACAACGGAAATAAATAAAATAAAAATAATAATATATAAAAAAAAAGAAAGAGTTTGCAATGTGGCAATGACTAGCTTCAAATTCGTGGCAATCCTCCTGCCTCGGTCTTTTGAGGCCTGGATTATAGGCATGCATCTCCTAGCCCTCTTTATAATTCTTTGTTTTATTTGCCTCCTCCTTTTAGCTGCCTTACTGCAGTTTAATGAACATTCCAGGGCAGGGTTGTAGGTCAATGGTAGAGCTCTTGCCTGGAATATAAAAGGCCCTGTGGTCCACCCCTTCCCCCACCACACACACACACACACACACACACACACACACACACGTTAAATGATAATAGTATCATACTCAAAAGGACCTCCAAAGCCTTAATAACTGTCCATTTCTGATTACTTCGATTTCCTGCCTGGAATTTACTTACAGTTTCAGACACAAATATCCCATTTCTTTTTTTTTTTTTCAAATTTTATTTATTTATTTTCTATGTGTATGAATGTACTGTCTGCATGCAGACTCACAGAGATCCTTCCTGTTGGCCTCCCAAGGGCTGGGATAAAGGTGTGTGCCCCCTGCACAGCTCCAAACTACTTTTTTTTTTTTTTTTTGGTCTTTTCGAGACAGGGGTCTCCCTGAGCCCCAGCGTCCTGGAACTCACTCTGTAGACCAGGCTGGTTTGAACTCACAAAGATCCGCCTGCTTCGCGCTTCCAAGTGTAGGATTAAAGGCGTGTGCCACCACGCCCAGCCAAGCTGCGCAGGCCTTTACTCCTAGCACTTGGGAGGCAGAGGCAGGCGGACCTTTGTGAGTTCAAGGCCAGCCTGGTCTACAGAGTGGAGCCCCAGGACAGCTGGGGCTACAGGGAGACCCTGTATCGAACAAAAGCCAAAAAAAAAAAAAAAAAAGAAAAAAAAGACTTGATAAGGGTCTGAGGCTCTAGCTCATTTGGTAGAATATTTGCCTAGCATATATGAAACCCTGGGTTCTATCCCCCATAAATCAGGTATGGTGGTGCATGCCTGTAAAGCCAGGACTCAGGAGAAGACCATCCTCAGCTGTAGACCAAGTTTGAGGACAGCCTGGGTTACATGAGATCTTGTCTTTAAAATAATAATAATTTTAAATATTATTCCAGTCTTTTACTTTCTTCTAGAATAGCATCTGTACTGAAAGGCTATTTTGCCTTTGTCTTTATATTTTCTTTACTTCTTTGCAATAACATTTTATGCTTACCTATTTATTTTGGCCTCCTGACTGGCAGAGTAGTTTTCTGCCTCTTAATTTGAGGCTCATCCTCATTTCTTGCCATTGTGATCTTGTGAAACATATACTTGGTCTTCATCTGTTTCTGGGCTTCCCAAATCCTTGAAATCTCCAGAAAGATAAATGTCCTTGTATGCTGATGAGGTGATTGTTGGGTAGCTTCTCCTAGATAGCTTCAGGATTGGGAGTGGTCACTGGAAAGGTCCCTGATTAGGGACTACCCTTCCACCCCTAGGAAGGGGCTAAAAAGATTAAGTTAATCACCAGTAGCCCACGGCTTAACCAATCACACCTATGCAATAAAGCTTTCATGAAAACCCCCAAAAGAGGGCTTGGGATGCTTCTAGATTGCTGGACCTGTGGAGCTTCCTGGAAGAACGTGGCCAGGGGGGGAGAAAACAGTTGTTCTGTAAGTATTCCTATATGCAACTTCCTCCCGCTCCTGCGCATCTTCCATCTAGCTCTTCATCTGTGTTCTGGTAATAAGCTGGTAAATGGGCGTAAAGTGTGCCCCCAAGTTCTGTGAATCATTCTAGAAAAATCACCAAACTCAAGGACAGGAGTGTGGGAACCCCAATTTATAGTCCATTGGTCAAAAACATAAACCACAGTCTGGGGCTCATGATTGGCATCTGAAATGGGGACTAATCTTATGGAACCAAGACCAACCTGGGGCTCTGTCACCAGCCGCCTAGAGGCAGTGCCAGAACTGAATTAAAGGACACCTAGGTAGCCAGAGAGTGTGCTGGAGAAAAGACTGTCTGGTTCGTGGGAAATCCCCCCACATTCCTGGAGTGGGAAGTGCTAAGAGAGGGCCAGCAAATCTGACAACTTGAGTTACATGCCTGGAACCCATATGGTAAAAGGAGAGAACTGATTCCCACAAGTTGTCCTCTGGGCTCCACCCATGAGCCATAGGATATGTATCCTCACACACGGGCACTGATGATGATGATAAAAGCTGCATCAAGTACGCACCTTGTAGGTGCGTAACCTCTGGGAAGGAGAGGAGCTGGTTCATATTTCTGATGATGTATTGGGAGCAAGCCTACCACAAACTGCGCATATTTTCCCTTTTTTTACAGAGAAGGAAACTGAGGCTCTAAGAAGTTCAGAACTTGTTCAAGGTCCTATAGTTGATCAGGATCAAACAGGACTGGAAGGCGTGGCTGTCCAGCCTCAGATAGCTTGGTTTAAACCCTGTCCATGGACATGAGATACAAGAACTCTCTGTGGGGTTTGTGTCTCTCTGTGGGGTTTGTTTGAGAGGACACAGCAACTATTGACAGAAGTGTCTAACTTCTTTGCTAGGCAGGGGATCTTCAGAATAGCTTTTTTTGTTTGTTTGCATTTTTTGTTTTGTTTTGTTGTTGTTGTTTTGAGACATGACCTTATTCTGTAACCCAGGCTGGCCTACAACTCAGTATTTAGCCCAGTTGAGCAGCATAAAGTCCCTGAAATGCAACCTGCCCCCCCCTCCTGAGTGCTAGGATTATAACCACACCTGCCTAATTCACTTTGTATCTGTTGTTCTCACAGTGAAATTCTGATTTCTTGTTCAAAAGAATACTACTTAAAACTGTAAGCACCCCACTCAACTTCATATGTACGTACTGAGTTTTCCCAACAATAACATTTAAATTCCATTTTTATTTATCACTAGTTCTGGTGTAATTTTAGTTCTATGTTAGCTATAAAACTACAAAGCACTCTGGAGGGTAGCTGTTAGTAAGTAAATGTCCATGACTTGCAATTTTTTAATTAAAAAAATTTGGGGGGATACCTATGGGATACCTTAAAAGCAGTCCTAAGAGGGAAGTTTATAGCCCTGGGAGCCTACATTAGAAAAACAGAAAGACCACAAGTGAATGATCTAACACTACAGCTAAAAGCACTTGAGAGGCAACAACAGATGAACCTTAAACGCAACAGAGAGGAAGAAATAACAAAAATCAGAGCAGAAATCAATGAAATAGAAACAAAGAAAACAATACAAAAAATCAATGAATCCAAAAGTTGGTTCTTTGAAAGAATAAACAAGATAGACAGACCTCCTAGCCAGTTAACCAAAAGAAGAAGGAACAACTCCAAATCAAAATAATCCATGATGAAAGGGAATATCACAACAGACAAGGAAAAGATCCAGAAATCATGCGGGAATATTTCAAGAAACTATACTCTACCAAGTTTGAAAACCTACAGGAAATGGATGAATATCTGAAATCCTGGGAATCACCAAAGCCAACCAAGAAGAGATCGACAGCTTAAACAGACCCAAAAACATAAGAAACGAAGATGTAATAAGAAACAACCCAACTAAAAAAAGCCCAGGCCCAGACGGTTTCATGGCAAAATTCTAAAAACATTCAAAAAGACCTACAACCATTATTACTGAAACTGTTTTAGAAGGATCCAATCAGAGGGAATTCTCCAAAATTCCGTTCTATGAAGCCACCATCGCTTATGACCAAAACCAAGGCAAAGATCCAACTAAAAAGGAGAATATATAGACCCATCTCCTCATGAACACAGATGCCAAAATTCTAAACAGGATACTTGGCAAATTCGCATACAGACCCACATCGAAGAAATAATCCATCATGACCAAGTGGATTTCATCCAAGAGGTGCAGGGATTGTTCACATATGAAAATCAATAAACATCAAAACACATAAATGGAATGAAAGACAAAAACCCACACCATCATCTCATATTGACGCTGAAAAAGCCTTTGACAAAATCCCAGCATCCCTTCATGCTTAAAGTCCTTAGAGGAATTGATTGGAGGGATCATGTCCTCAATGTAATCAAGCCATATACAAAAACCCACAGCCAATATCATCTCTAAATGGGAAGAAACAGAAACATTCACCTTAAAGGTAGGAACTCGGCAAAGGCTGCCCCCTGTCACCAACTCTCTTCATATAAGTGCTCTGAAAACTCTTGCTAGGAGGCAATAAAGCAAGAAAAGAATTAAAGGAGTACTAATGGAAAAGAAGGAAGTCAAGCTATCCCGTTTTGCCTGATGATATGATTGTTTACTATATTAGGGATGCTAAAAACTCCACCAGAAAATCTCCTGAAACAATTAAACAGCTTCAGCAAGTGGCAGGATACAAAATTAACCTTAAAAAAAAATCAATTGGCCTTTCTTACACCAAAAACAAGCAACGAGAAAAGACTTCAAGGAATCTTCCCCTCACATAAAGCCTCAAAAACATAAAATTCCTAGGAACAAACCTAACCAAAGACACCAAAGAGCTCTACAACAAAATTTTAAACCTTTAAAAGAAAGAATTGAAGAAACATCAGAAGATGAGAAAAACTCCCATCTCATGGAAATTGGCGAAAAATTAACATGTAAAAAATGTCCATTTTTACCAAAACTCTTGTATAAGATTTAAGGCAATTCCAAAATCAAATCCCCAAGAGTTTCTTCACAGCTTGGAAAAAAAGGTCCTTAATGCATTGGAAAAACCAAAAGACCCCCGGAATGCCAAAACACCCTGAGCAAAAAGAGCGACACAGGGGATCTCTATACCGATCATATCAAACTATATCAACAGTTGACTATAGTCATAAAAACGTCCTGGTACTGCACAAAAAACAGACCCTGTTGACCAATGGAACAAAAACCAAAGATCCCATTCTGAGCTACATACAATTTCAGCCCATCTTATAATTTGATCAAAGGGCCAAGAAGCCACATAATGAGAAAAGACAACATCTGTCAGGCAAGTGTGTATTGCGCAAAACTGGATCATCACTTGTAGAAGGAATGAAATTAACCCCTACCTCTCGCCCAGTACAAAATGAACTGCCAGATGGATCAAAGACCTCAACGTGAAACCCCAAACTCGAAAGGTGATAGAGAAAAAGTTGCGCAGCAACTACAAGACATAGGCATAGGAAGACTTCCTAAATCAGACAGCAGCGCAACAAGATTAGTCGACAATTAGGACATGGGACCTCATTAAACACAAAAGCTCTGACATCAAAGACCAATCAGGAAGTGAAAAGAAAATCCACAGATTGGGCAGGAAAACCTTGTTACCATAGAAAACTCTGACAAAAGCATTGATTTCCAGAATAAAGAAACAACTTCAAAAAACAAAGAAAAAAAAAAACAAATGACCCACTCAATAGATGGAGCAAAGAGCTGAACAGAGACTTCACAAACTGGGGATAGAGATGGCTGAGAACACTTAAGAATGTTCAACATCAACTAAGTTATTAAGGAAATGCAAAAAATCCCACTTTAAGATATCATCTACTCCAATAAGACTGGCTAGGATCAAAAAAAACAATGATACTCAAGTGCTAGAAGGTTGTGTGGGAAAGGGGAACACTCATCCACTTGCTGGTGGAATGTAAACTCGTACAGCCACTATGGAAAGCAGTATGGAGAACCCTTGGAAGATCTGAATTACTTGCCACCCGACCCAGCCCATCCACTCCTGCGCATGTACCTTCAAAGCTCACCCCACTGCAGAGATACATGCACTGGCCATGTTTATTTCAGCTTCTCTTCACAATAAGCATGAGCTGGAACCAACCTAAATGCCCCTCACGATGAGTGGATAGAGAAAATGTGGTTACATCTCACAATGGAGTTCTATGCAGCAGTAAAGAAAGATTGAATCATGACTTTGCAAGGAAATGCTGGAGCTAGGGGCATCATGCTGAGTGAAGTAACACAGTCCCAGAAAACAAACAAAGAATGGTATCCCTCATCTGTGGATGCTATGCAATCTACCTAGTGGTAAGTATTTCTTGTGCACTGTCCATTGAGCTTTTGTCCAAGACAGCTGGGAGTGATGCATATTGGAAACCAACACAACACACAACAGAAAGGACTGCATAGAAAACTAACTGAAGGGGCTGGAGAGATTGGCCTAGGGGTAAGAGTGCCAACCGCTCTTGGCAGAGACCCGGGTTTGATCCCAGCACCCACATGGTGGCTTGAGAACCATCTGAAACTTCAACAATTCCAGGCAGAACTCCCAGTTCCAGGGGAATCCGAGACCCTCTTCTGACCTGCCGGCGTTGCCGACACGGTGCACAGACTTGCATGCAGACATACATTCATACACATAAATAAATAAATAAATAAATAAATAAATAAATACATAAAATAACATAAATACATAATAAATAAATAACCTGAAACAGAGAACTTCTGCTTCAAAACAGTCAACTTCCACATGGAGGAATATTGTTGAGAAAGGAAAACTGAGAAAGAGATGAAAAGCATGTTCTGGCAGTAATGCATGAGGCTCATGGGGGGTGGGGGGATGGTGAAGGAGTAAGACACATGTGTACTAATTTAGGATTAAAAAAATAAAAATAAATTAATTATTTAAAAAAAGAAATTGTTAAAAAAAGTAAAAGACAAAGAAAATTTTATAAGAATGTGGCAAAAATTCAATAAAAAAGACATCAAAAAATAAATAAATAACTTTTGCAAATGAGACAGAGAAAAAGGAGAAGAAAGAAAGAGTTTCTCACGGAATATTTTTTCCTTTTTCTTTTTTTTTGTGGCGGGGTCCTTTCAGTCTGCAGCCCGAGGCTGGCCCTGGAACTTTCTATGTACCTGAGGCTGACCTTGAATTTAGAGAGGATCACCCTTCTCCAGCCTTCCCAGGAGCTGGGATTAAAGTATTTGCCACCAGGCCCAGCTGAAGGACTGGTTGTTTTCTTTTGTTTTGTTTTCTTTGTTTTGTCTTTTTGAGACAGGGTCTCCCTATAGCCCCAGCTGGCGTGGAACTCACTCTGTAGAACGAGATTGGCCTTGAACTCACAGAGATCTGCCTGCCTCTGCCTCCCCAGTGCTAGGATTAAAGGCATGTGCCATCCCGCCCAGTTTAAAGACAGTTCTTAGCTGCCATGTGGGTGCTGGGAATGGAACCCGGGTCCTCTGCAAGAGCAGTCAGTGCTCTTAACTGCTGAGCCTCTCTCCAGCCCTGAAGGGACGTTTTGAGTCTCAAAAAATTTTAGCACACAAAAATCATTTCTTTTTGCCTTCCCAATTCACATTATTTTATGTAATTTTTGTTGTTGTTGCTAAAAATCATATGAAACATTTTTCAGCCACTTCAACTGTATTTCAACAGAACTGTAATCTTCTTGATAAAGTGAAATTATACTGTTTTTTTAAGAAAACATACCAACCAAGGACTATCTCAGGAATGTATAAATAATCTTAATCTCCCTTCCTCACCTCCTTTAAAGAATGAAGAGTGATTCCGTTGAACACTCCTTTGAAGACCAACCATTTTGGCAGACTCTGTATCTTCTTTTTTTTTTTTTTTGTCTTTTCGAGACAGGGTCTCCCTGTAGCCCCAGCTGTCCTGGAATTCACTCTGTAGACCAGGCTGGCCTTGAACTCACAAAAATCCGCCTGCCTCTGCCTCCCAAGTGCTAGGATTAAAGGCGTGCGCCACCACGCCCGGCTATAGACTCTGTATCTTCTATCTTGTGACACAGTCTCCTTGGTTCATGCAATATACAGAGGGAAATAGAGGAGGTTCTCAGTATTTTGTGTTATGAACATAAATTTGAGGGTGGCACATTTGATTAAAATACAGTTTCAATATTTCCCTGTTTTGCTAGGGAAAATATTTATTTGAAAGTCAGGTGCCCTTATCCTGACTTCAGTGTGGTCAAGAAGCAACTCTCTCAGCTGGGTGCAGTGTGGGATGCCTATATCCAAATATGTAAGAAGTGAAGGCAGGAGACATCCTTGGCTACACACCCAGTTCGACGACATCCTTGGCTACATACCCAGTTCGAAGTGGCTACATGAGACTCTGTCAAAGGAAACAAACAAACAACAACAACAACAAACCCAAATCTGTCACTTACAAACATATTGATGTTGGATTGACAATAGAGCATGCAGCTGTTTTATCACTGAGTCTTTAGTTGTGAATCCTCTGGTGCAGAGGTGAAGAGAAGAAGCTTTGCAGTCATGCAGACCTGAATCTGAATCCCAATTATGCCATTCATCAACTGCGTGATGTTGAACCTCTCAACCTCTCAGGAGCCTCACAGTCCTCCAGTGTACAATCAGGACAATACCATGTCCTACATAGCACTGCTGTGTGGACAAAGGCTGGGAGTGCAGCACGGGCCCAGGCTGGCCTCGAACTCACTATATAGCTCAGACAAGCCTACTGCTCATGCCTCCCAAGTGCTAGATTATGGGCAGGAGCCCCCATATGTGGCTAATGTCTACCCTGTGAAGCATAGTCTCTGGGCTCTCATGGTTTGTCACCATAGGTACCTACTAGCTAGGGACATGCTTGGATGGCTTTTGCGGGTGTATTCTGTGCTGACTCTGTAGATCTGCCTGTTTTATGATCCACAGCTTCTCCTAACAGCTCCATCCCTGCTGCACCAATCTGCTCAGAGATGCAAGCTAATTCTCATCAAATCTTGACAGCTGGAGTCACTGTAAACCACAGACGAACGCATGGGGCACAGTGTGGAAGGGACCCGCATGCAAGGCTAGAAATCCTGACGCTGCTGTTTGGAGTGAATACACCGATGCACTAATGTCAGCTGGTTAAGGAGAAAGATGAAGGATGATGACATTAGTTAATGTTTGGCTGTGGTTCAACAAAATGAAATTTCAGCTATCAGATAACAGGTATGTCTAAGCACAGCTTCAAATGATGTCATTATTTTATTCACAGGTCCTAGATCAAGTCAGAGACAAAGACAGACAGACAGAGTTGGTTTTCTCAGACAATCGTCAGTAGTCACTCACCCATTCAACACACTAGTGCATTCTTCTTGAATATCTGTTTTGTGCCAGATGAAGTTCTAGATGCTGAGGAGCTGAAGCCCCTGGGGGGTGTCCATCAAAGGTAGAGCCTGGCAATAACGTAGTCTACAGCATAAGGCAGGGGGTTGATGTTTCTTTTTACTTTATTATTATCGAGAGAAGCTATTCTATAACCCAGGCTGGCCCCAAACTCACTGTGTAGCTGAGGCTGACTTTGAACTCCTGATCCACCTGCCTTCACCTCCACCTTCTACACCCAAACCATAAGAGAGGTTTGTAAACAGTACTGAGAAGCGGCAGAAGGAGGGAGACAGTCTGTGTAGAGGTCTCTGCAAAGAAGCCAGCATACTAACTATGAGATGGAAGTTCATTTTAAATTCTGTCCACATGAAGGATCATTCCCTTTTTCATACACACAAGTTGCAAAATCTAGAGAACTGCTTAGATCCTCCATTTTATTTGACTTATTTAATTTCATTTTTTGAGACGAGATCTCATAAATCCCAGGCTGGCCCTGAACTCGTTATGGTGTCAAGTCAAGGATAACATCTTAAACTTCGGAGCCTCCTGCCTTCACTGCCTCTGTCTCCCTAGTGCTGAGATTACAGCTGTGTACCACCAGATCTAGTTTATGTGGTTCTGTGGGTCAAACCCAGGGCTTCATGCATGCTGGGTAAGCACTCTACCAATTGTGCTACATCTCGAAATCTTATATATATATAAATATATATATAAGAGTATATATATATATATATATATATATATATATATATATATATATATATATATATATATATATATATAGTTAGTTAGTTAGTTAGTTAGTTAGTTAGTTAGTTAGTTAGTTACTTATACTCAGGGTCTCATGTGGTCCAGGCTAGTCTTGAATTCACTCTGTTGCCAAGGCTAGCTTCAAACTCCAGATCATCCTGCCTCTACTTCCCAAGCGCTGAGATCTCAAGCCTATGCCACCAAGCCTAACTACATTCTAAATAATTTTAACATTTCTAAATTTTAGGGACATCTAAAGTATTGATGCTCTCTGAAAGAAAACCATTGGATTTATATTTATCTATCTATCTATCTATTTATTTATTTATTTATTTATTTATTTATTATTTCTAGTTTGCCTTAGTAAGATATCTTTAACTTACACAAGTGTATCTTCAAGATTACAAACCACATAGATATAACCTGGAAGGTCTCCACTCTTCAGAACTTTGCCGTGGAAGTCACAGAGACAGGCATCAGGCCAGCCCACATGGGATGGACTTCTGTCAATTCTGCTTGTCTTACATCATAATCTTCAGAGTTTTGAAAGATAAGCCAGGAGAATCTGAGACTTACAAACGAGTCACATTCATGCTCGATACACAGTAGGAATTTGAGCACCAATGATGAAACTGCCAGAGCACTAAATTTTACATCTGAAAAAAATGTTCAAACCAAGAATACAGAAAAGGACAACTAAATTTTTGGTAAACTTTCATTTTCTTTTTTTTTTTTTTTTTTTTTTTTTTTTTTTTTTTTTTTATATGTACATGTAAGCAATACACTCATACACATAAAATAAAGTAAAAAAATTTTAAAGACTTTTTTGGTATTTTTGGTATTTTTGAGACAGAGTCTCCCTTTAGTCCCAGCTGGCCTGTGGCTCACTCTGTAGACCAGGCTGGCTTTGAACTCACAGAGATCCACCTGCCTCTACCTCCCAAGTGCTAGGATTAAAGATGTGCACCTCTACGCCAGGCCTCTGTAAACTTTCATTTTCAAAAGATAGCTTGGCAACATGCTGTTTAGCAAAACAATCATAATAGGTGCCTTCCTAGGGCCTGTCATCTCTTGAGCCATGAGTTTTATGCCAGTTTTATTGTACCAGGCCTGAATTCCCTCCTTGGAGCAGGCCTCAAATCCAATCCCAAAGCAGTTGGTTACCCCCATCGCAGTTGGTTACCCCACCGCCTTCGTGCTGCTATTGCACAGCGAGTACATCCTGCCTGGGAAGTCAATGTAGGGCTGGCTGGCTGACTGCGGCATGAAGGGCTGGCTGGCTGTCTGCGGCATGAAGGGCTGGCTGACTGCGGCACGCAGGGCTGGCTGACTGACTGCAGCATGCAGGGCTCGCTGACTGCAGCACGCAGGGCTGGCTGACTGACTGCAGCATGCAGGGCTCGCTGACCACAGCACGCAGGGCTGGCTGACTGAGGGGACCATTGATGGCTTTTCTCCCATTGCAGCTCCTATTGCATTTTTTTGCACTGTGAAAACAACTCAGCAAGGAGAATGTTTTCAGGCCAGTTGCAGCTTGATTTCTCTTTGTCCTGAAACCAAAGTGCCAAACAGATATGTTTTAGATGATGATGATGATGATGATGATGATGATGATTTGCACTTCTTCAAATTTCAGAACATAGTCAAACTGACATGGTGATGTTTTTCTGTGCTATGTTTTTAGGCTCAAATTATTTTTTAATTCAACAAGGCCTTGAAATGAGGTAAAAAGGAAGGAAAGAAAGAAGAAAGGAGCAAGTACATAATGGCTAAAATATGGAAGCAAGCCAAGTGTTTGTGGTTTTATAAATGGATAAGCAAAATGCGGTAGATCATAAAATGGAATATTATTCAGCCATATAAAGAAGAAAATTCTAGGGCTGGAGAGATGGTTCAGTGGTTAAGGTCACTGGCTACTCTCGCAGAGAATCTGGGATAGATTCCTGACATCCATATGGTGGCTAACAAATGTCAGTAACTCCAGTTCCAGAAGAATCCAAAGCCCTTTTCTGACTTCCCTGGGCATTGTACAACACAGGTGCATTTACACACATGCAGGCAACACACACACACACACACACACACATGCACACACATAAAATAGAAATAACAAATATTTTTTTAAAGAAGAAAATGCCAACATTGTGCAACACGATCAACCTTAAGGACATTGTGCAAAGGAAAATGAGCCAGTCACAAAAAGACAAAGGCTGTGTGATTCATCCCACGTATATGCAGTACCTAGAGCCTTTAAGCTCATAGAACAGTGGTTGGTGCTGGGGAGAAGGAATGGGCAGTTAGAGTTTAATAGCACACATTCTTTTTTTTATTTATGCATATGAATATATTGTCTGCATGCAGGTCTGTGCACCCTTGTCGTGCAATGCCGCGGAGGTCAGAAGAAGGTGTCAGATTCCCCTGGAACTGGAGTTCTCCTGGAATTGGAGTTACAGACGGTTCTCAGCCGCCATGTGGGTGCTGGGGATTGAACCTGGGTCCTCTGCAAGAGCAGTCAGCGCTCTTAACCACTAGGCTATCGCTCCAGTCCCTAATAGCACACATTCTTGTAAGAGATGATGGCAAGGCTTCGTGGGTAAAAGGAATTTCACACAAGCCTGATGACTTGAGTTCTATCACATAATCCCACAGTGGAGAACAGATCTCCAAAAGTTGTCTTCTGACTTTTTAAAAAAATTGTTTGGTCTTCTGACTTCTACAAGCAACACACACACACACACACACACACACACACACACACAAATAATAAAATGCCTTTAAATTTTTTTAATTTATTTATTATTTTTTATGTGTATGAGTGTACTGTCTGCACGTAGGTTGGTGCACCCATGTCATACAATGCCGCAGAGGTCAGAAAGGGCGTCGGATTCCCCTGGAACTGGAGTTAAAGACGATTCTTAGCCGCCATGTGGGTGCTGGGAATAGAACCCAGGTCCTCTGCAAGAGGAGTCGGTGCTCTTAACTGCTGAGCCATCTCTCCAGCCCCATAAAATGCCTTTTTTTAAAAAGAGGGGATGGAATGATGGCTAGCTGTTAAGAGCACATACCAGTTGTGCTGGATAGCTTTAGCGTCAACTTGACAGACCTGAGTTGACAGAGCCTCAATTGGGGAATTGGCTCCATTGGACTGGCCTGTGGCCACATCTGTGGAGTATTTTCTTGATTGTTGAGTGATATGGGAGGGCCCAGCCCACAGTGGGTGGTGCCACCCCTGGGCAGGTGGTTCTGTACTGTATACGAAAGCAGGCTGAGCAGGGGCCAGGGGAGCAAGCCAGAAAGCAGCATTCCTCCATGGCCTGTGCTTCAACTCCTGCCTCCAGCTTCCTGCCCTGAGTTCCTACCTTGGGCTCCCTCAGTGATAAACTGTGACCTGGGAGATGTGAGCCAAATAAACCCTTTCCTCCCCAAGATGGTTTCAGTCAGAGTGTTTTGTTGCAGCAATGGAGAAGCAAATTAGAACACCGGTCTTCTAGAGAACCCAAGTTCAGTTCCCAGCACCTACGTAAGGCAGCTCACAACCACCTGTCATTCAAGCTCCAGAACATCGACCCCTCTGGCCTTTGAGGACACTGGAACACATACTCTCACCCAGAAACACACATATGTAAATCTAAAAATAATAAAAATAAATCTTAAAAATAACACATTTAATACTATAATAAGTTGGTATACCACTGACCTATACACAGAGTGGTTAGGACAGTACATTTTTGTCTTATGTGAATTTTACCATATTAACAAAATGGAAAAAGAACCAAAGTCTGAGGATGTGGTTCCGGGGCAGAGGCCTGCCTAGCATGTGCAAAGCCCTTCTGGATCCTTAGCATGAAGTGGCGGATGACTGGGAGCCGCGCTGCTAGCTGGCTTGGCCTTAGGCAAAGCTGTTTACTTCCGGGAGCCCTGGCCCTCTGGGGAGAGGATCAGAGACCTCATCTCTTCAACACTTACGTTCTTCAGTCTTGGAAGCTCTTCGAGAGCCTCCAGTTCTCTCCATTCTACATCTGAGAAATCCTTCACAGAGTGGCATGCTTTCTGAATTTAATTTTGGCATATCATTTCCTCTCTCAGAAACATGTGCCTAGGAAGGCAGGATAAATGAGAACAAAATTAATTGCTTAAAATACATCTTTCAGGCCCTGCCAAAATGTTAGTACGTTCATTTCTTGGCCTTTGCCAGCACACACTGGCTTGCCTGACCTTCCTTAATGAAGAGTTAATCCCAGTTGTCCTCCTGGCCTCTGCCTGGCTAGATTCGGTCATATCAGTTATTGTCCAAGGAGACTCACAGCAGCACAGTGCCTCTGGCAATCGCAGACAGAACATACAACCCTGGAATCCTGATAGGGAATGGTAGAAAAAGACATTTCAGTAGAAAAATGTCATTCCCAAGGGATATTTCACTCGTCAAAGTCCCTGTGTCCAAAACAGATAAAAGTCATTTTTCTATTAAACAAAATGAAAAAGCAAAAGGCCACGCCACAACTGGGTTTTTAAGGGAAGCACAGTGATGTGGGGTAGCTCTTGGGCTGGGAGTGGAGGGAGATAAGTCTTTGTATTTTATTTTACTTTTTTGAGACAGGGTTTCCCTGTGGCCCCAGCTGGCCTGGAACTCACTCTGTAGACCAGGCTGGCCTTGAACTCACAGAGATCCTCCTACCTCTGCCTCCCAAATGCTGGAATTGAAGGTGCATGCCATCACGCCAGGAAGGAGATAAACCTGATGATTTACTCACAATCAGAGAAAGGCCTGAACCACTACTACCACCTGCCCCAAGCACAGGTTTCTGTTTTCTCAAAACACATCAGCTGGGGTCTTCAGTTTTAGAAGGTCTGGCTCTCCAGTCTATGATACCTATTGTGTTATTGTGCTGGATAGCTTTAGTGTTAAGTAACACGCCTGGGTTGAGGGAGCCTCAACTGGGGAGTTGGCTCCATTGGACCGGCCTGTGGCCACATCTTTGAAGTATTTTCTTGATTGTTGAGTGATGTGGAAGGGCCCATTGTGCGTGGTGCCACCCCTGGGCGGGTTGTTGTGTATCGTATAAGAAAGCAGGTTGAGCAAGGGCCAGGGAGCAAGCCAGTAAGCAGTGTTCCTCCATGCCTGTGCTCTAGCCAGGCAGAGGCCAGGAGGACAACTGGGATTAACTCTTCATTAAGGAAGGTCAGGCAAGCCAGTGTGCGGGCAAAGGCCAAGAAATGAACGTACTAACATTTTGGCAGGGCCTGAGTTCCTGCCCTGAGTTCCTACCTTGGGCTCCCTTAGTGATGAGCTGTGACCCAGGAGATGTGAGCTGAATAAACAGTTTCCTCCCCAAGTTGGTATTGTTCAGAGTATTTTGTCACAGCAAATTAAGATAAACTAGAACAGTTATCTTATCCCCCATCTCCTTCCAGTTTCCTTTCCTTCTTCTTCCCAGTCTTCCTGCCTCTGCCTCCCTCTCTCCAGTATCCCCTGAGCATATGAACAGTTTCTCACATAATGACCTATAAAGTCAAATTCAAAATTTGATCTTTCCTTTTTCTTTCTTTCTTTCTTTCTTTCTTTCTTTCTTTCTTTCTTTCTTTCTTTCTTTCTTTCTCTCTCTCTCTCTCTCCTTCCTTCCTTCCTTCCTTCCTTTCTTCTTCCTTCCTTCCTTCCTTCCTTCCTTCCTTCCTTCCTTCCTTCCTTCCTTCCTTTCTCTCCCTCCTCCTCCTCCTCCTCCTCCTCCTCCTCCTCCTCCTCCTCCTCCTCCTTCTTGGAGACAGCTTCTCACTGTGTAACTCTACTTGGCCTAGAACTACCTATGTAGACAGGCTGGTCCAGAACTCACAGTGATCTGCCTCCCTCTGCTTCCCAAGTGCCAAGATTAAAGACCTGTGTTACCATGCCCAGCCAGATTTGATCTCTCATTCCATGAGAAAAGCCCAAACTGTAGGGAAACATCCAAGGTTCTTTTCTTTTTTTTTTGGGGGGGGGGTCTTTTCGAGACAGGGTCTCCCTGTAGCCCCAGCTGTCCTGGAACTCACTTTGTAGACCAGGCTGGCCTTGAAATCACAAAGATCCGCCTGCCTCTGCCTCCCAAGTGCTAGGACTAAAGGCGTGTGCCACCACGCCCGGCTCAAAGGTTATTTTCTAACATAGTAGAATGTTCTCAAATCTGAAATGTCTTGAGAAAGTCCTAGGGAAAATCTCTGTTTTTGGCCATTAAGTCAACAGGCCTGAGCGGCTCGAGCGATGGTCTCCTGTGGTTAAACAACTAAAGCAGAGATCAAAACTGGGTGTTTCCTCACACCCCGCTCTTCGTTGTTGTCAAAAGGCTGTCCCATCTTTCTGCCCTGTACGAAGGAAGCAATTTCCCATAGGAATTGGAATAGTAGGCTATCTGTAACCTCCTTTTTATGCTGACCCTTAAGTATCTTCCATTGGGAGGGAGAAGCAGGCTTAAGCCCTCCCTGCAGTCTCAGGCATCTGCCTTCCACACTGCCTTCTTAGGTATTTCCACACCTGCATTTTCAGATCACGGTTGCATGCATGAATTTGTATGACAACAGAAATGACCCAGCTTGCCTAATAAGCTCTTGAATAACAGAGCGGTACTATAAAATTGCTTGGGAAAAGTCTATTTCCTCACATTGCTTCTATGGATACATTTACCCTTGCTCTGTAGACCAGGTTGGCCTTGAACTCACAGGGATCTGCCTGCCTCTGCCTCCAGAGTGCTGGGACTAAAGGTGTGTGCCACCATGCTTTCATTTTAAATGTAATGCACTGGAGCCTGAGGTGGCTTAGTGGGACTCCTGAGCCTTATGACTTGAGTTCAAGAGCCCACTGGGTAGAAGAAAAGACTCAACTCCTGAAAGTTGTCCTCTGATCCTTCACATGGCATGCACCAGTGTATACACATACACACATACACAAAATAAGTAAACAAATGTAAACATAAAAATTTTAAGATTTCCGGGCGTGGTGGCGCATGCCTTTAATCCTAGCACTTGGGAGGCAGAGGCAGGTGGATCTTTGTGAGTTCAAGGCCAGCCTGGTCTACAGAGTGAGTTCCAGGACAGCTGGGGCTACAGGGAGACCCTGTCTCAAAAAGACCAAAAAAAAAAAATCTTTTTTAAAATTAATGTAATTCTCTGTATGCCTGGTTGAAGCAGCTTGTCTGTTCATTATAAATCTCCTGCTTTGGAACTCAGAGTAAAGGACACAGGAGCAGCAGTGAGCACATGCAAATTGCGCTTAGCAGCCAGCACCCAGGACTCCTGCCATCAAGCCGGGTAGAACTCACTCACGTGTTCCTCTCCAGTACTTCACAGTCATCTCCCCTCCCCAACTCCGGTCTTTTGTTTGACTTGTTCTGAGTCGGGGTCTCTTTCTGTAGCTCAAGCTGAGCTGTATTACTCAGGCTGGTCTAGAACTTATGATCCTTCTACCTCAGCCTCCTTCCTGCTGGGATTATAGTCATGTGCCACCTTGCCTAGCTTTTTTTTTTTTTTAAAACAGGGTCTCATGTAGCTTGAGGATTTACCAAGGAGTACCTCGAACCTCTGCCTGTCTGTACCTCCCAAGTGCCAGGATTAGAGGTATGTGTCACTACTCTCAGTTTATGGGGAAACTGAGGGTGGAACCCAGGCCTTTGTGCATCCTAGGCAAGCACGCTACCAACTGAGCTACATCTGCAGTGCGACATCCACAATCTTGATGGCACTCAGTTGGTAGCCGTTTGGGGCCTGTAGTGTCTCCTCTCTTTTTTCACTGATGCTGGCAAGTACATTTCCAAAATCAAACTTATAATGAGTGCTTAGACTTCTAATTGAATGTACTATATTGTCTCAGGTTAATCCTGGGTGGCTGAATGAAGGTTGTCTCAGACTTTCCAATCAGTTACATCAACGTCATTTGTCCTGATGCTATGAGAAAGAGCAGAGGGCTAGGTTGGTAGAGTGCCATTAGACATGTTTCCCCTGAAACCCCTCTTGGCTGATCTGCCGTTTGTCATCTGCAGAGTATTGGCATCTATGAGAAAAACAGAACCGGGTTAACACCTCACTCATGAACAGTCATTCATTCATTCATTCTCGCTGCATTTTACTTGTGAAATATTTATTGTACACTAGGATATGTATACTGTGCTAGACGAGTGCTAGTTAATGATGGCTTAACACACTCCCAAAACAACACTGGCCACCGCCATTGCCCTTGGTTGTCTCCCAGAACTTGAAGGTAAGATCTTATTGCCGTAGTCAACACATAATTCAGACACAAGCCTTGGAGGAATCAAGCTGCAACTGACCTGGAAGGCCCCTCCTTGAGGACCAGCTCTCACAGTAAAGGGAGGCGCTATGCAGGTCGCCAAGGGAGAAAAGCAATCAGTGGTCCTACCCGGCTGTAAAGCCTGGAACCACAACAATCACTGGCCCAGCAAGCAATTCCAGATGGTGTAGGAGTGGCACTGTTATCTTAGAGATAACCCACAGCCGTCTACTGGGACTCAGTAAGGAGAAAACTCATGCTTGGGACAGACTCATGACTTCCTTGAAGTTCGCTGTTTGCTAACGAGGTCCAATGCGCCCCTCAACCTTCTCTCATAGTAATGAGTTGCTTGGAGAAAAGGATGGAGCCATCTTGTCTCTGTTACATGGTGCCCACCTCAGCGATGTCTCACTACACGTTACAGAAGGGGTAAGACATTTGATTTCAAGAGACTGACTGGAGCCATAGGGCCTTTCAAAAAGGAGACCCGGGGTCATGAGGGCAGGAATCTCAGTTTTTGTCCTGCTTCAGAAGAGATGGAGCTTGAGACTTATAGGGGAAATTGTGGAAGAGTATTTTATCTTCTAAGCTCACTTATTACCTTTACTATTTGTTTAGGGTCTTGTACACTCAAGACATTAGCGACTATCTACTATGTCCCTTGTTATAAATGACTTAAAATTATAGCTAATCAGAAGGGCTTTAACTCGGTGGTAGTGTGCTCACCTACCATATATGAGGCCCTGGGTTCAAACCCTAGTGTTATAGAAACTTAAAAAAAAATTATAGACTGAAGCTATAACTCAGTGGAAGAATAAAAGCACACACGAGGTCCTCTGTTCCAATCCGCAGTATCGAAATAAGTAAAAATAAATAAGTAAATAAAATTAATAAAAATCTTGGCAAACATTAAATGACTATTAAGTCTTGGATGGGGCTGGGTGGGGCTCAGTGGAGGAACTCTTAGCTAGCCAGTGTGAGGCTCTGGAGTCGATCCCCAGCCCTTGGGTGGAGAGGGTACTAACCAGATGTATTAATCTATTTTGTTGTTGTTGGTGGTAGTAGTAGGTACTCTATTTTTGTTTTAAGTAGTTTTAATAGCTTTCTTTTATCCATGAAGAGTGTCCAAAAGCTAATTCTTAGAAGAAAAGTTTTATAATTGACCAACTAAAGTATAAACAATTTTGTGATTTTTCATTCATTTATCATTTTATTTATTTATTTACTTATTACTTATTAATTTATCATTGGCTTTTTCAGGCAGGGTCTCATTCTGTTGCCTAGGCTGGCTTGGAACATATGTAGTACAGGTTGTCTTGAAATTCACATTAATCCTCCTGCCTCAGTCTCTGGAGTACTAGGGTGACATGCATGAGCTACCACACCCAGGTCAGTAACATATTTACTTATAAAATAGCCTTATGATGTAGCCCAGGCTGGCCTTGATCTTATGAACCCCCTACCTCAGTTTCCCTCTTGCTGCCATGTGACACCACACCTGGCCAGCTCCATTCATCTTTCAGTAAAATATTTTACACATCTTACTCAAGACACATTTGTTTATTTTATGTGTATGAGTGTTTTACATGCAAGTATGTAAATGAACCCAAACATGCAGTGCCTGTAAAAGTCAGAAGAGCCCATCAGATCCCTTGGTTGTCTGTCACCATGTGGGTGCTGGGAACCAAACCTAGGTCCTCTGCAAAAGCAGCCAGTGTTCTTAACCACTGAGCCATCTCTCCAACCCCTTAAGAACACTTTTATAAGACAGTTTAATTTTAATTTATAGTGAAAGACACCTGCATTTCAAGCTTTCTCCAAGTAATTTTGTGAAGTTGCTATAAATATTCTGGCTCTAAAATGAGTATCTAAAAAAGTTAAAACCAGAGAATTATTTATTTTGATCTTTTGAGACAGGGTGTCATATATCCTAGGCTGGCCTTGAACTCACTATGTAGCCAAGGATGGCCTTGAACTCTGGATCCTCCGGCCTCCATCTCCCAAGACCTGGGGCTACAAACTTATGCTACTATTCTGGGTTTATGCGGTGCTGGAGATCAAACCCCGGGCTGCTGCACCAGTACAGTCTACCAACTGAGTTGTACCTGCAGTTCTTAGAGAAATTTAAAGTTAGGAAAAAAGCTTTGAAATAACTCAAGTCCTCCCTATAGATTTTTGTTTATGACAAAGTTCTGAAGCACTAACAGAACTGAACATTGATAAGGGAGAAAAAAGTGTTATCCAATGAGTATTATTACACAGTCTTGCCAAAGATGGGCTCAAGAACAGAGCTGGGGAATTGGATCCCAGAGAAGGCGTCAGACTTGGAAGTCAGTGATCTGAGGGAAGGGGAATGGAGCCTGGTGAAGAGTGAAGAGAGACCCCTCCCAAAACTTAAAAGCTTTGGGGCCAAGATAGCCAGGCATTACATCAAACACAAGCTGCAAGCCTACCAAGCCGTCCCTAGAGCTAACCACTGCCCTTTCCTCAGGTGCTGCAGGCTTTCGCTTCTATGTCAAAAGCCCAACCCTCCACTTCCAAGTACTAAGAAGTATTTTGGGCTTTAAAGGGCAATAAAGAGCATTATCTAAGCCAGACTCAGTGCTTTCCACCTATAATCCCAGCATCCTGGAGCCCGAGGAAGAACGGTTGCTGTAAGGTGAAGATCACTGTGTTCCAAGCCAGGTTAGGCTATCGAAAACATTAAAAATTTTAAAACAGCCAGTGAGAGGGCTCAGTGGGAAGGTGCTCGCTGTTCTGACCATCTGGGTTTGATCCTTGGAACCCACATGAGGAAAGAACCAACTCCCAGAAAATGTCTGAGCTTCATATGTGCTCTGTGACATGGATGCAAGCATATAGTCACACAGAGACAGACAGACGCGCGCGCGCACGCACACACACACACACACACACACACACACACACACACATACACAAGGAAAAAATAAATGACCCCCTGCCCAAAAGACTCAGAGAGCATATGTAACCCAAAGGCTACTGGTATGAGGTCAGCTGTCATGGGTTCACTGGCCACGCTGATAGGAAGTCCGATTTTTATGGTTCCTTTCTCTAAGTTGTCTGCTGACTTCATTTGAAGAGCAGTAGTCTATTTACGAACCTTCAGGCAAGAATAAAGTTATACTTTCTTTGCTACAACCCTCCCGAGTCTTCATAGCAAAACGTTTGCACAGTTAGCAATTCTGGGGGCTGCCTTTGACGTCCCGCCCAGCTGAATATGTAGGCTTTCAATTCTCTTGGGAATGTTTAGGCTAAAATCTTGTCCCTTAAGGCTTCTTTGGACTGCAGAGGGCACATGCGTGTGTGGTACAGGGCGATGAAGAGGGCGTTCAATTTGCACCTAAGGATCCTAAATTTTTTGCGCAGTGCTGAGAACAGAACCTGGGGCCACATCTTACTAGGCAAGTTCTCCTGCTCCATGGAGCTGCGTCCCCAGTGTAGAGCCCACTATCTTGACTTAATTTGGCCTGTTTTAAGCTGTATGAATTTGGATAAGTTTTGTGGTCTTTTTAGGATTCAGTGACCTTGAGTTTTTACTTTCCTCAGCTTTCAAGTCTCTTCGTACAAAGAAAAAGTCTATACAATTCTTTTTAAAGGTGTTGAGGGAAGGGGCTGGAGAGATGGCCTAGTGGTTAAGAGTGCCGACTGCTCTTGCAGAGGACCCGGGTTCGATCCCCAGCACCCACATGGTGTCTGAGAACCGTCTGTAACGCCAATTCCAGGAGAACTCCAGTTCCAGGGGAATCTGACGCCCTCTTCTGACCTCCTCGGCATTGCATGACACGGGTGCACAAACCTACATGCAGACAATACATTCATACACATAAATAAATAAATAAAATAAAAAAATAAAGGTGTTGAGGGAAGACAACTTAAGGACAGAGGAAAGTGTCAGACAAAGGTTTTGTTCATGCACATGAACAACAAAATATCTGGGGAGAATGAATCATGTCCAGGAAACTAGAGAAGACAAGACCAAGTAGTAACATTTAGGGATTGAGATAATTAGCTACAAAGTGTGTGGAGGTGGTGGGCCAGGGAGTTGAAGTAGGTTCAAGGCCAAGTTCTTGGCTTCATGGAATATAAGAGGCGAGGTGAAAAAAAGCTGGATGGGATACAGATTTTAACTTAAACTTCCAAGAAGTTATTATAAACAACTGGAGAGAGAGTTGTTTTAAATCGTCTTTAATGTGTTCTTATTGGCAGTGGTCAGCATTCCCTATAAATACCACTTACGTCCTAGGGAATGGAGCCATGCCATGTAACCTGTGAGAGGAGGTAAAGGGAGTGGGCAGAGGGAGGCTCCACCCCAAGCGCTCTGATTGGAAGTGGGGGAGTTAAACTCGTCTCTTTCTCTTCCCTCTGGAATTGATGGCAGAAAGCCTTTTGAACAACTGGGATATTATTAATATACATTTTTGCTCTGCTTTGGGGTATTTAATGTACTCTCCAGAGAGTAGTTCAAAGCACTGAAAATAGCATTTGCCAATTTCTCTTTTAATTAATACCAAGTGGTTTCATTCAAACCAGTTTCAAGTTGATTCTACACAAGCAGAATGAAGCGTGTAGAGTTGAGCTTCGAAGCCAGAATCATCCAGGTGCAGATCCCTTACCTACCATGTGCAGCGTTGCTCTGGGAAGGTTATCTGAACCCATGGCACCCCAAATATATCTTCCTTATAATGAGAATCGTTATGACCATTACATGAGATAAATTACAAGGAAACGCTTGGCAGTGTTGATACAGGGTGGGAAAGTTACAAACACCAGTTATTTTTCTTCACCTCCCTTTCTCCAAGAGGAAAGTCATGTGACTTAGAAGGTCTGAATTATTAGTGTCAGCACTCATAAAACAACACCTCTGCCTCAAGGGAAATAAAAAAGTGTTGTGTTGTTGTTGCTGTTGTTGTTTTGAAGCAGGGACTCATGCCTCCCAGGTTGGCCTGGAAGTCACGTAGCTGAGGCCAGTAAGCACGGTGGGCATCCTACCTGGTTAAGGCTCTCATGGCTTCTCACGCTCATGTGAAGCTGACCTGAGAACAGCCTTGCAAATAAACAGAGAATTACCAACCATGTTTTGCACACGGTTTGCCCTATGGAAGGAGCATTTTGGCTCTAACTCTCCTCATGAGACATTTTACATGCCTGCTGTACCCTTTATTTCAGCCATAACAGCCAACCATGTCTTTGGAATGGAATACCCTCCCTGCAGCCTAGGTTTGAGGGACTACACCTAGGGATTGTGCATGCTAAGCAAGTGGTCTATCACTGTGCTTTATTTAGTTTCATTATTTATCTGTTTGTTTGTTTATTTATTTATTTATTTATTTTAGCTTTTATATAGGGTCTCAATGGTTGCCCCGGCTGACCTTGAAATGGCTCTATAGACCAGGCAGGACTTGAATTTGTGATCTTCCTGCTTTAGCCTTGTAAGCAGTTCGGATTCAAGGCTATTCCACCAGGCCTTGCTCAACCTATCTTTCCTGCCATAGCACTCAAGCCCCTTCCTTCCAAAAACCTTCCTTAATTCCCCAGCCAGAATTGGTCTTTCGGTCTCCCACACACACACACCACTTTCTCCTCTTCTTGCACACTGTGTCCTTCCCAAGGTCAAATGGAAGGGAGTCGCCTGTTATCACTTGATGTTGTCCTCACATTACTGAATATTAGTGAAGATTAATTTTCTCAGGGGAAAAATGGGGACATTATCTCCACAGAAGTCGTAACGGTTTTGAAAAGTCTGTTTTATACTTGAGAAAAGCTGGCAAGAAAGAGTCTTGTGAATCACTGCTGTATTTTAATCTGTCAGAGTGTCGGGGGCATTCCAGCTGTTGCCGTACTTGGGAGGCTGAAGCAGGACTGTGACTTCAAGAGCAGCCTGGGCTACAAGGGGAAATCCTGTCTTAGAAAAAAAACAAAACAAAAGAAAGGGGCTGGAGAGATGGCTCAGCAGTTAAGAGAACTGGCTGCTCTTGCAGAGGACCCAGGTTCAATATCCAGTGCTCACAGGATGGCTAACAACCATCCACAGCTCCAGTTCCAGGGAATCCGATGCCCTCTTCTGGACATTGTACAATGTGGGTGCACTTACATCAGCGCAGGTCATACACTCACACACATAAAAATAAAAAATAATAAAGTATTTTAAAAATCACTCCCTTAGAGTCATTCTGAGTAGAGAGCAATAATTTTTTTAATAATTACAATTTTATTTTTATTTTTTTTGTAAGAGCAATAATTATTTTATACTTTATTTCAATGTTTCTTTTCCTTTCATGACACTGAAAGACTCACATTTTCATGTACAGCCCCAAAGGTCAGGGTGTGGAGCACAGTGCCATTTTAGGGGTAAAAAATGAAGTGCTGATCTGCATATCTTGATTGACTGGAAAACAGCTCTGTTCTGATTGTGTGTCCGTCTCTCCTTTCTATTTGAATTGACATGGAAATGTGTTGTTTCTCCCAAATGAGTAAGTTGAAATGAAAAAACAAAACAAAACAAAACTTTTTTTAAGGCAGGAAAGAGAGCAGTGCTGGTGTCCCAGGGGACAATGCACAGGCCTATCACAGATATCATAGACCCTTTAGACCCTACAGATCCCACCCAGACCATACAGACCCTAGAGACCCTCTATAGATACTCCACAGACCCTCCAGACCCTCCACAGACTCTATCATAGACCTGAACAGAGCCTACACAGACCCTATCACAGACCCCATCACTCATACATATAGAATTGTGACGTTATCACAAACCCTACACAGATTCTATACAGACCCTATTACAGACCCATCACATTACATACAAGGTATGTAATGTGATGGGTCTGTAATAGGGTCTATTAGATCTATTACAGATCCTATTACAGGAAAAACACTAGCAGCCTGTGGAGAATCCAGCAGGAGGAAGCAGATAACCTGACAGCTTCAGTAAGTGTTCTCATGGGAAAACTGTCTCACAATGTCACTAGGAGTCCAGTGACACAGCAATTCCAGATTTGTTCTAACACTACGGATTAGCTGAATGCATGCACAGAGCTACTCACATAGATGTACTCGCCATGCATACACACACATACACACGAAAACAATTAAATAAAAACAATGAAAAATAAGAATAAATAAGACATATATAACAAGCATAAAAAAATTAACTCAGGCCAGGTGTGACGGCACACGCCTTTAATCCTAGCACTTGGGAGGCAGAGGCAGGTGGATCTTTGTGAGTTCAAGGCTAGCCTGGTCTATAGAGTAAGTTCCAGGACAGCTGGGGCTACAGGGAGACCCTGTCTCAAAAAAAATGCTAAGTGTTGGTGAGAAAGTGGAGTAACTGGTCATTGCTGTGCAGATGCAAAAGGGAGCAGTTATTTTGAAAAGCAGTATGGTGGCCCTCCCTCAAGAAGTTTAATGTAGAATTACATTAAAGTGTGAAAAATGGCCAGGCATGGTGGCGTACACCTTTAATCCCAGCACTCAGGAGGCAGAGACAGGCAGATCTCTGTGAGTTCAAGGCCAGCCTGGTCTATATAGTGAGTTCCAGGACAGCTGGGGACTAAAGGGAGACCTTGTCTCAAAAAGACCAAAAAAAAAAAAAAAAAAAAAAAAAAAAAGTGAAAAACAAGGACTCAAATAATATGTGTCTATCCCTGTCCACAGAAGCATCATTCACAATACCACATGGTAATTTCTTACTATATGCCAAATATGGATCCTTATATACACAGACAGTATGCCAGTCACTACTCATCAAAGAAACTTCTTATAACAGAAGGAGACTATTACAGAGTTCCACAACTGGTCACACACAGTGAATGAGTGTCTGTGCAATGCCCAATTCAAAGGGACACATCTACAATAGAACCTCTGATATCTAAGGCTCACAGAACATAGTGGGACAAGTAGAGAGAATACTAATATATGATTCAACTTTCAATAAAAATGTTTCCTTATACAACAGAGGGCAATGAACACAAAAGGCCACAAATGGCAAAAGTGTGCAGATTTAGTCTGCAGAATATGGGTCCTTGGGTAGGGCTTCTATATTAAACTCCACCCATCCAGGGCTCAAGGACCATTGCAGAAGAGGGAGATGAAACAATTGTAAGAACCGGGAGAGGTGGTACATGACTATATGGAAACAAATTCTTACAGGCTCCTGGGACCTTGCTCATATGAACCTACAGCAATGGTGTCAGCATGCACACAACCCATGCAAACTCAAATAGACAAAAACTCAGCATAGAGGTGGGGAAATGGACAGCAGGCCCCAATCTTTGCTGAAGAACTATTGGGCAGCTGATTAGTACTGGGTGGGAAAGAGCTGGTCTTCTCTAAAGGAGAGACTCTAGGTAGGCTGAGTAGATCCCAGTGGATAAACTTGCACTGAGGCACATCAGAGAACACTAATTTGACTCCATGGGCCTTAACATAAATGACAGAATGCATGAAATCCAGTGTCCCCCACCTCTTTTTTTCTTTCTATTTAGAGATGTTCCACTGAATTGCCCAGATTGACCTTAAACTTATTCTGTTGTCCTGGCAGGCCTTGCTTTGTTAAGGAGAGTTGAAAAGTGCATTAGTCTTCTCTCTACCCCTTGTTCTGCTATGTTCCGTGAGCATTAGGTATAGAGGCTCCATCGTAGATATGTCACTTTGAGTTGGGCATTTCACAGACACTTATTCTTTGTATGTGACCAGTTGTGGAACTCTGTAACAGTCTCCATCTGTTGTGAAAGACACTTCTTTGATGAGTGGTAACTGGCATACTGTCTGCAAATATAAGGATCCATATTTAGGATATAGTAAGAAATTATATTTTTCTAGGGATATCATAGACTTAGTGTTTTCTCTAAGATCGATGACGATGCCAGCCATGTGTATTTGGCTGTTTACAGTACTTTACATGACTTTCTTCCCACTAGCTTTAAATCCAATTAGGTATCTGTTGATTAACCCCAAGATAAAAGTGCTACTACTGCCCCAATGTTGTTTGCTGTGCCAGTCACTGATGTGGTTTATCAGGCCTTAAAGCTGGGGTTGGACCATCAGTCGATGTTCTCCCTTGGCTGCTTACATAGTTTCCTCCAACGCTATGAGAGCAACCCTTCAGGGAGGAGGCTTCTGGGCAGTTCCAGTTCCCTTGCTTCAATTCCTGTGTCTGAAGTGTGAACTCTCTTCAGCACTAGGGTCTTACCTTCAAGTTCTGGGAGGCAATCAAGGGCTATGGCAGTAACCTTCGTAATTTGGGGAGCCTCTTAGACTACCTGGGCCAAATACTTGAGGAGGATTCTCCTGTCAGGCACTGTTTCTTGTTATATTGCCTTAAGTGATACACAGGGACGCATGTACAGATAGTGTATGAGTAATTTTTCAGTAGGTTTTTTTTTTTTAATGTGTATGGATGNCCACAGACTTCTCTGCTTTCTAGACTGCACCTGAGCTGACCTGCACGTGTTTATACTTCCTGAGCGCCAGGCCATGATCACTCACTAAAAGCACTGTGCTTCACCTCCCCAGGGAGCCAGAAGAATGGCTAAATTCAGTTTGTTCACTCAAAAAAATCCCTGAAGGGAACAGGAGAGATGGCTTAGTGCTTAAGAACAGTGGCTGCTCTTGCGGAGGACCTGGATTCAATTCCCAGCACCTACATTGCAGCTAACAACCGTCCTAACTCCAATTCCAAGGAATCTGACACCCTTTTCTGACCTCCTCAGACATTGTATGACACAGATGCACTTACACACATACAGGCAAGACACTCATACATATAAAATAAAAACAAGAAATAATTTTTTTTTTTTTGGTATTTTTGAGGCAGGGTCTCCCTTTTAGTACCAGCTGTCCTGGAGCTCGCTCAGTAAACCAGGCTGGCCTTGAACTCAGAGATTCACCCACCTCTACCTCCTGAGTGCTGGGATTAAAGGCAAGTGCCACCACGCCTGGCTCCTCATTCTGATTTTTAATGTAGGCACTTAGAGTATAAACTTCCCTCTTAGAACTACTTTTAAAAGTGTTCCAACAGTTTTACTGTGTTGCATTATCTTTGTCATTTAGTTCCAGAAATACCTTTATTTCTTTATTTCTTCTTTAACCCATCGATCATTCAGAAATGTGTTGTTTAATCTCCATGAGTTCACATAGATATTAGAGCTTTTTTGCTTGGGTGGACTATTCGGTAGATGTCTGTTAGGTCTATTTAATGTATATTATTATTTAATTCAAATGTCTCTCTCTGCTTATTCTTTGTCTAGTTCACCTGTTTACTGGAGATAGCAGTTATTGAGGTCTCCTACTGTTACTGAGTTGGGGTTAATCTGTGTCTTAAAGTCTTTTAAGAAGTTTTTATGAAGTTGGGTGTACCAGAATTTGTTGCATATATGTTCATGATTGCAGTTTATATCTTCTTGGTCAATTATTCCTTTGATTAGAATGAAGTGACTCTCTTTATCTCTTCTGATTAGTTTTAGTTTGAAGTCTATTTTCTCAGATATTAGAATTGCTACCTCTCTGTGTTTCTTAGTGCCATTTTCTTAGAATTTTTTTTCCATCCTTTCACCTAAAAGTAGTGCCTATCCTTCAAGGTGAGATGAGTTTCTTGCAGACCAAAAAAGATGGATTTTTCTTCCTTAATCTAGTCAACTAGCTTGTGTCTTTTGACTGGGAAAGTCAAGCCATTTTGGAGTTACTATTTAAAAATGTGTATTGGTTACAGACATTTCGATTTCTGTTTGCATTCTTGGTCTACTTTTGTGTTTCCACCATTATAACTTCATTTAGTTCCTTTCTCTTGCCTCTTGGGGATAGTCATTCCTTTCTTCGATCAGTACTAGCTTCCGAATAGCTGGTTTGGTGGACATGAATTCCTCAGCCTGTTTCTGTCATGGAAGAATTTTCTTTCCCCTTCAACTATAATAGACAGTTTTTCTGGGTAAAGTAATCTGGGTTGGCATCTGTGGTCATTTAGAACTGGGAGTACTTTGATCCAGGCTCTTTTTGCTTTTATAGTTTGCTCTGAAAAGTCAACCATAATTCTGATGGGTTTTCTTTATCTGTGACTGTGGTGGTTTGAATGAGTGTCCCCCATAGGCTTTAAGTATTCAGACATTTGTCCCCAGTTGGTGGCACTGTTCTTGGAGGTCTTAGAAGGTGTGGCCGTGCTGGAGGAAGTACGTTATTGGGGGCAGGCTTAGTGAGTTTAACAAGTGTTGCAGTCTCCAGTAGCTCTCTCTCTGCTTCCTGTGCTCATTGCGAGATGTGACCCTTGGCTTGCTGCTCCAGCCCCGGCCACCACGCTTCCCGCCACAATGGACTCTGATTCCCTGGAACTGTCAATTTTAAGCTCAAATAAACTCTTCCTTTTATAAGTTCCTTTGGTCATGGTGTTTTATCACAGCAACAGAAAAGTGACTAATACAGTGACTTAATGTTTTTCTCTTGCGGCTTTCAGTATTCTCTCTGTGTTCTGTACATTTAGTTTTTTTCCATGATATTCCTTGGGGAGTTTCTTTTCTGGTCCTGTCACTTTGGTGTTCTATGTGCTTCTTGTACTTGTTTGGGTATGCCTTTCCTTAATTTTGGGAAATTTTCTTCTACAGTACTGTTGAATACCTGGTCAATACCATTTACTTGAGATTCTTCTCCTTCCTCTATTCTTATGATATGTGAATTTGGTCTTTTAATGGTGTCACACATTTTTTGCATACTCCATGTATTAGTTACTTTTCTGTTGCTGTGATGAAACACCATGACCAAGGAACTTATAAAAGGAAGAGTTTATTTGAGCTTATGATTGACGGTTCCAGGGAATTAGAGTCTATTGTGGTGGGAGGCATGGCGGCTGGAGCTGGAGCAGCAGGCCGAGGGTCACATCTTGCAATGAGCACAGGAAGCAGAGAGAGGGCGACTGTAGACCACGAAGCTTGTTAAACTCACTAAGCCTGCCCCCAGTGACATACTTCCTCTAGCACGGCCACACCTTCTAAGACCTCCAAAAACAGTGCCACCAACTGGAGACAAATGTCTGAATACTTAGAGCCTATGAGGAACACTCACTCAAACCACCACACTCCTGTGTTTTTAAATTTTTTTCATGTTCTTTGCTTGAACATTCCAATTTGTCAACTTTATCATCTAATATTGACATTGTTTTCCATTTCATTCATTCGATTGGTGATGCTTTCTCATATTGTTTCAAATAGTCTTGTTGAGTTTTTCACTTCTTTCAGTCTCAGTTTTCTTTAATATTTCTATTTCCTTTGTGAATTCAGTCAGTTTATCCCTATCTTCTCTTAGTTCTTTGAGTTGTTTGTGCATTCTTTAAATTTGTTGAATTCTTTGATCATATTTATAAACGTTCTTTGAAATTCTCTGTCCTGGGTTCTCTCTAGGTGGTTCTCATTGTAGAACTCTTCTACAGGTCCTGTAATGTTTGGTGGGAACACATTTTTCATATTATTTTTTCATCATGGTTTTTTCATGTGGATTTCTTTTGTTGCTTATGATTCTGGTATGAAACTCAAGCATTCCTTTGTTGAGTTGAAGTCTTATTCTGTTCATATTATTGATGCGCCTTGGTTGCTTTCTGAGTGGGTGTGGTTGATCTAGGCTTCAGGTTCTCTCTTTTGATTTCATACTGGAGGGACCAGATGGCTCCAGTCAGGCTACTCATAGCCTCTCCAGGATGGGAAGTGGCACTAGCTAGTTAGGAGCACTTTAGATGCCTTAAATAGATAGTGCTGAGGTCCAAAGGGAGGAGGAGGGAGATGGACATAGTCATCCCTACTAGTTAGCAGGGAAGCCTAAGCCCTGGAAGAGTGGGAGGGACTGCAGATGGTCCCAGAGCAGTGGTTTGGGCATGGGACAATTTGGGAAGCTCACCCCTCAGAGGCTGAGTTGGGCACTCTCAGGCAGTCTCCAAAGGTCTGGGCCCCTACTAGGCAGCAGGGAAGCCTGACCAAGGCTGTTTTAATTTCCAACATCAATTAATTAATAAATAAAGTAAAAATGGATATAGTTTAGAAGTGCTCATCCAGCTTTACCATAAAAACAAAACAAATGAATAAAAAAGGACCAACTCCCAAATGTCTAGGGCTATTTGTTACTAGTTTTCTAGCTGACTGGCTTTGTACAACTAGTAGATTGTTCTAGTTTTCTTTCTGTTGTGATAAAATACCTTTAAAAAATAAAAAATCAACCTGGAGGAGAAAGAGTTTATTTTAGTCAAGAGAAAGAATGAATATACATGCTTACTGGTGCTCAGTTCCTGTCTACGCTTACCCAGTCCAGGACTCCCTGTCTAGAGAATGGTGCGACTCACGGTGGGCTGGACTGTCCCACATCAGTTAATAATCAGGACGCTCCCCCCCTTCTTCCCCAGACTTGACTTGTTCTAGAGAATTGAGATTCATTCATTGGGTGATTCCATACTGTGTCAAACTGACAAAAATTAGCCACAACACAGATACAACTCGCAGTAATGTATTATATGTTAGAAAGCCAGGCCAGTGTTGTAGTCTTCCTCTCCTCTCCCCTCTCCTTCCCTCCTCTTTCTTTTTCCTTTCCTTCTTCTCCTTTTCCCTCTGCTTCCCATCCTTTCTTCCTTCCTTTCCCTTCCCTTTCTTTCTTTTTTTGGTTTTTAGGGACAGGATTCACATAGCTCAGGCTGGTGTCAAACTCCCCATGTAGAACAGATTCACTATGGAGCCAAAAATGACTTTGACCTTCTGACCCTCCAGTGTCAGCCTTCCGAGTACCGGGTTATAGGTGCACCCACCGATACCGCCCGGGTCTACCTGTACCAGGTTATAGGTGCTCCCACCGTTACTGCCTGGGTCTACCTGTACGGGGTTATAGGTGCGCCCACCATTACTGCCTGGGTCTACTTGTCTTTGCTTTTTAAAAATATTTTTCATTTTTCATTTTATTTTATGTGTATGAGTGTATTGTCTGCATATATTTTAAGTGAACCCATGACATTCAATGCCCATGAATGTAGGAAGATCCAGTTTGAATTGGGGGCTAGTTCTCAGCTAGCACCCTTCAGGGCACCACGTGGATGGGAATCAGGGGATTTCTCTGACCCCGCCCCAAGGAGGCGCAGACAGCGTGGCCCAGGTGCGTGATGCTGGGTGGTGCAACAGTGTGCAGTGGGCGCAGAGTTGAGGGCCTGTGATTTGCTCTGGGAGCTGACATCATTCAGCTTATAAAACAGGCTGTAGCGGGTAATAAATTGAATTCTCCATTACCATCATCACAGAATTCCCGGCCGTTATTAAATTTTTTGTGTGCATACAGGCCAAAGCAGGCCTGCATTTCGTTTGGGTGGCTAGTAGGTTGGAAAGAGGTCCCCGTGTGGACCACCAACCTGGATAGCTGGTGCGGTGAAGTGAATTATGAGTGGACATAGGCTGAAGGTAGACCATCAGCCATCAGCCTGAAATTCCTGTCCAGGGATCAGCAGTCTCTGGGCAGGTGGGAAGTCATGGCCAAGAGTGGGAAAACGTGTCTCAGTGTCCCAGGCTGAGGCCCTGAGGTGGAGGTGCCTCTCAGGCCAGGCTACGGAAGTGGCCGGCTGGTCTTCGCGTAGAGAGGCCAGTTCCCTACAGTGGCTGCTGGCCCACTGGCGGGTACTATGTTCCCCTTCCCTTAGCAGGCCCGTGGTATCTGCTCATTACAAAGAAAGCTTGCACTACCATTACTGGCTGGGTCTACTTGTATTTGCTTTTTAAAAATATTTTTTTAGAATAAAATAAAATAAAAAAATATTTTTTAGTTTTAATTTTATTTCATGTGTATGAGTGTATGGTTTGCATATATTTTAAGTGAACCCATGTTATGCAATGCCCATGAAGGTTAGAAGAATGTTGGATTCCCCCAGAACTGGAGTTACAGATGGTTTTTAGCCGTTATGTGGATGCTGGGATCTGAACCTGGGTCTTCTACAGGAGCAGCCAATGCTCTTAACTGCTAAGCCATCTTTCCAGTCCCCTACTTGTGTTTTTAGCCAGTCATGGTGGTGCACGCCTTTAATCCTAGCACTTGGGAGGCAGAGGCAGGCAGATCTCTGTGAGTTCAAGGTCAGACTAGTCTACAGAGTAAGTTCCAGGCCAGCTACAAGGAGACCCTGTCTCAAAAAGACAAAAAAAAAAACAACCCTCTTTTGCTGTGTTACCTATTGAGTCAAGTGTCACATGGGTTATGAGTTAGTATCCATGCATCTTAGGTCTGTTTCCTGTGTGAGTCTAGAAGCAATGAAACCCCAATAGCCGTGAGCTAACCCAGTACTTGGAGCATGGGTTTTTTGTTTTTGTTTTTGGACTTTTTGAGACAGGGTCTCCCTGTAGCCCCAGCTGGCCTGGAATTTGCTCTGTTAGACCAGGCTGGCCTTGAACTCACAGAGATCCATCTGCCTCTGCCTCTCGAATGCTGGGATTAAAGGAGTGCACCACCATGTCCCCTCTTGCTAGTTGTCTCATGTAGCCCAGGCTGGACTTATACTCCTAACCCTCTTGCTTCTATTCCTGGAGTGTTGAGACTGCAGCCTGGCACCGCCAGCCTCTAGAGGTGCCAGCTTAATTCCCAACCCTTTTCTCTGCCATGAGAGTGGGCTGCACACAGCCTTGTTCTAAGAACAGCCTAGGGAAAAGGAAAGAGTAGCTCTGCTGCAGGCAACCTAACACCCCTGCTGTATTAGTCAGTTTTCTGTTGCTGTGATAAAACACCAGACCAAGGAACTTATAAAAGGAAGAGTTTATTTAAGCTTACGATTGGCCGTTCCAGGGAATTAGTCCATTGTGGCGGGAGGCGTGGCGGCTGGATCTGGAGCAGCAAACCGAGGGTCACATCTCGCAAAGAGCACAGGAAGCAGAGAGAAAGCAACTGTAGAGCACAAGGCTTGTTAAGCTCACTAAGCCTGCCCCCAGTGACACACTTCCTGCAGCATGGCCACACACCCCAAGACCTCCAAAAACAGCGCCACCAACTGGAGACAAACGTCTGAATACCTAGAGCCTATGGGGGACACACATTCAAACCACCACACCTGCCTTCACCACACAGTTATTAATACCCTGTCTGTCAGGCAGCCACCATTTACCCTCTGACAGCAATGAAAGGAACACTTCGCCTCTGTGGGATTAAAAAACAAAACAAAACAAAACAAACAAAAAAAAACCACCCCAGCCTAGCCATGAGAGAAATATCTGACAAACACAGAATCAAGGCATTTTATAGGAAATTTGGCTACTGCTTCTCAAGACATTCAAAGTCTTGGAAAGCAAGGAAAGATTGAAAAACTGACTCAGAGGAGATCAGAGGAGACTGGGCAGATGTGACAAATTAATGCACTGTGGACTCCAGGGGAGGCTCCCTAGAGCAGGGGACATGATGGACAAACTGGTAAAATACAAATAAATCTAGAATTTACGGCCATAATACACCCATGCCAATTTCTTGATTTTCACAAACATAACTCAGTCTTAGATGTCAACAAGGAGAACACCAGATGAGCAGTAGACCCAACTCTGTGCTCTTTCCACAGATGCTTGTTTTTGGCCCAGGCAGTCCTGGAACTATGCAGCTGAGGCTATCCTCAAACTCTGCAATTATGCAGCTGAGGCTATCCTCAAACTCTGGCTGCTCCTGGCTTAGCTTCCCCAGGATACTGCCACTCCCAGATTTCTTTGTATCTTTTGGTAAATCTAAAATTATTCAAAAACAATTGACTTTGGAAATAGTACCAAAATATATTGAATTGAGGACTTCATTTTGGGTTTTGAGGCAGGCTTTCACCTGTAGCCCAGGATGACCTGGAATTCACTTTGTAATCTACTTCCTGAGTGCTAAGATAAAAGTCATGAGCCACATACCATGCCAGCACAACCAAAATTTCCATAAATACTGAAGTTAAAATTTTGAAAATTTAATATTATCAAAAAGTATGTAAAGATTTTAAAAGTTTATCTAATAAATCTTAAAATTTAAAATTTTTATTTTACATGTATGAGTGTTATACCTACATGTATTTAAATGCACATGTGTTGTGCAGTGCCCGTGGAGGACAGAAGAGGCTGTCGAATCACCTGAAACTGGAGTTATGAACTGTTCTTAGCGGCCATGTGGGAGCTGGGATTCAAACCCAGGTCTTCTGCAAGAGCAGCCAGTGCTCTAACCACTGGACAATCTCTAGTCTTGGAGTACATGTTGAGTCATTTTTACAGGAATATGGCTATAGGTATAACTCAGTGGTCTAACACACGGTTAGCACAAGTGATTCCCCTGAGTTCAACCTCCAGCATACACAGTTTGTACATGGTTAAGGATATTACTTTACTGAAATCTGGGCACACATCTATCTCTCTTACCTGCTTGCTTCCCTGAGCCTCACGGTTTCATCCGTTAGATGAGGATAGTGATGCTGTCACTGCTCAGTGTTGGCTGAGTGAGACAGGAAATGGAAAAACTTCCCAGTCAAATGTGCCTTGAGGTTGAGCAGGAACCCAGACTCACAGGTCAGGTGTCTGTGACAGGGTTCCTTTAACTCTTTCCACTTCTACTCTCTTTTTCATCTGATAAAATTTAATGTAACACAGGTACAAAAAGTTGGTATACAAATCAAACTTTTACTGATAATACATCATAAAGAAATTTATTCCAAGTCAATTATTTGGTATATACGAGATTTTGCCATGAAATGGATGTACTTATTTTGCATAAAGAATTAAGTCTTGGCTGACTATTTGATGATCCAGGACCTCATATATTTTCAATGGCTTTTAGACTTGATTTTTTTTTTTGCATGTTTATGTATGTGCATATTCACGTGTATGTGGGGTGCATGTGCACATGTGTGTATGAGCATGTGGAAGCCCCAAGTGTCTTCCTCCCTCTCTTTATTTACTGAGGTAGTTTCTGTGACTGAACCAGGGGATATTCCAGCTACCCAGCTTGCACCTGGAACCTCTTGTCACTGCTTCTCGAGTGCGGGGATTACAGTGCTTTCTTCATACACTGAGACATCTCCCCAGCCACTCCGCTGCCCTTTTTGGGGTGTGTGTGTGTGTGTGTGTGTGTGTGTGTGTGTGATGTGAGTGTGGAAGCAAGTGTATCATGGCATGCACGTGGAGGTCCGAGGACATCGTCCTCCCCTCTCACCTTGCTGAGGCAGGGTCTCTCCTACTGTTTCTGTCTTCCTTCGTCCTCCAGGCTAGCTGGCCTGCAATCGTCCTGGTAATTTACCCATCTGCACCTTCCATCTCCACACAAGAGTGCTGGGGTTACAAAAGTCAGTCATCACATCCACCCCCCTTTTGTTCTGGGAATGGAGCACAGGTCATCAGGCTTACAGGCCATCAGGCTCGCATGCAAGCACTTTTACTCACTGAACTATGTCACTGCCCTCTGTCACTCCAACTTTTTTGAGACAGGGTCTCTGGCCTAGGTTAGCCTCAAATTCTTTTTTTTTCTTTTTTGTATGTGTATGAATGTACTGTCTGCATGTAGGTCTGTGCACTCGTGTCGTGCAATGCCGCGAAGGTCAGAAGAGGATCTCGGATTCCTCTGGAACTGGGGTTCTCCTGGAATTGGAGTTACAGACGGTTCTTAGCCACCATGTGGGTGCTGGGGATCGAACCTGGGTCCTCTGCAAGAGCAGTCGGTGCTCTTAACCGCTATGCTATCTCTCCAGCCCTGCCTCAAATTCTTTAAGTAGCCAAAGATGACCTTGAACTTCTTTTTATTTATTTTTTTGGTCTTTTTCGAGACAGGGTCTCCCTGTAGCCCCAGCTGTCCTGGAACTCACTCTGTACGCCACAACGCCCGGCCTGACCTTGAACTTCTGAGTCTCTTGACCCCACCATCTGAGTGCTAGGATTACAGGCTCGGTCATCATGCCTGGTTTCTCTGTGGAGATCATACCAGGGCTTTTTGCTTGCTAGGTAAGCACTCTACTAACTGAGCCTTTGGTTGATAATTTGATTTTACAATTATTAATGCTGAGAGCACCACTTCACATAAATAAATGGCAGAAATACCTTTAGAGCCATTTCATAAACTGTTAGAATTTCTGTCCTAAATCCAACCCCAAATTCACCTGTGTTTCATGGAATTCAAATCAGTAATTCAAATGGAATTTATAAATAAAAAAAAAAAATCAAGCACGGTATCCTAGGTGGGGTGGTGCATGCCTTTAATCTCAGCACTCCGGAGGCAGAGGCTGGTCTTGTGAATTCAAGACCAGCCTGGTCTACATAGGAAATTCCAGGTCTTGGGGAGACCCTGTCTCAAAAAGACAAAATAATAATAATAATAACAACAATAATAGTAATATAAAAATAAAAAATCAAGCATTCTAACACAAAACAACTCAAAGAATTGTTAATTTGATATATGCTTAAGAATGACAATAGAGGCCGGGCGTGGTGGCGCACGCCTTTAATCCTAGCACTTGGGAGGCAGAGGCAGGCGGATCTTTGTGAGTTCAAGGCCAGCCTGGTCTACAGAGTGAGTTCCAGGACAGCTGGAGCTACAGGGAGACCCTGTCTCGAAAAGACCAAAAAAAAAAAAAAAAAAAGAATGACAATAGGTAAATATTGTCTTTGTTTTCTATAATTAAACCACTGTATTTCTACAAGAACAGAATATTTCACATGAATAGTAAAAGCTGAAATTCACAACACACAGAAGTCTTGAATCTGAGCCAAGGTGTCTCGGGCAGCATTTGATGGCATGGTATGGAGTGACAGCATATGGTGCCAAGTGTATGGTGACTGTCCAAAGCCCAGGCTGCGGGGACAGTGGCACTAGGCCACACATGTAGGTGTGGCCTCAGAAACACCTCAGATTCGTTACACATTTCATTTTGAGTTAACTTTTGATTATTGTGAGTTCAGAACCTTTTTACTTTCGCCAAAGTTTTTGTGACCCTCACATTCAGCCATGGGACCCCACAAAGGGTCATGACGCACAGTTTAAGAAGCCATGGTCCACAGAAACTATGTCAAAAGCTGAAATCCCCCCCTCAGAAAAGACAGAGTACAGAAATAACTCTGCCGTAGTAGCATAGGAGCTTTAAAATACCCAACACTCTCCTCTACATCGCTGAAGTGGCCCGAGGGGGCCTGGTGAGCCTCAGGTCAGTTGGGACCTTATCAACAACTGAGGTCATGGGGTCACCGAGGCCTGGACACTGGGCCTCCGTCGGGTTTATCTTCAAATTCAATCAGCTCATTCCAGTGTGCTGGAGCCTGGACAATGTTCCCATTAACCAAACTTGGACAAATTGACTTACGAACTGGTAACACATCCCCATTATGATCGCCAACCCCTTCGCTATGGAGAGTGTAAGCCCTCGGCCCACCAGCCTCCCTTCGAAGTTTGCTTGAATTAGAATGAATTGCTGAGCTCTTCATTAAGATGGCTGTTCTGACAAGGAGACTTCCTTGTCCAGGCTTCCTGGGACCACCTCCTTCTGTTGCCATGACAGCACTCCCTCTCCTTATTATCATCCAGTCTTCACCGTGGGTGAAAATCTCAGGACAAAACATTAGCAGACATGGTGCCTGGTCCTTTGGGATCTGGAGAGGCATGCTAATCTCATCAGAGACGCTCCAGCCCCACAGTGGGGCCTTTCATTCTGAAAGCACATCGGACCTGGGACTTGTGGGTGAATTTCAATGGCTTCAGTCCCAGAAGCTATTGATGATGTGGTGGTTGTCATTAAAAAACAAAAAAACCCACAAAGAACAACTTGATCAGAAGTGGTACTTTTTGCATACAGGTGTCATCTTCCCTTGACCTTCCCCCTAGATGCATCCCATCTCAAAGCTTGGAGCTCTTCTCTAGGTTGACTGTATTTCCCCCACAACATGAAGGCCTGGTGACCCTGTGCTTATATGTCTGTGTCTAATTGTAACTACAACAAACCCCTTAGTTATATAGGGAGATGAGTACAAGCCAGTGCTGCCCAGCCAAAAGTGGTAGATGATCATGTTCATGTACGTCAGTGTGTGTCTCTGTGTGTGTATGTCTGTTTCCATATGTATGTCTGTTTGTGTCTCTCTGTATACATGTCTCTGTGCAGAAGTGTCTGTCTCTGTGTGCATCTTTATGTGTGTCTATGTGTGTGCCAGTGTCTGTGTATCTTTGTGTCTGTCTGTGTGTCTGTGTCTGTCTCTATGTGTATGTATCTGTGTGTATATCTGAGTTGTGTGTGTGTCTGTATACATGTTTGTTTTTGTATGTGTGTATATCTGTGTGTGTCTGCATGTTGTCTTGTGTGTGTCAGTGTGTGTCTGTGTATCTATGTGTATGTCTGGCTGCATGTCTCTGTGTGTCTGTCTCTATGTGTATGTATCTATGCATCTGTGTGTATATCTGAGTTGAGTGTGTCTGTATACATGTGTATCTGTGTGTCTGTGTGTATATCTGAGTGTCATTGTGAATTGTGTCTCTGTGTGTTGTGTTGTGTCTGTGTGCATGTTTGTATGTGTGTATATCTGTGTCTCTGCATGTTGTCTTGTGTATGTGCATGTGTGGTGTATTTCTGTGTGTGTATGTGTCTGTATGCATGTGTGTCTATATGTGTCTGTGTGTGTTGGTATGTGTGTTTAACTGTGTGTTTGTGTGTGTTCGAGTGTGTGCACACTAAGGCTCTCTTCTCTTTCCCTCCTAACTGATCATCAGAGATTTGAGCCTAAAACCCACTGCTGAGACTTCCTGCCCAGTGATTTCCTATGTAAACAAAAACAGCTCATCCAGATCCAAAGGAAGCCTCAAGCTGTGTATGAAGCAGCCGTACCCTCATGCTTCTTGGAAGAGAACCCCACATACTCCCTCCCACAAGACCCTGGCTCCCTAATCTATGTTCATTAAAATTCTTATCACATGTGCCTTTGAACCAAGTTTAGACTCATTAAAAAAAATTGTTGGTGCCACACAAACACAATCATGTCTTTCATCTACATGTTTTGAAAAGAAAAGCTATAGAAGTTATGGATTCCACTGTCAGGAGGAGACTCCTTTGATAGAGGAATGTTTTTAATTATTTAAATACTTTCCCAGCAAGGGCTCACAGTGGGATGGCTTCTCAAAGTATTACTGGAGTCTCCCTGCAGGTAGCCATGTAACTGTGTGGAAGCCATTGCTTAAACAACCTGGCGTGAGGTGAAGCAGTAGCAGGAGCAGGAGCCTGTGCACCCCCTCAGAAACACCCCTTGCCAAATGGCAGCACGGGTTGTTTGTAGGCCTCCATGGCTTTCGCTTCTGAGAAACTGAAGCTTTACTACATACACGCTGTCCAGCATACACGCCCAAGGTCAAGATAAGAAGTACAGAATCCAGGCACAAACCTCTGCTGGTTTTTTATCTTTTAAAAAGACATTTAAAGAATATTTTCCAACCCACAGGCGATTTGGAGTAATTTTGAGACTCCAAGAAAGCAATTTACAATTTCCCCTCTCCTTTGGGAAAACGTTCTCACATATAGACAGGCAATGGTGAACCCAGGACTCTTATTTGACTGCACTCATTAAAAAATAAACACGGAAAAGACTTAAATACGGTCAAAGTAGAACTGGCCCAGTTCATGAAGCATTCCTTTCACCTTAAACAGCAGATAAGAACACATAATTCTCTCCTCTCCTCCTTACTTCCAGGCCGTGTTTTTCCCCCATTCTTGCCAAAAAATACTTAGAATGCACTATGTGCAAGCATTACGGTTAATACTTGGGATGTTCCTTCAGATCAAGGCAGACAATTAAGTCATTCACTTAATCACTGAGCCACTTAGCTTTTGAGTGTCTGCTCCCCATGCCCGGAATTATAACTTCAAGAAACCCCTCAGTTACATGGGCATATGAGCACACGCTGTGCTGCCCATCCACAAATAGAGATGGTCGATGATCATGTTCTCATTTTCTCTACTTGCTTACATATTTGAAATATATAATGATAATAAATATGTGTTGCCATGATCTTCATCATCTTGGTGCGTATGGTCTTTGACAGTAAAAATGATGATGAAGGACAAATGTAATGAAACACTTATAAAGGTTTTATTATTTTTTTATTTATTACTTTTTATTATTTTTATTTATTATTTTTTATTATTATTTATAATGAAGCCTTAGCTTCATTCTTGTGTTGTGATAAGATACCATGCAGCACCTTATGGGAGGAAGGGTTTGGTTCATTTTGCAATCCCAAGTTACAGTTCAGTATTGCAGGAAAATGAACACAGGTACTTAAAGCGTCATGTCAACATCTACAAGCTTTCTTGTTTTCACCTAGCTATCCCTTTCTTATGGCACGCAGGACCCCCTGCTTAGGGAATGGTGCTGTCCACAATGGACTGGGTCTTCCTACACCAATTGATAAGATAATCCCCTAGAGACATACCCACAGGCCAACCTGATCCAAGGATTTCCTCATATGAGGATTTCCTCTTAGTGAACACTGACCCCCACAAGGCACTAAGGATTATCAGCAGAAATGAAAGTTAATGGAATGTTTTATGTCAAGGATAAGAAACTGGAAAATAAATTGTCTCTACAGAGCACGTTTAGAAATATTTTCATTATTATGTAATTTTCTTGCCTAAAAGATGTCCTATTAGAATTCCTGTATCCGCCTACTTGACATGAAAAAGGTTATCTTTTTAACTCGTCTGAATGAACAATGTCAGTGGGTTGTGACACATTCATAAGGCATGCATAAGGAGAGCAGAGGGTGCTGCTGCTCAGACATCGAGTACATGCTTAGCATGTGTGAGGCCTTCCTTGGGTCTGTTTGTTTATTTATTTACCTTCTGGTTGTTTGAGACAGGGTCTCAGTCTGTGCAGGTAGAATTTTCTTTTTTTTTTTTTTCAATTTGTACATATTATCTTTTTTTTTTCTTTATTTGTTTATTTAAGGGATTCTACAATATAAGAGCACAGTTGTTTTCAGATCACATTGACGTTGTTCAGTTTGCCATACAATTAGGTAATTGGTGCTAGCATCCACAGATGAGGGATATCATTTGTCATTTGTTTTTCTGGGACTGCATTACTTCACTCAGCATGATGTCTTCTAGCTACAACCATTTACCTGCAAAGTTCATGATGTCATTTTTCTTTACAGCTGCATAGACCTCCATTGTGTAGATGTACCAAATTTTCTCTATCCATTGGTCAGTTGAGGGGCATTTGGGTTGGTTCCAGCTCCTTGCTATTGTGAAGAGAGCTGAAATAAACATGGCTGTGCATGTATCTCTGCAGTAAGATGAGTTTTGTGGTACATGCCCAGGAGTGGTATGGCTGGGTCAGGTGGCAAGTTCATTACAAGTCTTCCAAAGGTTCTCCACACTGCTTTCCATAATGGCTGTACCAGTTTACATTCCCACCAGCAGTGGCTGAGTATTCCCCTTTCCCCACAACCTCTCCAGCACTTGGTATCATTTGTTTTC
>VZQC01003255.1:3544852-3563592 GCA_009823505.1 Rhizomys pruinosus | reverse complement strand
GTTTGGATCTTCAGTTTTGTTCCATTGGTCAAACAGGTTATGTTTTTGTGCCAGTACCCGGTTGTTTTTATGACTATAGGCCAGTAGTACAGTTGGAGCTGGTATAAAGATCCCCCCTTGTATTGCTCTTTTCACTCAGGAGTTGTTTGGCTATTCTGGGTCTTTTGTTTTTTCCAAAATGAAATAAGGACTTTTTTTCTCCACGCCTTGAAGAAACTCTTGGGGATTTTAGTGGGATTGCAATTAAATCTATACAAGAGTTTGTGTAGAATGGACCTTTTTACTATATTAATTTTCCCAATTCCATGGAGCATGGGAGGTTTTTCCCATCTTTGATTCTTCTTCAATTTCCTTCTTCAGGGTTTAAAATTTTTGTTGTGAGAATCTTTGGTGTCTTTGGTTAGGTGTGTTCCTAGCTTTTTATTTGTTTTGAGGCTATCGTGAGTATAAGGCTTCCTTGAATTCCTTCTTCAGTTGCTTGTTTTTGGTGTAAACAAAGGCTACGATTTTTCTAGGTTAACTATGTATCTGGGTCACTTTACTGAAGCTCTTAATATTTCTAGGGGTTTATGGTGGATTTTTTCGCAACCCTAAAGTAAACCAAACCATATCATCAGCAAAAAAGGGGATAGCCTTGAATTCCTCTTTTCAAATTACGTACTCCTTTAATTCCTTTTCTTGCCTATTCTCTATCAAGTGTTTCAAGCACTATATTGAAGAGGAGTGGTGCAGGGGGCAGCCTTGCTGAGTTTCCTACCTTTAAAGGGAATGTTTCTTTCGTTTCACCATTTAGGATGTTATTGGCTGTGGGTTTCCTATACATGGCTTTGATTCTTGAGGATTACATCCATCCAATTCCCTCTCGGACTTTAAGCAGGAACGAGATGCTGGATTTTGTCAAAGGCTTTTCAGCATCAATTGATGATTGTGTGGTTTTTGTATTTCAGTCCATTTATATGCTGATGATATTCATTGATTTTCATATGTTAAATCATCCCTGCATCTCTGTGTATGAATCCAACTTGGTCATGATGAATGATCTGATTTGATGATGCTGGTCTGTATGCGATTTGCCCATGTATCCTGTTTAGAATTTTTGGCATCTGTTTCATTAGGGAGATGGTGTCTATAGTCTCCTTTTTTGGTTGTATCTTTGCCTGGTTTTGGTAATAGAGTTGCGCTGGTTTCATAGAAGGAAATTTGAGAGAATTCCCTCTGTTTGTATCCTTCTAACACAATTTGAGTAATAATGGTTGTAAGTTCTTTTTTGAATTGTTTTATAGAATTCTGCCATGAAAAACCATCTGGGCCTGGGCTTTTTTTAGTTGGTGGGGTTTCTTCTTACATCTTCAATTCCTTCATATATTATGGTCTGTTTAAGCTGTGGATCCTCTTGGTTGAACTTTGGTTATTCCCAGGATTCCGATATTCATCCATTTCTTCTAGGTCTTTCAAAACTTAGTTAGGTATAGGTTTTTGAAGTATTCCCGTATGATTTTCTGGTTTTTTTCCTTGTCTGTTTGTTGTAATATTTCCCTTTTCATCCATGGGTGTATTGATTGGAGTTGTTCCTTTTTTCCCCTTTGGTTAGCTGGCTAGAGGTCTGTCTACCTTGTTTATTCTCTCAAAGAAACCAAACTTTTGGATTTCATTGATTTTTTTTTTTTTTGTATCCGTTTCTTTGTTTTCTTTTCATTGATTTTTTCTGCTCTGATTTTTTGTTATTTCTTCCTGCTTGTTGATTTAGGGTTCAATCTGTTGTTGCCTCTCAAGTGATTTTAACTGCAGGCATTCCATCATTCACTGTGCTGTTTCGGTTTTTCTAATGTAGACACCAGAGCTATAAACATCCCCTTTAGAACTGCTTTTAAAGTATCCCATAGGTTTTGTTGTGTTGTATATCATTGTCATTCAGGTTGGAAGGCGTTTATTCTTCGTTTATCTCTTCCTTGACCCTATTCATTATTCAGGAGTGTTTGGTTTAGTCTACATGTGTTCTTGTAGATAGTAGGCTTATCCTGGTGTTGATAATGAGTTTATTGCATTGTGGTCTGATAGGATGCCTGAAATTATTTCAATTCTTTTATATTTGTGGCGGTTTCTTCTGTGTCCCATTATTTGGTCGATTTTGGAGAACGTTCATGGGTTGCTGAATAGAAATGTTTATTCTCTGGTATTAGGGTGTAATATTTTGGTGATTGCCTGTGCGGTCCGTGTTGGTTATTCATATCTCAGTTCAGATTCTCTTCTGTTTATTTTTTGTCCAGTTGACCTGTCCAAAGGGCTCAGTGGGTTATTGAAGTCCCCTACTATGAATTGTACTGGCCCGATTAATCTGTGACTTGTGGTCCTAGATAATTGTCTTTATAAAGTTGGTGCACTGGTGTTTGGTGCATATATTTTTTATGATTGTGAAATCTTCTTGTTTCCTTTGATAAAAATGTAACTGGCCTTTTGTCTCTTTAATTTTTTTCACTTTGCAGTCTATTTTGTCTGATATTAAAATCGCAACACCGCTTTCTTTTTTGGTACCATTTGCATTTGCTTGGAATATTTTTTTCATTCTTTCACATTAAAGTGGGTGCCTCTCCTTGGAAGGTAAGATACGTTCTTATAGACTCAAGCATCGAGGGGTTTGTTTTCCTAATCCAATCTCCCAGACTATGTCTTTTGATTGGGGAGTTTAGTCCACTAAATATTAAGGTCATAAATAAGATTTGTGTTGCTTCCTTTCACCTTATTATCCATTGCATTTTTGGTCTAGGTTTCTACTTTTGCAGTTATGCTTTTATTAATTTCTCTTTCTAGGGTACCTGGGGATAGTTGCTCCTTTCTTCTGTTCTTTGAATTGCTTCAACTATTCTTCTGAAGGTTGTTTTCTGGACATGTTTTCTTTCATCTTGCTTATGTGATGGAAGATTTTTCTCTCTTCCTTCAACTATAATCGGAATTTTGCTGGGTAGATAACCCTGGGTTGTTCATCCATAGTTCTTTAACAATGGGAATGATTTGCTCCATGCTCTTCTTGCTTTCATAGCTTGCACTGAGAAGCCAGTTGTAATTCTGATACGTTTCCCCTTATATGTACTTACTGTTTTTCTCTTGTGGCTTCAGGAATTTTGTCTTGTTTTGGGCGTCTAGCATTTAACTATGATATTGGGCATGGAGAGTTTCTTTTCCTGATATTGTCTGTTTGGAGTTTTATGTGCTTCTTTGTATTTGTATTGTTTTGTCTTTTTTCTTTTTATTTATTTATTTATTTATTTATTTATTTATTCTATTATTTATTTATTTTGGTTATTTTTGAGACAGTGTCTTCCTTTAAGTACCAGCTGGCCTGTAGCTCACTCCTGATACACCCAGGCTGGCCTTGAACTCACAGAAGTCTGCCTGCCTCTGCCTCCTAAGTGCTCGGATTAAAAGGTCCTAGTTGAACCACCATGCCTGGCATGTTATCTTTTTTTTAGTTTGAGGGAATTCTCTTCTTCTCATTATTCTGTTGAAGATCTGATCAACTACCATTCTCTTGAGATTCTTCTCCTTCCTCTATTCCTATGATGTGGGAGGTTTGATCTTTTCATACTGTCCAACATTTCCTGGTTGTTCACTTTTTTTATTTTTAACTTTTTCATAATTCTTGCTTTAGGTTTTTAGTTGTTCTGTGTTATCGTCCAGGTCTGATATCCTTTGTTCTGGCTTCCTCCATTCTACTTCTGAGGGCTTTTTCCATTCCTTCCCTCTCGATTGGTATAAGTGTTATTTCCTTTTTCATTTCATCTTCTGATTTTCTTTAGTATTTCCACTTCCTTTTGGAGCTTCTCAACTCTTCCTGTAGCTCTTTGCTTGGATGGTTGGTTTCCTTCTCTTCTTTTCTTTTTTTTTTCTTCTTATTACTTCTTTCTTTTTTCTTTTTTCCCTTTTTTTTTTTCATTTTTCCATGAGTACAAGCATCCTCGTGCAAAACCTAATTTGCAAGCAGTGTGCCCAAACCCACACAGCCCAAGGGTCCCACCATCCAGCTGGGCGGCTTGTATGTTCAATTCATCTTTTCTTTTTCAAACATGGGATCTTTTCAGGTTTAACTTTTCTTCCAGAAGTTTGTCATTCTCTCTCTTCTAGGTCCTTCTGCGTTTTTCCATTCTCTTTTCTTCGTTCTCTGACTTGTTCTTTATAGTCTTATTTCCTTGAGTATGTCACATACATTTACTTCTTTTTAAAAAAAAATTTTTTTTATTATTTTATTTTTGTATGTTATGAATGGTACTGTCTGCATGCAGGGTCTGTGCACCCATGTCATGCATGCCTCGGAGGTCAGAAGAGGGTTTCTCGGATTCCCCTGGAACTGGAGTTCTCCTGGAACTGGAGTTACAGACGGCTCTCAGCCGCCATGTGGGCGCTGGGGATCGAACCCGGGTCCTCTGCAAGAGCAGTCGGCGCTCTTAACCGCTAGGCCATCCCTCCAGCCCCCCACAATTGTACTTCTAATATCTGTGTCCTGGGCCATCCCCAGGGGGATCCCACTGTAGGAATCTTCCACAGGGTTGACAGAGCTTGGTGTGGAATTATCCTAAACCTTTCCCATGTTGTCCCTTTGATTGATTGATTTGTTTTTCTTCTTTTTTCCTTGCTTATGGAGTGTTGACTTGTCTAAGTTTTAGGCTTTCTATTGGAAGTCCAACTCACTCTTCCCTTTCTGTTCTGAAGGTTCTCCAAAGAATCCATTTAGATATTCCTTTGGCAACCCCAGTTGGCAGGGGTCCTTTGGCAAGCCCAGTTGGCGTGGGGGGGGGTACTCTGTGCTTCAGGTGGTCCTGGGAAATTCCAGATGTCAAGTCTCACAGTTGCAACAGGCCCACCTTTTATACCAGCTAGGAGGACAACTCCACCCACACAGCCACACAAGACAATTGAATCAAACCAAAGACGATTGAATCAAACCAAACAATCCGCCTGGCTGAAGCACCCAATTCCTACCTGTGCTTCAGGTGGTCCTGGGAAATTCTCTATCTCTAGAATTTTCATGTAGCCCAGGCAGGCCTCCAACTCAGCAGCCCTTCTGCTTCACCTTCCCTGGTGGTAGGATTACAGCCACCAGGTCCAGACACCCCTTTCATGTATGCGTTAGTTTCTGTAAGGTATCTTTTTCAGTTACAATAGTCATTAAAGTCAAGTAGGAGGAATAAACTGGTTAGAACCAGACCCATCAAGTATTTAATGTTTCAATAAACTAAGAAGAAAGTTTGTTTAAAATAATAATAATAATAATAATAATAATAATAAATAAATAATTGTTGCGGAAATTTCCTTCCTGGGAGAAATGTGTGGCCATTGCACCCCACCTCCCACCCTGAGGTCCCAAAGACTAGCTGAAGAAAAACTGCCCAAAACTATAGCTTAGAAGATTCCGAGTGAGTTTAATGGGCTTGTTCACAGAGCCAATGGGCAAGGGGTCACTCACAGGGTTTTCCATGCTCTCCCCCCTCGTGTTCATTCCGGGCGTGGTGGCTAAGAAAACAGCTGGGCATGATGGTGCATGCTTTTAATCCCAGCACTCAGGAGGCAGAGGTAGCTGGATCTCTTGAGTTTGAGGCCAGCCTGTTCTACATAGCAAGTTCCAGGCTAGCTGGGGTTACAGGGAGATCCTGTCTTTAAAAAATGGGTGAGGGGAATGATAGAAAGAAGAAAACAATAAAAATAACAGAAATCAACAGGGAAAGAAAGCTCTAATAAGGATGATCAACAGGTTAAAAAAATGGACTATTTGGCTGGGCGTGGTGGCGCACGCCTTTAATTCTAGCACTTGGGAAGCAGAGGCAGGCCGATCTTTGTGAGTTCAAGGCCAGCCTGGTCTACAGAATGAGTTCCAGGACAGCTGGGACTACAGGAAGACCCTGTCTAGAAAAGACAAAAAAAATTGACTATTTGGCAACAATAAAATCACCAAATCTTGCCAGGCACAGCGGCACATGCCTTTAATCCTAGCACTCAGGAGGCAGAGGCAGGCAGATCTCTGTGAGTTCAAGGCCAGCCTGGTTTACAGAGTGAGTTCCAGGAAAAAAAAATCACCAAATTTCTGGCAAATCTGATTAAGAAAATGATAAGTGGCTGGAGAGATGGCTTAGTGGTTAAGAGCACTGACTGCTCTCGTAGAAGAGCCAGGTTCAATTCTTGCTCTTGTAGAAGAGCCAGGTTCAATTCTTTTTTTTTTTTTTTTTCTTTTTTGAGATAGGGTCTCCCTATATCCCCTGCTGGCCTGGAACTCACTCTGTAGACGAGGCTGGCCTTGAACTCACAGAGATCTGCCTGCCTCTGCCTCCCGAGTGCTAGGATTAAAGGCGTTTACCACCACGCCCAGCTTAAAGACGGCTCTTAGTTGCTGGGAATCGAACCCTGGTCCTCTGCAACAGCAGTTGGCACTTTTAACCACTGAGCCATCTCTCCTCTAACCCCAGGTTCAATTCCTACCACTCACTAACAACCATCTGTAACTCCAGTTCCAGGGAATCTGATGCCCTCTTCTGACCTTCACAGGCATTGCATGATATGGGTACACTTACATACATGCAAGCAATATACTCATACGCATAAAAAATAAAAATAAAAAATGGAAACAAGGTAGAGTTTCATTAGTATCCGGGGAGAAGATGACACATAGCAGGGGCTGAAAGGGGTTGGGGATGTAGCTTGATTGATAGGCAATATAGAGTGCTTGCTCGGCATGTATAGATTCTTGGGTTGATCCCCACCCCTGCCCCATACAAACCAGGTGTGGTGGTACATGTTTGTAATCCTGGCAGTGGAGAGGTAGAGGCAGGAGGGTCAAAAGTTAAAGGCAATTCTTGGCTACACAGTGAATTCGAGGCCTGGGGTACATGAAATCCTATCTTTAAAACAAACAAACAAACAAACAAACAAAAACAGGCACTTGGGCTGTACCTTTGGGAGGCAGAGGGAAGTGGATCTCTATGAGTTTGAGACCAGCCTTGTCTACATAGTGACAATAATATTATGTAAAATAAATTTTCACATAATAATATAAAATAATATTATTTACAAAATAATAATATTATGTAAAAATTTATGCCAACAAATTTCAAATTCTAAGAGAAACATGCAAATTACTAAATACAAGTAACCAAAACTGGCACAAGAAGAAACTGGAAATTGTAACAATTTAGCAGGGCATGGTGGGTCATACCTGTAATTCTAGCACTGGGTAGGCTGAAGCAGGAAGACCATCAAAAGTTGAAGACCTGGGGCTGGAGAGATGGCTCAGTGGTTAAGAGCACCGACTGCTCTTGCTTAGGACCTGGGTTCAAGTCCCAGCACCCACATGGCGACCAAGAACCATCTTTAACTCCAGTTCCAGGGGAATCTGACACCCTCTTCTGACCTCTGTGGCATTGTATGACATGGATGCACCAACCTACATGCAGACAGTACATTCATACACATAAAATATTAATTAATTAATCAATTAATTTTAAAAAGTTGAAGACCAGCCTGGACTACATAGTGAGTTCTAGGTAGCCTAGGCTACAGAATGAGACCCTTTCTCAAAAAAAAAATAAAACAAAACAAAATAATGTAACAGTTTTGTATACATTAAAGCCCTGGGAACTGCTCTTGTGGAATCTGAAGATAAGACTTCAACTGCTCCTTAGGGCAGATTCATCAGACCAGAAGGTGAAGGAAACTGCTCTCTGGTCACTATAGAACTCTTTAGTTTTGTTTTTTTTAAATACTTATATTGATGGATTGTGTATTTCATTCATTATCTTTCAGTCCACATTCCCCTTTCCCTGCCCCCGCCCCACCCCTGTTCACGCCTTTTGCCATGCATGTCTTACATCTTTCTCTCAGTCTTTCCAAAGTTTTTCACTGCAGAGGCTTGTTGTTTGGGGCAGAGTCAGTTCTTTGACCCATTCTTTATGTTGTTATTTTTCCCTCCCCTTTGTATTGCTCCAACATATGCCTATATAACCATCACATATGCATCAAAATTATGACCTCTGAGAACAAACTATATGTTAATTCCAAAATATGTTTAGGAATTCACATTTTCCCCCTTTAATTTTATATTACTCTAAAATATGAATACGTACCTTCCACCCATATACAGTAATTACAGAGTCTGAAAATAAGTGGTAGGTTGATTCTAGAGCCCGTTAAGAGATTTACATTATAACAACACAGTTGCTTTCAGATAAAAAGAAATATAAGAATAATGTTGTTCAGCTTGCCTTTCAACTGGGGATTTGGTGTTAGCATTCACAAATGAGGGAAACCATTTGCCATTTGTTTTTCTGGGACTGTATTACTTCACTTAGTATAATGGCTTCTAGTTCCATCCATTTACCTGCAAAGTTCATGATGTCATATTTCTTTACAGCTGAATAGTACTCCATTGTGTAGATGTACCACATTTTTGTCATCCACTCACCTGTTGAGGGGCATTTGGGTTGGTTGCAGCTCTTCGCTATTGTGAAGAGAGCTGCAATAAACATAGATGTGCATGTATCTTTGCAGTAGGATGAGTCTTGTGGGTATTTACCCAGTAGTGGTATGACTGGGTCAGGTGGTAAGCTCATTCTAAGTCTTTTAAGGGTTCTCCGCGCTGCTTTCCATAGTGGTTGTACAAGTTCACATTCCCATGAGCAGTGGATGAGTGTTCCCCTTTCCCCACAACCTCTCCAGCATTTGGTGTCTTTTGTGTTCTTGATCTTAGCTAGTCTTATTGGAGTGAGATAATATCTGAAAGTGGTTTCAATTTGCATTTCCTTAATTATTAGTGATGTTGTTTACTTTTTTATTTTTTTACTTTCTTTTTTTATTAAAACCTTTTTCTTTAATTGAGCACATTTCCTACAACATTTCTTAATCAAATTTAGACTCATTCTCCCATGAGAATGCCCACCCCTCATGCCCCCCCGCCCCCCATCAGAGCTCATGGATTCTGTCATACACAAGTCCTGTCTTGCATCTTCTTCTAAGTCTTTTATAACCTTTTTGGTGCACAGGTTTATTGTTTTGGTCAGTTCTTTGAATAGGTTTTTCTCTCTTTTTTTTGTTCCCATTTGATTTTATATTGTTCCAAAATATGCATACATACACTCCACACATAAATCAAAGTTACAAAATCTGAAAATAAACTATAGGTTAATTCCAAAGCACACTTAGAGATTACATTTTAACAGTGAGTTGTGTGCATGTAAAAAGAAGTATAACTTTACATTCTCTCTTTTTTCCTGGAATATGTATATTAGTATTCCTATATGATAGAACACACCATAGGATTACATAAGGATAAATTACGAATGATTGTAACATGTATCAATAAAAAGAGAAAATATTATTTTACAAATATTTTTAACTGTTAAATATAATCCTTTTTTTTTTAACCAAAAGATGTCATGTTTTCCCCAAGGAAGTGCTTGAAGGTTCCTCCTTGGCGAACCCAAACAACCATCAATCCTGCCCCTGTGCTCCACACTGGGGTCCCTTCCCCCCCATGGTGACCCAAATGAGGTCCAGCAAGCATGTGTCCTATCTTGATCTTTCTGCACTGGCCTCCATGACACAGCATGGGTAGTCCAACAATGTCAGTCTACTCTCTGAAGAGGCTGAAATCCCAGTAGCCACTTAGTCCACACACTGGGCATCTCCTTAGTCCCCATCCGGCATTGAAGGTTTGAAGGATTCTCAAGTTTTATATCACTCAGCTGGTGTGTGCCCGGCTGCTGCTGTGTGCCTAGCCTTCCTTCCCACAATCCCCTACCAGATGTGGCACAGTCTCTGCAGCTCAGCTGGTGTGTGCCCTGCCACTGCTATGTCTGAATACTTTTTAAGATGTTTCTCAACCATCTTCCTCACTGGCGAAGTCTCTGTTCAGCTCTTTATTCCATCTTTTGAGTATGTCATTTGTTTTCTTCTTTGTTTTTTGAGTAGTCTATATATTCTGGATGTTAATGCTCTGTTAGATGTATCACTGGTGAAGGCTTCCTCCCACTCCGTGGGTTTTCTCTTCATTTCCTTGATTGTTTCTTTTGCTGTGCAGAAGCTTTTGAATTTAATGAGGTCCCATTTGTCAACTGTTGACCTTATTTCCTATGCAGCTGCTGTCTGATTTAGAGAAAATTAAAGGAGTACTAATCAGAAAACAGGAAGTTAAACTATCCCTTTTTGCAGATGATATAATAGTTTGCCTAAGGAATGCTAAAAACTCCACCAGAAAACTCCTAGAAATGATTAAGAGCTTCAGTAAAGTGGTGGGTTACAAAATTAACCTAGAAAAATCAGTAGCCTTTTACACCAACAATAAACAAGTGGAGAAGGAATATAAGAAGACCTTCCCACTCAGAATAGCCTCAAAAAAATAATAATACCTGGGAACAAACCTAACCAAAGACACCAAAGATCTCTATAACAAAAAAATTTTTTTTCTTATGTCATGCTTTATTTTCAAATATAACAAAAAATTTAAACCCCTGAAGAAGATTGAAGATGACATCAAAAGATGGAAATCCCATGCTCATGTATTAGAAAAATTAATATAGTAAAAATGGCCATTTTATCCAAATTGATATACTGATTCAATGCAATCCCAATCAAAATCCCCATGAGTTTCTTTACAGACTTAGAAAAAAATCCTTAAATTCATATGGAAATTCGAAAGACCCCAGCTAAAGTAGCTGAAACAACCCCGAATGAAAAGTGCAATACAGGAGGGATTGCTTTACCAGACTTCAAGCTATATTACAGGGCCATAGACATAAAGACAGCCTGGTACTGGCACAAAAACAGACCAGTTGACCAATGGAATGATCCAAACTTGGGCTCATACAATTTTAGCTACCTCATATTTGACAAAAGGGCAAAAAAACAAACAAAACAAAACAAAACAAAAACCTCAATGGAGGAAGGATAGGATCTTCAGTAAATGGTGCTGGCAAAACTAGATCAACATTTGTAGAACAACAAAATTAAACCCCTACCTCTCACCCTGTACAAAAATAAACCCCGAGTGGATCAAAGATCTCAATGTGAAATCCAAAACCCTGAAGGTGATAGAAGAAAAAGTTGGCAGCAACCTACAAGACATAGGCATAGGAAAAGACTTTCTAAATCAGACTCTTTTTACTTTTTGTATTTCTGTGACAACCATTATACAGAAAGTCTCAGAAAATACACACCTGCTTTTCAAAAGATTCTAGAACTACTGTGTGTGGTGGTATATTACTGTAAAGTCAAAGAACTACGATTTTTTCCTCATCAATATGTTTGTTCCTACTTTATGTTAAATGAACACCTACAATGTACAAACTGGTCTCACCCTCAAGTGACCTAGATGTGCAGGAAGATACAGGTGAGAAAGTACTGATATGTAGAAAGGAAATTAACTACTGTCCTTTTTAAAAACTTACACATTTTTATTTATATGTACGAGTATTATGTATGCATGTCTGTAAGTAGCATGCACATGCAATGCCTGTGGATTTTGGAGGAGAGCATTAGGTTCACTGGAAATGGAGTCATGGATGGTTATTACCCACCATGTTGGTGCTGGGACCCAAACTCACATGGTGGCAAAGGTTCTCTGCAAGAGCAGTCAGTGCTCTTAATTCCTGAGCCATCTCTCCAGCCTCTACCAGTGCCCTTCTTCTAGGAGCAGGAGCTATGGCTCAGGCAAGCAAGATGGCACCAAGCTTGGTAACCTGGTTTCAATCTCTGGGACCCACATGATGGGAGGTTGGAACCAATTCCTGCAAGTTGTCCTCTGACTGCCACTTATTTGTGGTACACACACACACACACACACACACACTCCAAGTAAATATAATTTAAAATTATTTTTAAAAGATCTAGCTCAGCAAATATTTTTCTATTACAAAAAAGGTTGCCAGACATGGTGGTACACATCTGTAATCCCAGCACTAGGGAGGCTAAGGCAGGAGGAACACTTTGAAATCAAGACCAGCATGGGCAGCAGCATGAAACCCTGGCTCAAAAACACAGAGGAAAAAAGGTATCTTAAAATTACAGGTAAAATAAAGTAGGATATACTTTGACTGGTTATGGTTTTTCGGTTTTTGTTTTCTCCAGTTTAGAGTTTTATGCATCCTAGGAGAAGAAAGATGCTAGCTACATCCAAACTTGGCAGTTTAAACATCTGTCACATCCATGGTGTCTGTTTCTGCTTAGAGATATTTTGTATTTTCATCCAGCCGGGCTTTATTTCACAGATGACACTCCAGGACATGTGCCGTGTTTTTTGGATCTGTCCTGTTGTTCTGAGGGCAATCATTTAATTTATGGGTGATCCCCAATTGTCACTTCCCCCCAAACAGCAATGGAATTTTTCAATATCCTCAAAACAAATCCCTCCTCTGGAACAGTAAGCATAATATGACAGCGTGTCAACCGCAGATTTGTCTTGAGATTATTTACTGACAATTCAACAACAGTGCTGGCCATGGAGTGTCCCGTCAGCAAAAGCTGCATTGTTTGAAGCAACTGGGAGAAAGAGAGGAAACAGCCAGCATTTCAGAATCCAAAGAATGTAGTTTCCTAAATACCTCAGGATCATAAGACACTATAGAACTAATAAATTTGCTCCTTAAGATAGTCCAGAAGGAATCCTTAACTGTTCCTACATGGTTCAAATGTTAGTTTATTGATGGGGAGAGAGAATGTACATTTATCTCTTAGGCTTGTATGATGAAAACCAAGGAGTAGTCTCCCCCAACACCATCACCTTCCTTCCCTTCATGATATTTTGTTATGTTTGGTGTTTGGGTGTTTTGAAACAGCATCACATGTAGCCCAGGCTGGACTCCAACTGCTTATGTAGCTAAGACTAGCTGATCCACCTGCCTCTACTTCCTGAGTGCTGGGATAACAGACATATACTACCATGCTTAGCTTGTTATTAGCAGTAGTAGTATTTTAGTTTTTATTTGTATGTGTGAGAATGAATGTTACCTAACCTTGTAAATAAAAAGTTAATCTTATGTTTTTAGATCATTTATATACTATCTCAATTTATAATGTAAAATGAGCTCATAGAGTGCTTGCTTTTGGGTTCCTCTTGTTCCCCTCATGACCCTTCCTTGAACATGACCCAGAATGCTGTATGCATGTCCTCTGTGTGTGTGTATGTGTGTGTGTGTGTGTGTGTGTGTGCATGTGTGTGTTACATATCCAGCAATCACTGGATGTTCTTTGAAAGCAAAGAGAATTATCCTATTGTGTTGCAAACAGCAGGTGGGACCAAGCTGATAACATTTGTTTGCTTGTGTGTGCTGTTCTAGATCAGTAGGGCTCAGAAAAGGCAAATTCCTGAGAATAGAAATCCTTCTCTGATAAGATAAGTGCCTGGGTTTCCTTCCGTATTTCATGCTGGATGTACTATTTCAATAGGAAGGAAAGTCTTTGTTTGAGGGCACAGTTCCAGGAGCAAGATGAAGGAGCAGGTTCTCAGGTCGGTTGAGTCCTCCTCTTAGTTGAAGTGGATACTAAGGGTCAGGTTCACTTTAGTTAGGTTTCACCATAATATGGCAGTGCGCTGCCACAAGTGTGGTGTGTGTGTGTGTGTGTGTGTGTGTGTGTGTATGTGTGTGTGTGTGTGTGTGTGTTGGTGAAAGGATAATTTAGGGGAGTCAGTTCTCTCCTACTGTGCATGGGATCCAGGAATCAAAGTCAGGTCGTTAAGTCTGAGTGGCAAGTGTTTTCATACTGTATTAATTACTTTTCTGCTGCTGTGATAAGCAGCACGACCAAGGCCACCTTTTGAAGGAAGAGTTCATTGGACTTTATTTCATGGTCGGGGAGGCATGGCAGAAGGCAGCCAGAGCAGAAATCTGAGAACTCACATCTTCAAGCAGGCACAGGAAGCAGAGAGAGACTAACTGGAAATGGGTGTGGATAAAGCCCACCCCAGAGATGCACCTTGTACAGCAAGGCCACACCTCCGAAGACTTCCCAGAGCCAGCAACTTGGGACAAAATAGGCAACTACGGGAGCCCGTAAGGGACATTCTCATTCAAACCACCATACTCACTGAACCATCTTGGTGGCCTTCATTATGATTTTTTAAAGACTGTCTCTCAAACTCATTGCCCTTCTGCTTCAGCCTCCGGGATGATGGGCACCAACACACTATTTATATTTTAGAGGTTTTAAAGCACTTTCCCATGTACAATCTTGTTTTTCTTACCATCACTTAGGGAAAAGAGTTAAAACTGTCACTATTTCACAGATAAGGAAATCCAGATGCACAGGAATTATACATGTTGCCTAAATTCACACCGCAAATGGGTAGGCAAGTGTGGATTCAGGTCTCAGATTAGTTTGATGGCCTTCACCTGTAGTTTCAGGTGTTTAGGGATGAGGGAAATGGATCATTTGAGCCCAGGCTTGAGGCCAGCCTGACCAACATGGCAAGACCCTGTTTCTAACAACAATGACGACGACAACAACAAAAAGCCAAACCAACAAAAACCTTACTCAGACATCCTAGTCTGGTGGCTATGACCGCTCTTCCATCTATTATGTATTTAAATGTGCCAACTCAAATTGGTTTAAGTAAAGGCAGTAGACACGAGAATCCTGATGGGAGAAGGCCTACCCAGAAGAAAGAAGTCAGTTTGGGGCTAGGGATAGAGCTTAGTGTTAAAAGCACTTGCCCAGCATATATGAGGCTCTAGAGTCTTGTTTGATCGGTTGGTCTGATTTGGTTTCGGTTTTCTGTTTTGTTGATTTTGTTGTCTTGAGGCAGTGTTTCACTGTGTAGCCCTGGCTGGCCTGGAACTCATAGAGATATGTACCTGCCTCTGTCTTCCCAGTGGTAGGATTGAAGGTATATGCCTGAGGCTCTAGATTTAATCTCCATTCACACACACACACACACACACAGAGAGAGAGAGAGAGAGAGAGAGAGAGAGAGAGAGAGAGAGAGAGAGAGAGAGAAAGCATTCACTTTCTAGTCTCCTTCGAGCTTGTTTCAGGGGTCAGAGGATCAGAAGCAGAGAGAGTAAGCAACTTGTTAGGCAAACGTAATAACCACTACACTATGGAAACAGAGTAAGCAATTTGCATACAGCTCACAGAAGCTCGTGCGTCCATCTCCAGGCCCAGGTTTGGCTGACAGTAGAATCTAAAGCCAAAGTTTAACTGCAGGTTAATATGGAAGGCTCTTTCAGGGAGCAAGAGTGAGGAACACGGGATGAAATGGAGAGCCGACTCAAGAGACTGGAACTGGGTTGATCACTATTACGGGGATCTGTACCCAGTCCCAGGATCTTCAGGTGCAGAGACACGAGGAACAAAAATAGTTACTGATATTAGTCTGCCACTGACCAAGGTATTAATTCTCCTATACTGGTAGGTATACTTGAGATGTCTGCAAACCCCACAGAACAGGAAGCGAGAGGCTTGGGGCATGAGCGAGGCACCGCTGAGTTCTAATTGTGCAACTGGTGATGTCTACGTGATCTGCTCACTACAGGATGGTTAGGTGGAACTGAAAGGATGTGAAGGGGTGCCGGAGGTCCCCACTTCCTCCTGGTTAAATGACCGAGATGATGCGTCATCTCAGATCATATAGCCAAGAGCAAACCCAGCAGGCTGGATGATAATACCGAGGGGCTTGATACTGTGGAACATCTCAGGAGCTGTGGGAACTCGGACTGAACAAACGAGAATTAAGTCTATTTTTTTTAAGGGCTGCTATTTTAGAAACTAAGATGTGTTTGATAAAAATAAGTTGAAGGCATCAACCTGAAGAGATTTAGTAAATAAAATTTTTAGTTATCAGAAAACAGCAATGCTGTGATCCACACAGCAAGCACACTGATCACTGTCAAATGGTCCAGACATGACAGTGGTGTTAAAACTGAATTAACTCAGGGCTGGAGAGATGGCTCAGTGGTTCAGATCATTGGCTGCTCTTGCAAAGGACCAAAGTTCAGTTCCCAGCACCCACATAATGGCTACCAGTCATCCTTACCTCCAGTCCCAGGTAATCTGACCCCCTCTTCTGGCTTCCACAGGCACTGCATGACTTATATACATACAGGCAAAACACTCATAAACATAAAACAAAATAAATAAATTAAATTAACTTGATGGCTAATTGCCATTCAAATATAGTGACCACTTCAAATAAATTTCTTTCTATTTTTTTTTGAGACAAGATCTCATATAAGCTCTATTTAAACTTACCGTGTAGCCAAAGATGACCCTTACCTTACCACCTGATCGAAGGGATTCTAGGCAAGCACCACCAGGCTGGCTGCATTCATTATTGTTGCTGTGACCACAGGATCTTGGGGAAGAAGGGTTTTATTTCGCTTACAGGTCACAGTCCACTGACAAGGGAAACCAAGGCAGGAGCTCAAGGCAGGAACCATGGATACAGGAACCTTGGAGATGGAAACCTTGGAGATGGGAACCTTGGAGACGGGAACCATTGATATGGGAACCTTGGAGATGGGAACCTTGGAGACGGGAACCTTGGAGACGGGAACCTTGGAGATGGGAACCATGGATACAGGAACCTTGGAGATGGGAACCATGGAGACAGGAACTTGGAGATGGGAACCTTGGAGACGGGAACCTTGGAGATGGGAACCATGGATACAGGAACCTTGGAGATGGGAACCATGGAGACGGGAACTTGGAGACGGGAACCTTGGAGACGGGAACCTTGGAGATGGGAACCTTGGAGACGGGAACCATGGATACAGGAACCTTGGAGGCGGGAACCTTGGAGATGGGAACCATGGGGATGGGAACCATGGGGACGGGAACCTTGGAGATAGGAACCTTGGAGATTGGAACCTTGGAGACGGGAACCTTGGAGACGGGAACCTTGGAGACGGGAACCATGGAATCGGGAACCTTGGAGACAGGAACCTTGGAGGAATGCTGCTCACTGGCTCAGACTCTGTGGCTCAGGCTTAGCCACCTTGTGCTCTAAAAGGATGGAGGCCCTTAAAAGAGGGACATTGTCATTAACACGAGAAGACTAGTGTCCCTTGCAGTGTGGGATAGTGTCTGATCTGAGGTGTGCCTCACTGATAAAATGGGAATAATAAAATCACATTCAAATGAGGTGCTGTGTATAAGATCTGTTTGAATCACAGAGCACCACATTTAATGGATACTTAGTGTGGGCAGCTGCAGTATGAAACACTTTACATAAACTAGCGATGTTGTTCAGTGCAGAACACTTGCATGAACGAAGGCTCAGCATTCCACCAGCTCCACAAGAAAGGGGGAAACGAAATCTACCTTATGTGACATATTAGCCTTCCTTCCTTTTTCTTTCCTCCTTTTCATCCTGTTTTCCTTCTCAGTACAACAAACTATCTGACATGGGCTGAGTCAAGAAAGAAGTTCATTTAGCTCGTGGCTCTGGAGGCCCAAAGTCCAAACAAGATCTCTCCGGCGCTGTTCTGATGGCTGTTTCGCATCCTGGCCTGGCATCTGCCCCATCTCCTGTGCTGGACAGAAAACTCAGAAGCACAAAAGGGAACAAGCCAGAAAATCTGCATATGGACCACAGGGATCAGCTCCTGCTTTTAATGACAAACTTTTTTTTTTTGTCTTTTTGGGACAGGGTCTCCCTGCAGCTCCAGCTGTCCTAGAACTCACTATGTAGACCAGGCTGGCCTTGAACTCACAGAGATTCCCCTACCCCTGCCTCCCAAGTGCTGGGATTAAAGGCATGCGCCACCACGCCCGGGTAATAACAACCTTCCTAGGAGAACTCTAACTCAAGGCACTATGAGAACTACCTTTCAAGTAGTTCTCATCCCTGGACTAAGTGGTGCCTCCTTTTTATTTCTCTTTTGGAAATGATGATCAAATCTAGGGCCTTCACGTTCTAGGCAAGTATATGACCACAGAACTATTACAAGGCCTTGACCTTATTCTGTAGCCTGGATAGACCCCCGAGTTCAAGACCCTCATGCCTCAGCTTCCTGCATAGCTGGGATTAAAGTCCTGAGCTACCAGCTCCAGCTCAGTTCAAAGTTCTAAAGTAGAAAAAGGCTAAGGAACATCTTACCTTTCATAGGATTCACTAAGTGCTTGTGGTTTTGATAAATTCATAAAGACAGTTCTGCAGTAAGATATATATTCCCTTTCCAGTACAGCCCAACAGATCTTTGACTGAAAGCAAACTGGCTGTGTGTCTGCCTATGCCTCATTCCTACCTGTTATCCTTAAAATATTTTTTTAAATTTTTTTCTTTTTGAGACAGGGTCTCCCTGTACTCCCAACTGGCCTGGAACTCACTATGTAGATCAGGCTGGCCTTGAACTCACAGAGATCCACCTGCCTCTGCCTCCCAAATGCTGGGATTAAAGGCATGTGCCACCATACCCAGCTAAAATATTTTTTTCAAATTGATTTATGAATTCTGGTTTTGAAGTTGATACAAGCTTTAAAATTAGTGAAATGAAGTTACACTAAGGCAGTGGTGCCTGAAATCAACCAGGCAGGCAAATACTTTTCATGAGGTATAATTAAAAACTACAACCAAATGACCCAGTGCCACACATTTTGTTCAGGACAAAAGAAGCCTGGGCCAGGACTACAAGAAAGAAAGCAAGGAGGGCAAAAAGGAAATAAGGAAGGAAGGAAGGAAGAGAGGGAAGGAAGGAAGGAAGGAAGGGAGGAAGGAAGGAAGGAAGGAAGGAAGGAAGGAAGGAAGGGAGGAAAGAAGGAAGGGAAGG
>VZQC01003255.1:3481035-3531075 GCA_009823505.1 Rhizomys pruinosus | reverse complement strand
AGAGCTGAAATAAACATGGCTGTGCATGTATCTCTGTGGTAGGATGAGTCTTATGGGTACATACCCAGGAGTGGTATGGCTGGGTCAGGTGGCAAGTTCATTCCAAGTCTTCCAAGGGTTTTCCACACTGCTTTCCATAGTGGCTGTACAAGTTTACATTCCCACCAGCAGTGGATGAGTGTTCCCCTTTCCCCACAACCTCTCTAGCACTTGGTGTCATTTGTTTTCTTGATCTTAGCCAGTCTTATTGGAGTAAGATGATATCTTAAAGTGGTTTTGACTTGCATTTCCTTAATGATTAATGATGTTGAACACTTCTTAAGGTGTTTCTCAGCCATCTCTAATTCCTCACTTATGAAGTCTCTGTTCAGCTCTTTGCTCCATCTATTGAGTGGGTCATTTGTTTTCCTCTTTGTTTTTTTTTTAATTTTTTTATATTTTATTTATTTATTTATGTGTATGAATATACTGTCTGCATGTAGGTTTGTGCACCCGTGTCGTGCAATGCCACGGAGGTCAGAAGAGGGTGTTGGATTCCCCTGGAACTGGAGTTCTCCTGGAACTGGAGTTACGGACGGTTCTCAGTCGCCATGGGGGTGCTGGGGATCAAACCCGGGTCCTCTGCAAGAGCTGTCGGTGCTCTTAACTGCTAGGTCATCTCTCCAGCCCGGGAGACAAACTTCTTAAATTTTGCACATTAAGTTTTTCCACTTACCTGTTTTCTAGTTAGGTCTAATTGAACACACTGTGTGACTTTTAGTAGTCTTCCTTCATGTCCACATTTAATGTCAAGTGATGAAACTCAATCTCGATTACCCATAACTTGCCTTTGGGTGTTCTCTTAATTCGTATGGAAAAGAAGCAAACTTACATACTTGGTGCTACAGATGCAAGCTAATGGCCCAGAAAGAAGAGCACAGGTTGATGAATTACAGGAGACAATGGTAGGAGGCTGGAGAGATGGCTCCTGGTTAAGAACACTTGTTCTTCCAGAGGACAGATGTTCAATTCCTAGCACCCACCTGGTGGCTGACAACTGTCCGTAACTCCAGTTCCAAGGGATCCATCGCCATCTTCTGGCCTCCATGGGCACTGCAGCACATGCGTACACTTATAAACATGTAGGCAATACACTCATACACATAAAATATTTTATTAAAAAGAAGAAAATGGTAGCTGTAGGAAGATTCTTGCCAGCAGGTTTTGGCTTTTGGAAACTGAATAACAAACTGAGGGAATTACAGACTATAATGTAAACAAGCTCTCCCAGATGTGGCTGTCCTGGAGTGGCAAAGCCCTCAAGCACCAGGAAAGGCGACTTCAAAGCAGAAGGCAGCCAGAGGCACTGGTACATGCGCAGTAGCAGGGGCACCTCGCGCAGGCAGGCACGGTGACAGGGCCGCCGTTAAGGACCCAACCACGGTGGAAGATGGCGACCAGCTACAGGAAAACCAATGTGGCTTCCACCAGCTACAAGAAGATAGGTCCCAAGACCGAACTCACAGAAGATCAGAAGCAAGAAGTTCGGGAAGCCTTCGACCTCTTCGACTCGGATGGAAGCGGCACCATCGATGTGAAGGAGCTGAAGGTGGCCATGCGAGCCCTGGGCTTCGAGCCCAGGAAAGAAGAGATGAAGAAGATGATCTCGGAGGTGGACAAGGAGGCGACTGGGAAGATTAGCTTCAATGACTTCCTAGCTGCGATGACCCAGAAGATGGCCGAGAAAGACATCAAAGAGGAAATCCTGAAGGCGTTCCGGTTGTTCGATGACGACCACACCGGGAAGATCTCATTCAGAAACCTCAAGCGTGTTGCCCACGAGCTGGGGGAGAACCTGACGGACGAGGAGTTGCAGGAGATGATCGACGAGGCGGACCGAGACGGGGACGGCGAGGTGAATGAGGAGGAGTTCCTGAAGGTCATGAAGAAGACCAACCTGTACTAACCACTGGCCGGGGGCCCCAACTTCTAACTTGGAGAACAGCTGTCGTCTGTTCCTTCCCTTCCTGGCTAATTTGTCTCAGTTGGCTTCCAAACCCCAAGATCAATTATAAATTTTAAAGATACTTTTGAGTTCTGTTTTTTAATTCTCAAGAGTGAACCTTAATTAAAGGTCCCTGAGGCCGGAGTCCACCCACTGCTTGAAGACTTGTATTAAACTGAATCCAGGACAGCTTCCTGGGTCAAAAAACAATTCAAAACAAAATAAAACAAAACAACTGCTTCTCTTGTCACTTTGATGATTTTAAGTGACCTTGCTTTTCACCTAAATGGATACCAATTTGAAGGAGAATAACGGGGCTACTTAGGACTTTTTAAACTCAGGAAAGTTACTGTTTAAAAGTAAAAGCTTGAACAACCCATTTTTGGGACCTCTCCCTGTGGCACAAACTGTTACGCCACTTCTCAACAAAGCCTTGCCTACCCTTCACAAAAATAATACAGTATAGGCCTGCTGAGTGTGTGCACACAGCTGTAATCCAGCACTTGGCAGTCAGTCAGGAGGATCGCTTCAAGTGTAAGCCTGGCCCCAGCCTGGGCTACATAGTTCCAGGCCAACCTTGGACTATACAGTGAGAACCTGTCTCAAAAAAAGACTCAGTAAAGAGCTGAACAGGTTTGAAGACCTGAGTTTGGACCCCCAGCAGCTGTGTAAAGGCCAGTGCTATCTGTGGCCCATGTCTGTAACTCCCAGTTTGGGGATGTTGTATGGGAGTGTCTCTGATCAGACAGGTGGATGCTGGAGTTCATTGATCTCCCAGCTCAGCCAGTCAGTGAGCTCCAGATTCAGTAAAACCCTGTTCCAAAAAACAAGGTTGGGGCTCAGGAGCCAGAGGCAGGCAGATCTCTGCAGGATGGAGGCCACCCTGGTCCACAAGGTGACTTCCAGGCGGGGCTGTGACTAGGAGACCCTGTCAAAAACAACAAACAAACTCCTTGTGCACACATATAGGCTGTTACCTGCCCACACACATGCACACACCCACACATACATGTGTATATGCCACACACATGCAAAAACAAAGGCTGGGAAATGTAGCCCAGTGGGAGAGCATTTGTCTAGCTTTTGTAAGGTCCTCAGAGTATAGGCCTGTCTTTGAGAGGTGGTTAACTGCAATGGAGACTATTCTCTGGCTTTATCATATGCCAAAGATTCTTCCTTTAATGAGTCTAAGTTATCTACTGATAATTATCCAGGGTGAGTATGCAGACCTGGGCACAGAATAAAAATAGAGTTTATTTGTGGCATAAGCAAAGTGTAACTTTTTTAAAAGATTAAGCTAATTGTTCTTCTTGCTTTTGTAAAAAAATTTTATGGGCTGGAGAGATGGCCTAGCGATTAAGAGCCCCGACTGTTCTTGCAGAGGACCTGGGTTCGATCCCCAACACCCACATGGTGGCTGACAGCTGTCTTTGACTCCAGTTCCAGGGGAATCCAACAACCTCTTCTGACCTTACACAGCATTGCTCCACATGGGTGTACCAACCTACATGCAGATAGTACATTCATACACATAAGAAATAAATACGGGCTGGAGAGATGGCCTAGCAGTTGAGAGTGCTGACTGCTCTTGCAGAGGACCCGGGTTTGATCCCCAGCATCCACATGGCAGCTGAGAACTGTCTTTAACTCCAGTTCCAGGGGAATCCGACACCCTCTTCTGACCTCTGCGGCATTGCATGACATGGGTGCACAGACCTACAAGCAGACAGTACATTCACACACATACAAAACAAATAAAATTTTAAAAAATTAAAAATAAATAAAAAATTTTTTAAAAATTAAAAAATTTTTTTATGTGTATGAGTGTTTTGCATGTACATACATGCACCTATACATGTAATGCCCACAGAAGCCAGACTACTATGTCAGATCCATTGAAACTGGAGTTATGGATGGTTGTTGGCTGCCATTGAGTGCTGGGTACTAAACCCAGGTCCTCTTCAATAGCAGCAAGTGCTCTTAACTACTGAGCCATCTTTCCAGCCCCTCCACCCTCAGTTTTTGAGACAGGGTCTCATGTATCCCAGGTTGGCCTCAAACTCAGTATGTAACCAAAGATAACCCTGAACTTCTAATCCTCCTGTCTCTGCCTCCCAAGTGCTGGGGTTACAGGAGTTCACCACCACAGTCCAGTTTATGTGGTACTAGGGATTGGACCCAGGACCCTGGGCATGCCAAAGAAGTAAACTACCAATTGAGCTACACTCCTCAATGCTCCTCTTTTGTTTTTTTGAGACAAGATCTCACTTCTAGCCCAGGCTGACCTGAAACTTCTGATCCTCCTGTCTCAGCTTTCCAGTGCTGAGATTACTTGTGTGTGCACATCACCATGCTTGGCTTGATTTTTTTTAATGGCTATTTTGAAATGTAATATCTTCGTTTAGGAAATGAATTTACCATATGGGGCTGGGGGACAGCTTAGTGTATAAGTGACTTGCAGCTCAAGCACAAGGACACATAAGAAAAAGCCAAGTGTATCTCTGTACCCCAGTGCTGGGAGTTAGGGGGAGACATGAGAAGGCAGATCCCTGAGGTCTCTGGCTAGCCAATGCAGCCAGGCAGTGCACTCTAGATTCAGTGAGCGACCCTGTCTAAGATGATGATGATGATGATGATGATGATGATGATGATGATAATTTTAAACATTAACCTCTGGCCTTTTACATACATATGAACATACATCCACATGCACATACCACACAAAATTGAACAGATTTTAAGGTACTTGTCTTTGGATATATCAATGAAAGTTTTAGGTAAGTTAGGGCTGGGTGTGGTAGCACAGGCCTTTAATCCCAGAACTCGGAGGCAGAGGCAAGTGGATCTGTATGACATGGAGGGCAGCCTGGTCTACAGAGTAAGTTCCAGGCTAGCTGAGGCTACAGGGATAGAAGAAAAATAACAACAAAGAATACTATATATACCATCACTGTTTAGCTCTGAGCTGCTGCCTGCCCATTCTGAGTCTCCTGGTTCTTGGCACTTGATTTTCTTCCCCTCTGATATATAGTTAATGTTAAAGCACCTGGAATATTTGATAAATTCTGGTAAAGTATTTCATTGTGACATGAATGTGTTCATACTACTCAGATTGTTATTAATTAACCCTTCCTTGTCCTGCAATGAAAGAAGATGTGTAGCCATGAGTGTCTACAATCTGGAATTGGAGAAAATGAGCACCTGTTTAGATGCAGGTTTTGACTAAAAGCAAGAAGAGACAGGTAAGATACTTCAGTCGTAAGTAAAACTAAAACCTTCATGTAGTCTCTCATTAAAACAAATGCTCCAATTCTGCAGAATTCTCCACTTGTTTCCATCATCAGAGGCTGTCTCTATCAGGCCGACTTGTCCTCCACACTTAACCCTCATTAACAGAGCCTACTTAGCCTCCCCTAGCACCTACTAACTCGACAAAGCAGCAAGTACCAACTGAAGATACTTTGAGAAAGGGATTTGGTGACATCACTAGCACCAGGCAGGGGAACTCACCCAGCCTGCAGATGCTAACAGCTTGGGTTCAGAGTTTTCATGTGGACTGACATCTTTTGAAGGGCCTGATCAGAAATAAGGGGGTATATATGGCAATCTTATTGACTGACAGAATGAACTATAGGATGGCGATATGACCTTAAGCCAGAGCGCCCTCATCAGTCAAGGGTAGTCACTTGAAGGGTGTGTAAGCTGTTGAAAGTCTGTGTACCTAGGGGGAGTGAGTGATTCTGTTCTAAAGTGATGGGCAGGGTATGGATGTTGAGGGCATTGTGGACGCTCACAGTGTCCTGTAGCTCATTGCAGTCCATCCCTTGTACCAGGTGGACCCACTAGCTTTGAATAAGTACTCGGAGAAGATGATTCTAGATTCTGATGGTCTGAGGGGAAACATTTTTAAGTTAGAGAGGCACATTTTGGTTTCTGCCACAGAACCTGGACTCACAGACAATCCCATCTAGATCCTACTTAGCTTCCCCTAGTCTTCTGCTGATATGGGTTGGATGGCCCAGGTCCTCATGCCTGAGCTTGGAGCCTCAGTCACCAAGAATCTTGGGATATGGCTGCTGCGTGTACTCCTGTCACCCTCCAAATTGAGTTAGCGCCAAGAGTCGTGTGTGGGGCCAAGAAGACTCTGCCACACTGTTCCTGCAGCTCCACTCCATCCTGGTCATCAGAACAATTATAGAGGGTGATGAATTTCTTTAACTGGTCTCTCAGAATGAGGACCCCATTGTACTTAGATTGGCACAGAGTCTGAAAGTCTTGCTGTGTCTTCTGCTGGTAGCCTTTCCATTCTGGGACCATAATACGTAAAGGCAGAGACCCCAAAGTCACAGGGATGAAAAAACAGAGTAAAAGGCCCAGGAGTTTTGGTAAGAATGAGTACTACCCTTGATATGCTGGGCCCATACATTTCACCTCAGAGATGCAGTACCATACAATGGGCACTGATTTAGAGCACGTATTACCTGTGCTTAGCTCTGGCCAATGTGTGTGAGAGCAAATAAAAGAAAGACTTATTTGGCTTTTGGTCTCATAGGGCTTGGTCCATGGCTGCTTGAACACACTGCAGTGAGTGCCTGTGGCAGAAGAAGCTGTTCATAGCATGGCAGATTGGAAAGAGAGAGCGGACTGGGCACCACGTATAACCAACCTTCAAAGGCATGGCTTTAGTAACCCATTCCAACTAGGCATCACCTACCTAAAGTTTCCAGAACCTCTCCAAACAGATCCACCAGGATTCAGTGCATAAGCCTGTGAGGACGTTTCCTGTACAAACCATAACAGAGTACGTGCTGCATTCTGGAAGCCCAGCTCCACTTCTTCCCAGTAGATCTTGCTGAAGCCTGACCCTCAGAGGGTTCTTACCAGGCTTTTCCTTTGCTCTGTCAGGTTGAAAGCTTTGGGCTGTTATGGGACTGGTGGGTTCCATGGTTACCTGTCCATTCATATACCTCATTTTGTTTAAAGAATATTGCTTGATCCAATGTGATATTACATGGGATGCCATGGCACTAGAATAAATTCTAAGATATGGTTCAGGTTTAAGCAAGAAATGAAAACCTATAATTAAAATCAGTGTCAGTAGAGACAGGATAAATCACTGACTGCTCCTCCTAGGATAGAAGAGGCTCAGTAAGAGGAGCACTTGTGGCTAGAAAAGAGGGTGGGGTATACCTCTAATCCCAACTACTGAGGCCAGTTGGTCTCCTTGACACCAAGAGGCCAATGAATCCTTGAGGGACAGTGCTGTTCTGCCTGTAGCAGCAGGTGTAGGCAAGGTCTGTGAATAAGAAAGCCTGCTGTTCAACTCATGTGCAGTATCTATCTCTGCCACAGTGGCTGCCCCAGGTACTTGCCTAGTGTGGCAATACTACCGTGACCATTAGTCACAGAGTGCACCTTTGCTATTATCATTATGATAAACCATTACCTGTTAGATTAAGAACAAGGAAGATCTTACTTTTCTCCTATTTACTCATTCTCCAATACTCTTCTTTATATGTTATGATCTAAGTGATTTTTTCCCCTTTTCTTGCAAAGAACTTCTTTTAACATAAAGCAGCCCAACTGGAAACAAATTCTTTTTTTTAATTTTATTTATTTTTGTATGTGTATGAATGTGCTGTCTGCATGTAGGTTTGTGCACCCGTATTGTGCAATGCCGCGGAGGTCAGAAGAGGGTGTCGGATTCCCCTGGAACTGGAGTTCTCCTGGAATTGGAGTTACAGACGGTTCTCAGCTGCCATGTGGGTGCTGGGGATTGAACCTGGGTCCTCTGCAAGAGCAGTCGGTGCTCTTAACTGCTAGGCTATCTCTCCAGCCCCTGGAAACAAATTCTTTAAATGTATCATGTAGGAGAAAGTATTATAGTTTTTTTTTTTCTTCCAGTGCTGGGGCCTTGCACATGCTAGGTAAATGCTCTACCAACATCTGAGCTACATCCTTAGGTCTTCTTTAAAAAGCATTTATTGCCGGGCATGGTGGCGCACGCCTTTAATCCTAGCACTTGGGAGGCAGAGGCAGGTGGATCTCTGTGAGTTTAAGGCCAGCCTGGTCTACAGAGTGAGTTCCAGGACAGCTGGGGCTACAGGGAGACCCTGTCTCGAAAAGACCAAAAAATAAAATAAAATTAAAATTAAAAAGCATTATTTACTTGTGTGGGGAGCATCAGAATGTGCCATGGTGTGTGTGGGCATCAGATGACAACTTGCAGTAGTTGGTTCTCTACTTCCATCTGTGGGTCCTGGGGATTGAACTCGGGTCGCCAAGCTTGGCAGCAAGTGCCTTTACCCACTGAGCCATCCCACTGGCCCACAGCCTTTGTTTCTCAGATAGGGTATCACTATACAGTCAGATAGTCCTTGCATTCACTATGTAGCTTTTCCTAGGAGTCTAGGCATGCACCACCATGCCCAGTACCAACTGAGCTCTCCCAAGAGCTCATGTATTAGAGACTTGGCCCCTAATTTGATGCCACTGGGAAGTGGCAGAAAGTTTAAGAGGTGGGCACAGAAGTGGGGTTCTCCAGTCATTGGACCATGTCCTTGAAGATGATAATGGAACCCTGGCCCTTCACTATTTGTTTTTCTCTTGCTTTCTGGACACCATAGGTCTGATTTTTGTTCCAGTATGGTGTACTGCCTTGACATAGCCTAAAAGCTGTACTGACAATCATTCATGTACTGGAACCATGTGTCCTAGGCTGGCCTTAAGTTTGCTATGTAGCCTAAGATGACTTTGAGTTTCTGATCCTCCCACCTCAAACCCCCAAGAGTTGAGATTATAGGCATGCATCCTCACCCCCTGATTTTTCCTTTACTTAAAAGATATTTATTGGGGCTAGAGAGATGGCTCAGAGGTCAAGAGCACCGACTGCTCTTGCAGAGGACTGGGGATTCGATTCCCAGCACCCACATGGTGGCTAAGAACCGTCTTTAAGCCAGGTGTGGTGGTCCATGCTTTTTAATCCTAGCACTTGGGAGGCAGAGGCAGGCGGATCTCTGAGTTCCAGATCAGCTGGAGCTGTAGGGAGACCCTGTCTCGAAAAACTTCATTATTTTTATTTCATGTATGAATGCATTGCTTGCATGTGTGTAAGTGCACCTGCATCATGAAGTGCCTATGGAGGTCAGAAGAAGGTGTCAGAGCCCATGGAACTGGAGTTACAGATGATTTTGATTAGCCATATGAGTGCTGGGAACTGAACCCAGGTCCTCCACAAGAGCAGCCAGTGTTCTTAAACACTGTCCATCTCTCCATCCCCTGCAGTAAGCTTCTTATAGACAGCATGGTGATATCTATAATCCAATCTGTGAGTCTCTGCCATGTGTGTGTATGATGGTATGATGGCAGGTGCACACATGCCGTGCATATGGAGGTCAGAGTTCACCTTTCCACCATGAGATCTGGGATTGAACTCAGGTTACCAGGTTTGTGCAACAAGCAGTTTTACCTGCTGAGCTAATGCTCCAGTCCTACAATTTTGATATTAACAATCATACAAAAATTCCTTTTCCTACGTAAGAACATTTTACCACCACAGTTTATGACAACTTATAGGAAATATGTCTGCATCCACTGTATTTTGTACCTTGCCTGATACATTTATAATTCAAGGTGATACTATAAAATGATATTTATTATAACTTACTAAAATTAACTCACTTTATATGGAAGCACTTAATATAGCACCTAAACAGCAGTACTCCACACAGCTCTTGAAATAGCACTTACCTAGGGCTGGAGAGATGGCTCAGCGGTTAAGAGCACCAACTGCTCTTGTAGAGGACCCGGTACTGATTCCCAGCACCTTCATGGTGGCTGAGAACCGTCTTTAAGCCTGGTGTGGTGGCACATGCCTTTAATCCCAGCACTTGGGAGGCAGAGGCAGGCAGATCTCTGTGAGTTCAAGGCCAGCCTGGTCTACAGGGCTAGTTCCAGGCCAGCTGGGGCTACAGGGAGACCCTGTCTCAAAAAAAAAAAAAAAGCCTCGGGACTGGAGAGATGGCTTAGTGGTTAAGTATACCGACTGCTCTTGCAGAGGACCCAGGTTTGATTCCCAGCACCCACATAGCGGCTAAGAACCATCTTTCACTCCCTCGTTCCAGGGGAATCTGACACCCTCTTCTGACCTCCAAGGCATTGCATGACCCGGGTGCACCAATCTACATACAGACAGTACATTCATACACATAAAAAAAAAATTTTTTTTAAAGAATTGTCTACATATTCTATTATTTCCATCACAATAGAAGAAGCTGGGGCATGGAAAGACTAAGACATTTGTGCTAGTATGTTATAAAGAAAGAATTATAATCCAGTTGGCCTGGCTCCAGCTTCTGGGAACAAAATCAATATCTCTTCTCTTTAGTTGAACTAATTTGTCAGCCTGTCCAGGACAATGAACGCGTCACCTCCAAAGATCATGCATTTAATGGTGCTTCTGGGCTTAGAACATTTTTGGAACTCCTAATTTGGAGACAACCTAAAACCTTCCAGAACTTTCTTCTGAACATTTTCAAGAGCCAAATCTCTTTCCACAGAGACTAGCCTTGATTTGTTTTTAGAACAATCTTGAGTTGTTTGTGGTCAAATCGGATGAAGAGAATGTCTTGAACAGTTTGATATCGCCATTTGTGGTTTAAAACAGTAAATGCCACTGAACTGGTAGGCCTAATTTATTTGAATGGTTTGTAAACTGACTTTGAAGATACTTCCAGAAGCGCAGCTCCAGAAAGGCAGCAACTGACGACAGCATTACTGGAGTAAGAGTCTAATCACCAAGACAACGCAGTGTTATGAAGGAACAACACCACTTAGATGTATACAGCTAGCATTCTTTTTTCTTTTTTTTTTTTTGTGGAGGGGGGATGTTTGTTTGGGGTTTTGGTTTTGAAACAGGACCTCATGGAGCTCAGGCTAGCATCCAATTCAACAACAGCCTTCAACTCCTGATCTTCCCACCTCACCACTGAGGTGCTGGGTGGTGATGTTATTTTGAAAATTCTATATAGATGTGTGTATCATTTGCTAGGTAAAAGAACCTCCACTGCATTGCCAAATTAAAAGGAGTGGAGAGGGCTGGAGAGATGACCTAGTGGTTAAGAGCGCCGACTGCTCTTGCAGAGGACCTGGGTTCGATCCCCAGCACCCACAAGGCAGCTGAGAACCATCTTTGACTCCAGTTCCAGGGGAATCTGAGACCCTCTTCTGACCTTCACAGCATTGCATGACACGGGTGCACAGACCTGCATGCAGACGGTACAATCATACACATAAAATAAATAAATAAAATTTAAAAAAAGGAGTGGAGAGAGGTACCAGATAGGATCGTCAGAGGAGCATCACATGGATTAAATTATCATAACCCTTCATTAGACACAGAAAGGCAGGAAAGCCTGTGCATTATCCTTTTCACACAGAGCACAAATACCTCGGGAAAATACTGCTTTACAATACCGCCCAGTCCAACACTTACCACCCAGAACTAAGAAGAGAAGGCCTGGAATCCAATGGGGAAGAGTATTTCAAAATTTTATGGCTCATTAGCAAGGGTGGGCTTGCAATTATGCTGGTTTCCCAGCTCTCAAGCTTCCTCTTCCATCACCCAGAGTTTGTGAGCCTGAGGCCCATGGCAGAATCTGGCCTGTATAGAACCAGTTGGCAGCTACATCGGGGCAACTGCAGCTGTACAGTGGCTCGACTTGAAGTGCCCAGCCAACCCACAAGCAGAGGCTGAAATCCAGCCCTGACCCACTCATTAAGTCCAGAGCCCTGGCACAGGAGCAAGTGCTGTGATCCTTTTGTTTGGTACAGAGTCACTGCCTCCTTCCCCTCGACTCCTGCTCTATCTATCCAGGGAGGTACTTCCCCCACAGTTGTTCCAGTCATTATATGGATTTCCAGAGATCTTGCCAATGCAATGTTGCTTGTTTTTCTTTTAATTTTTGAGGTCTCACGCATGCAGGCAAGTGCTCTACCCCTGAGCGACATCTAGTCTTGTTCTTCTTTATCCGAGTTAGGTTGCGTATTAGTCACTTTTGAGTTACCACCACGTACAGAGGCTTATTCAGCTCATTTTGGGGGATTCAAGGGGATGACACTGATACCCACTCACTCTTAGGGAGATCACGCCGTGGCAGACAGCAATGGTGGTTTATGGAAGCAGCAAGCCCTCACATCTCTAACCAGGACCACTCAGAAAGAAAGAGGGAGGGGGCACAATCTCCTTCCAGGGACTGTTCCCAATGACCCGGGACCCCCCTCACCATACCACACCACATTTCCCAATGTGCCACTACCGTCCGTCCGTCCATCCAATCGCTCTCCTTCAGGGCCAGTCCTATAACACAGGAACTACTGAGGAATGCCCCAGACTGCCAAGTTTAAAAAATCATGAATTTCACTTAAATATTAATATTTTTGACATTTCAAAAGCTAGATGTTGGGCTGTTGAGATAGCTCAGCAGGTAAAGGCATCTGTCACCAAGTCTAACAACCTGAGTTTGATCCCCGGGACCATCACCTGGCGGAGGGAGAGGACTGAATCCTGTAAGCTGTCCTCCGACCTCCATAGGTGCTTGTAGCCTGCGCCTGAGTAAAGACACACATGCGCATGCATGTGCCCCCCCCCCCAACAAATGTAAACAAAATAAAACCCGGATGTCACTCAACGCTTAGCTGGAGAGAAACTAACTTTTCTGGCTTCAGACTCAGTCCGTGGGGTCTTCCAACTCTCGCCACCTGTGCGCCTCTGGCAGAACAGCATTCCCAGTAGCATCCGAGCGACAGGTGAAGGAAGGACCGTTGTCAGAGATTTCCCTATTCCTGCTCTCAGGTCAGGCAGGGCGCACTCGGGTTCCCTGGGTGAGCAGAACAAAGCCACGCCCTGTTCCAGTGTAAACGGAAATACTCTTGGCTGCTTCAGAGGCTGTACGCAAAACTCTGGCAACCTGTTGGACTATTCCCATTTCTATCTTTGCTTTTTCAGAAAAGCTGAAAGTGGTCGATGCTAGAAGACGTGCCACGTGAACAAAACCACGCAGTAAAAAGAATCGGTAGCGTCCTCACGTCAAGGCAGCCATCGGCCGCTCTTTCCACCAAAACCAGGATGCGAGCGCTGGTCACCATTCTCTTAACAGGTCCTGGATATGCAAGCTACTGAAGCAGAGAGCTGCCCACACTATTTCTGGCTACGTAAAGCTGATTACCCTGGCTTAGCCTACTTCACTTCTGCTCAATGCTCACAGGTGCTCAATGCTGTGCTCTTAACAGCAGCTTTCCTCACCCTGGGAATCTTCTCTCCACTCCAAAATCACAAATGCACTCATAAGGCCACTTTCACCTGCCTTAGAGCCGGATTTTCAAACTCCTCTCTAAACCCTGCGGCTCCCCCTTAGCCTCTGACAGTGATGGGTGGGCACGTTTCCAGAAATACGCGGCAGCACAGTTACCAAGAAGAAATGAGACGTTGTTACCTAATAAAAATGCCGTACGTGCAGAATGATGAACTACCATGGGAAATGAAGCAATAGCAAAGACATTCAGGAATGTGGGAAAGCAAAAACCTCTTAAACTTTGCATGACCTTGAAAAAGTCACAGTGATCTATTTTTCCAGGTCCCTGAACTATCGCGTTCAACTCTGGTTATTTCCCATGTCTGACTATTGACTAAACTGAATCTAGACCCATTTCTCCTGGGTCAGCCCAGAGTCTTTCTAGACCTCAAGCCTGCCACGTTCCTCTTCGCTCGGTATTCTTCCGGGGATTGTCAGCTAAATGAGACAAATACTTTCTTGAAGTCCTCTCACTGCTTGTGGTAGGGACAGAAACGTCTCTCTTTGATAATTAAGAACAGTGCTGAGCAGAGGGTCAGGTCACCCCGGGTGGCGCCCACTGAAAACAGGCCTGTGACACTGAGTTCCCAGCTGGTTTTCTACAGCTGGTCCAGATTTTCCATGGACTCACCTTTAAATTAAAAGAATTTCTGCACTTTCAAGAATTTGAAAACAAAGCCATGTGTAAGAATATAAGATTTGTTCCTATGCCCTCACAAGAAATAGGTTGCATTCCTTTTTCTGTGCTTAGAAGAAAAAAAAACAAAAAAAAAAACAAAAAAAAACCTCCTTTCCCACCCTACCCCAGAATGCCATAAATGTAAATAATCCCAAATTAATCCTTAGCATGTGCCCATGTTGTTTTGATTTACCAAATTTTAAAACATGCTCATTGTTCTCTTTTAATAGCTTTTGGCAACTATTTCAGAAATTGAAATGTATTTGCAAAACAAGTATAATTAGCAAGCATTGTTCAACAAATACTAATGGGATAAATAGCTCTACAATATGCAAAAGGTATGGTTATAGAAGATTTTATGATGCTACAGAGGTTTCTTTTTAAATCTTCATCTGTATGCATGAGAGAGAGAGAGAGAGAGAGAGAGAGAGAGAGAGAGAGAGAGAGAGAGAATGCACTGTGTATGGTATGTACCCCTTGTGTGAGTGGCAACACCTGCGGGCGCACTCTCAGGTCAGAGAGGATCCTGGTTGTCCTGTTCTACCATTCTCTGTCCTATTCCTTGAAGCCAGGGTCTCTTATTGAACCCAGAATTATGCTAGTCATCAGCAAGGCCCAGCAATTTACCTGTCTCTACCTGCTATGGTGCTGAGGGTCCAGGTCTACATAACTATGCCTAGGTTTTTACTGGAGTGCTAGGATTCAAACTCAGTTGTGTAGGAAGTGCTCTTACCCACTGAGCTATCTGCAATCTTAAAAAAAAAAAATTACCATGTATTTATTTGTGAGAGTGGGGGGGGGTGCCATGGAGGTTATAGGACAAGCTGTGGGAGTCAGTGCTGTTCTTCCAACGTGTAGGCTCCAGGAACTGAACACAGGTCATCAGCGTTGGTGATAAGTGCCCTCAACCACAAAGCCATCTCGCTGCACCTCGTCCTGTTTTTATAGCAAAATATAGTGAATTAAGACAAAAGCAATCTATTAGAGTTGTCAGAGCATTTTGCACATCTTTAAGTGTTTCTGTGTTGAAGAAAACAACATGTAGTAGAAAGAACAGAGATTCAAGTTAGAACTATGGTTCTCTTCCTCAACATCTTTTTATATTGGTTATATTAACATCACTAATCCTTGTTTTTAAATCTATTTTTGGAAGCAGGATACCGGAGACCAAGCTCAGGCCATCAAGTATGCTAGGAAGTGCTGATCCAGTGAGTCACATCTCTACCCCTATTTTATATTTTACCTGAAGAATGGGTTTGGTGACACTCATAGTGCTGAACGTCTAGCAGTAGTAAATGCAGCTCTAGTCTCAGTCTTGTTTTATTTGTTTGGTGAACCAGAGATTGGGAGAAGGCTTCATGAAACAGTATCTTCGGACATGCCAGGACTACCATTCACAAACTCACAGCAGCTGTTTTGGCTACATAGGACCTATACAAGATGGAGCCAGTCAACAGTCTAGCACAAAGCTGGGAATGGCTTTGGAGCCATTAACAGTTGATGGCTTCTGGGGGAGGAGGGTCAGTTTTCTGTAAGTGAGCTGCCCCTGGGAGCACGACTGCTCTCCAGTGGATGGCCGCACACCCAGGAATAGGGGAGCACAAACTGGATTCAGTGGGTTATCAAAAAAAAAAAAAAAAAAGAAAGGAAACAGACGCAAAGTTGGGACAGGATAGTGGGTGGATCTGGAAGGAGTTGAGAGAGGAGTGGAGGGTGAACATGGTCAGAATACACTGTATGCAATTCCCAAAGAATTGATTAAAATACTACATTAAAAATCTTTAGGCAAGGGCGTGGTGGCTCATGCCTTTAATCTCAGCACTCAGGAAGCAGAGGCAAGTGGATCTCTGTGAGTTCAAGGCCAGCCTGGTCTACAGAGTGAGTTCCAGGACAGCAGGAGCTACAGGGAAACCCTGTCTCAAGACTGAAGGAAAAAAAAAAAAAGGTTTTGGCAAATTAGGACCATCTTAGATGACAAAGCAGCACAGGCTGATGACCTGAGTTCAGTCCTGGGACTCACGGGTTAGGAGGAGAGAACCAACTCTTGTAAGTTGTCCTCTGTTCTCCACATGTGCATTGTCACACACACACACACACACACACACACACATCACACAATCTAAAAAAAATGAAAACAAGTATTCAGGTAAATAAATTAAAACCCTAGAAGTTTAGTTGGCCCTCTACATCCATGGATTCTGCTAACTGAATACTAACATTTTAATCTGTGTCTATACTGAACACAGGCTTTTTATTCTTGTAACTCTGTAAACAACACAATATAACAACTAGTTACCAAGTATTTATATTGTATTAGATATCAGACATAATCTAGCAATGACTTAAAGTATAGTAGTTAATTAATCAATCAATTAATTAATTAGCTGGGAATTGAACCTGGGTCCTCTACAAGAGCAGCCAGTGCTCCTAGCAGCTGAGCCATCTCTCTAGCCCCTACTAAACCATTTTAAATAAGCAACTTGACCACCCTCAGATTTTGGTACTGAAGCATGATTATCATTGACTTTTTTTTTTTTTTTTTTTTTTTTTTAAGATGGTCTCAGCCGGGCGTGGTGGCTCATGCCTTTAATCCTAGCACTTGGGAGGCAGAGGCAGGTGGATCTCTATGAGTTCAAGGCCAGCCTGGTCTATAGAGTGATAGAGTGAGTTCCAGGGTAGCTGGAACTACAGGGAGACCCTGTCTCAAAAAAAAAAAAAAAGGTGGTCTCCCTGTATCCCCAGCTGGCTTGCTACGTAGAGCAGGCTGGCCTTGAACTCACAGAAATGGACCTGCTTCTGCCTCCCAACTGCTGAGATTAAAGGCATGTGCCACCATGTTGGCTAGGATCATTGGCTTTTTAAATAAACAAAATAATGTATTTTTACTGCCAAAAATGTTAATGGCTTCCATAATCATAAAATTAACTGGATTTATTAAATTAGCTCATAGGATAGGGTCTGAGTAGTCCAACAATGGCTGCATCACACTGGAGAGGCCGAGAATCCGGTGGTTGCTCAGTCCATGAGGCTGGATGTCTCAGTGGTCCCAATCTGGCGCTGAAGACCTGATGGATTCTGGGAGATCTGCTAGTCTTCAGTCTACACTGGAGTCTGAGGAGTTGGTCACAGCAGCAAGATGAACTCATCGGTGAGAGAGAGGGGAAGCGGCAAAACCAGGATGATCCCCCTTCTGCCACGGCCTTTTATACCGGTTGCCATCAGGAGGTAATGCCCACATTTAGGGCTGGCCTTCTAGCTCTAAATGATCCAATCCAATTTCTCATTTAAATTAGTTCCAGATGCAGTCAAGTTGACACCCAGGGTTAGCCATCACAGTGACATAGGCAAATCTTAATTTTGATGGCTGGCTCATCTATTCTTAAGTGTAAACTGCTCTTCAGTCACTTGCATCCGATTTTGACTTTTTTTTTCTTAATTTGCTCCAGCAGCATTACCTTCTTACCAAGATTCAAGTAATCCATTTGCCAGTTCTTTCTAAAGATCCCTCATAGATTATAATAACTACATGCTGGTTAAACATTTCCCATGCTTACATAAGGACACATAAATCAGTCTCTCCAGGATGCTCCTCACTGTACAAGGAGTTGATCTGGTTCAAGAAACACACATTAATATTGCATATCAAGTTTCTATAGCTTAGCCAAAAGTTTGAGGATAAAGATTTGCTACCAAAATGTTAAGTTGTTTTCAACCACTTTCCCACTTAACATCTGTGGAGATGTGAAACGGCCAATGGTATAAGAGTTTGAGTATTTCTCTTGGAATTTTAGAACAGGGGACTTGTCAGATATATATCCCCAGAAATTGGAGGAAATGAGTAGAGAGGTTTATGGTCTATGAATATGACAGAGTTCATTTTGACTTCACACATGAGGACTTGATTAAGTTTCCAATGAGGATTGATATTAAGAAGCCACTGTCAGCAAAAGGTCTGTCTTAGGACCTCCTCATTGGTTAACCAGTGAAGTCACTAGATTCCAGTTAGAGAAGTCTCCTGTCTTACAAAGCTGTCCAAGAGCTGTAAGACTTTGTACTTTTCTCATTGCTTCCCTGACTCTAAATAAACAAATAAATCCAATCAGAAAGTGGTTAGTTACTTCCTAAATATTCATGCTTCTACCACACTAGTGGGCAGATCTTGCCAGGCCTGTCATTATTGTAGCTCACTGGGTTCATAGCTGGGTAAGATTGTTGAATACTCCTTGCCTCTGGTAGTAAGTAGAACCTTCCAGCACTATGAAAGCCGGTCTGTGCGGATGAATCTTCCAGGTTGGTACCAGTTTGATTCCTCCATGCCCCATGACTCCGCTGTGTGTTGTCCAGCAGTAGAGTCCTAACATCAAGTTTTGGGGAAAGTAACTAAGAGCACTGGCAATCGTGTGTAACATTTAGGGGTTTGTGGGATCCCCTGAGGTAACCCATTCCTGGCACTGGGCTTTTGATCTGATAGGCTATGGTTTCTGGGGAAGGATTTCTCCCCAATATAGGGTAATTTCATTGGTGTACTCATGAACTCAAAAGAGTTATGGTTACCTGCATAAGACATGCACAAAATGGGGCCCAGTAACAGTCTATCATTGAGGGGGTGGGACCTCAAAGGGAGGAACGGTTAGCAATTCATGGTTGCTGGAGGAGGGGGAGTTATTTTCTTAACTGCTTCACCACTGGTCAGTTGCCCTAAATAACCTCACACCCCATCTTAGGTAAACAACCCCAACTCAACTCAGTGAGTCACAAAACAAATAAAGAAGAAGACATGAAATTAGATGGGAACTTTTTGGAGAAGAAGAAAGGGTTCAACTGGAGTGGGGTCGGCATGAAGAGGGTACAGGGTAAAAGATTACTAAACGTTATATATGGATACAAAATGACCAAACAATAAAACTGATATAATAAATATCTTGTGGGTATTTTCTCAGACATTATGTTAAGTATAGTACATACCCAAACATTGTTGTTTGGTTGCAGAAAAAAATGTACTGAATGCTTCTGTGAGCCAAGCCCTGTGTTGAGTGCTGGACATGTGAGAATTGGGCTTCTCCAGGAATCTTCTGCCTATAGAGATACACGTGTGCTGGGTGGTCTGTCTGACACCTTTCCCCCCAGATGCATTATTCTCTGCCCTGGTCTTTGCCTTGAGATTTGAACTCTGAGCAACATGACTGGACAACCTGCTCTCTGGCCTTTGAGTGGGTTTGGCCAACCTGAGGCATCATTTTGGAGTGTCAGCTCATCCTTCACTGCCGTTCCCTCCTCCAACCCTCCAGCACTCACCAGGGCTCCTTGATACAGTCTTAATCCATTACACCTGCTTCCAAAAATAATCTCTTTATTGGTCTAATTTTCTCTGAGTGTGCCTTCCATTTCCTGGCAGCTCTGACTGTTTCAATAAGAAAATAAGCCACTGAAATACAGGAAGGTAAACACAATAATAAAAAGTGTCAACAAATAGTGGGAAAGACCTAGAAGGGGCAGAATTTGGCACAGGGAGGTAGCAGTTTAGGATCTGAAGTGAGTGCCAAGTACGAATGATGCTCTTTGAATTATAGTGGGTTTAGATTCTAGTCAATCCATCATCAGTTAAACTATCCTGTAGCAAAAATAAATGCATTTAATACACTTACACAACATCACAGCTTAACTCAGCCTACCAAAAATATGCTCAGAACACTAAGACTTGGCTACAGCTGAACAAAAATCACCTACCTGAAAGCCTGTTCTATAATGAAGTTGACTGTCTCATGTAATTTGTTGAATTCATTGAAAAACAACTGTCCTGGGGCTGGAGAGATAGCTTAGTGGTTAAGAGCACCAACTGCTCTTGCAGAGGACCCGGGTTCGATCCCCAGCACCCACATGGCGGCTAAGAACCGTCTGTAACTCCAATTCCAGGAGAACTCCAGTTCCAGGGGGAATCTGAGACCCTCTTCTGACCTCCACGGCATTGCACGACATGGATGCACAACCTACAAGCAGACAGTACATTCATACGCATACAAAAAAATAAATAAAAAAATAAAAAAAGAAAAGAAAAATAACTGTCCTATGAGTACACTTTCAACCATGGTGAAAGCAAAACACAGGGCAGGGCATGCTGCACATGCCTGTGATCCTGCCACTTGGGAGGCAGAAGCAGAAAGATCAGGAGTTCCAGGCCATCTTCAGCTACATAGTGTGTTCAAGGCCAGCCTGGGCTACATGAGAAACAAATCCAAACAACAAAAAACTAAACCAACAAAAACAAAATTGAAAAAGTAGCTACAGAAGGCCATTTAAGTTAGGAATTGTTCTGCTTCTCTAAGTTAATCATTTCTGGAAATGCTCATGTAGAAACACTAAGATGTGGGCTTTAGTGACATCCTAGACCTCTTTCAACCTGGTCAAGTTGACAATCAAGACTGACCATCACAGGACTGGAGAGATGGCTCAGTGTAAAGAGCACTGACCGCTCTTGCACAGGACCCAGGTTTGATTCCCACTACCCACATGTCGCCCAACAACCATCCATAACTTCAGTTCCAGGGATCCAATGCCCTCTGATCTCTTTGGGGATTGGATGACATGGGTACACTTAACCACATGCAGGCAATATAGGCATACACATTAAATAAAAATAATAAATAAAATACTTTTTTTTTGTATTTTTGAGACAGGGTGTCGCTGTAGCTCTGGCTGTCCTGGAACTCACTCTGTAGACCAGGCTGGCCTTGAACTCACAGATATTTGCCTGCCTCTGCCTCCCAAGTGCTAGGATTAAAGGCGTGGACCACCATGCCCAGCAATAAAATACTTTAAAAAAGAGCACTGGCTGCTCTTCCAGAGGACCCAGCAGGTTCAATTTCCAGCACCCACACAGTAGTAACAACCCTCTCTAGTTCCAGGGGAATCTGATGCCCTCTTCTGGCTTCTGCAGGCATTGCATGCACATGGTGCTCTTACATACATGCAGACAAAACACTCATACACATAAAATTTTAAAGACTGACCAATATCACAAAAACTATCTCTATATGAAAATAAACAGTGTGAAGCCATGTGAGAAATGATACCAGGCTCAGATGTGAGAATTTTCTTCATCTTATGTACATACAGAAGTGTGTGTGCATGTATACGCACATGCATACAACACATGCCAACTTCTGTTCTAGCACTTGAGATAATATAAAAATAACCACATCTTTAAGAAAGCACAAATTAAAAGCAATAGATTTAAGATATAGATGAACTGTGAAGGTGATGAGTCTCTGGTAAATGAGAAAGTTGAGAGGAAAGGAGAAGTGAGCAGCTGGTAGGAACAGGCTGTGTCCTTTGAGAGGGAAATGGTCCCTAGGCCACATGGAGAAGGTGACTTGCACAGAGCTGAAGGAGGCAAGGGCATGAGAAATCCAGGCAGAGGGTCAGCCAGTACAGAGGCATCATGGAGAGACCATGTCCAGCACAATCTATGAACATCAATAAGGCCACATAAGCTATAATGAAGTGGAAAAGGAGATAGTAATGAGATGAGATCAGAGAGCATTGGGGTAGAAGGGTCGGTGGACCTTGTGGGCCACTGCGAAGCCTTATCTAGGGACCCAGGAGCCATGGGAGGCATCTGAGCAAGGAGGACAGACTCTGGCTGCATTTCATTCTGTGGACTGTGAAATCAACTGAATGGATGAAGTGTGGTAAGCCACACAACAAACAAGAAGTAAATAAAAAAAACTGAAGATCCTTGCTAATTAGTAGCATTGTCATAACTCAAAGACTTGCCCCCAAGACAATAGCTCTCAGCTTTGTCTTTTAAAGTTTAAACAGATTTAGAATAATGATTTGACAACTGAAAATATTTATGTCTTGGGGGTGGAGCGATGGCTCAGGGTTCAAAAGCACTGGTTGCTCTTGCAGAGGACCTGGATTCAGTTCCCAGCACCCACATGGTGGCTGACAACTGTCCTTAACTCCAGTTCCAGGGGCTCTGACACTCTCTTCTGACCTCTGTAGGCACTGCACGCACCACAGGTGCACTTACATGCATGTAGGCAAAACACTTATATATATAAACTTAAAAAAGAAATGTGCACATGAAATGGTTTTTAAGTTAGTTTTAATGTGAAGGATGAACATTCTATAGTCAGTAAAAAATAAAAATTATAAAGAAAAAATTAATATTTTCTGTTATCTACCTTAGGATAATTCCATATACCCCTGACTATACCTAGTCTTATCTAATTCCAACAGTCTTGTTTTATTACTATTATTATATTAATCCATTATTCACCATATTAATAATTTATTATTAATAATTTATTATTAATTTACATGATACCCCAATCTTCCTGTTAATATTCAAATAAGAGTAAATTGGGGCTGGAGAGAGGGCTCAGCAGTTAAGAACACTGACTGCTCTTGCATGAGGCCTAGGTTCAAACTGTAGCACCCACATGGTGGCTAATAACCATCTGTTAACTCCAGTTCCAGGGGATCCGGCGCCCTCTTCTGGTCTCTGTGGGCATTGCTCAATATGGATGCACTTATCATGTAGACACAACACTTATACACATAAAATAAAAAATAAAGTTTAAAAAGAAGAAAAACAAGAGTAATTTGAGTACTTATAGATTGCAGGGGTGGTATACCTCCCTGGCTTGGGGTGTGACCTGCTCCTGGATCAGTACCCTGATCGGGACAAGCATGACTTCCACTCTGCAGCTTCGGAAGAAGAAAGCCGCATACCCATTGTACCAAAGTGCTCCCCTGTCCCAGGGGTGCACAGCCTAACTCTTGACTCCTTGCCTCCGGGCTTGACTCAGGGGAACAAAGCACAGAAAGGCAACGACTTCCAGCATTACCATGCTGCCATACCTTCTGAGGGGGCGACCTCCCTCTTAGGCCCAGATTACGGCTCTCAACATGGGAATCCCTTCAAATCAGAGTTCTTCCTTCATGGTATTTCTTTCCAAGGCCCTAGGGCTCATGGAAGAGAGGAAGAAACTGTAGCTATCTCCCTGTCTCCCATCCCTTCCTCATCTTCCTCACCAGCGGCATCAGTGAACTTCACAGTAACCCAAGTCTTCAGCAGCCTCATCTCAGATTCTCTCCAGACTAGATGCATGTCTACTTTTAAAGAATTTGTTACCATTATTGCTGTTGCTTTTGATACAGGATCTTTCTACATAGCCCAGGCTGGCCTCTAGAAAAAAAAAAAAAGTTAGAGGCAGGTGGATATATAGGAGGCCAAGGCCAGCCTGGTCTACATAGTGAGTTCCAATCCTCTGCTTTCTGAGTGCCAGGATTAAAGGAGAGTGCCACCATGCCCAGCTCTGGCCTCCAATTCTTGATCATTCTGCCTTGGCTTCCTGAGTGGCAGGAATGCAAGAATGTGCTGAGACACCAGCTCAGGCCCCTCTGCTTCTGTTTCCCCAGTAAAGGGGGTTTCCTTTCAGTTTTTCATTTAGCTCTCTGCTTCCTGCCTGTGGACCGGCCAGCTTCCTCCTCCTGCTGCTAGGCCTCTCCCACCGCAATGGACTCTATCCCTCCAGAGCCATAAGCCAAAATAAACTTTTTCTGCTTCAAAGAAAAAAATTATTTATTTATTATGACTGTGTGTGTGAGTTTTGGCATGTGCATGGCGGAGCGTGGGTTTGGAGGTCAGAGAACAACTCTGTGGAGTTGGTGCTCTACTTCCACCTTTATGTAGATTCCAGGGATCAAACTCGGCTCTTCAGGCTTGCCTGCAAGCACCTTTACCCAATGAACCGTCTCATCAGCCTCTCTTAGTGAAAGAGATTTTATCAAAGGCTTAGAGGCTTAAAATACTATATAAAATATTTAAAAATGAGGACTGGGAAGATGCCTAAGTCTGACGTGTTAGTTACTTTTCTCATCACTGAGAAAACTCCTGACAAAGACAACTAGAGGGAGGGTAAATTGGGCTGTGGTTTCAGAGGAAACGGCCATCATGGTGGTTGGAACAGCTCTGTCTGTAGCAGAGGCCCAAGCACTGCAGCAGCCTGGTTCTGCGGCCAGATCAGGAGGCCAAAGGCACAGGCTGGAGCCAAAAATGGTATAACTTCAAGGCTTACACCTACTAATCAACTTCCTCCAGCTAGACCCCACATCTCCAAGGGTGCTCAGGATAAATGTTGTAAGTCACATGATCTAATATGTATAGGCTCTTGCTTGCATTTTTAAGTTAATTTGGACTTGCAATGCTGACAATTATGTATGTGTCATTAGAGGAGACTTGTATGTCACTATATAATTGAGAGAAGGATTTATTTCTTCAGAAGTCATTGGGCTAGGCAGCAATTATCAAATCCTTGCAGTATTTTAGAGCATCCTGTTGTCATGGAGACTGAGAAACAAACTAAAATACATTTACCAGGGTCATAGTCAGTATTTAAGGAAAAAAACAATGTTTTCTGTTTGAGATGGGCTCTCACTGTGTAACCCAGACTGTCCTCAAACTTGTGATCCTCCTGCCTCAGCTTCCCAAGTGCTAAGATTACAGGTGTGTGCTACCCCGCTCAGCCCTAAACCTTGGCTTTTAAGAATCATTTCACAGATGGGGCTGGAGAGACAGCCTAGTGGTTAAGAGCACCGACTGCTCTTGCAGAGGACCTAGGTTCGATCCCCAGCACCCACATGGTGGCTGAGAACCATCTGTAACTCCAATTCCAGGAGAACTCCAGTTCCAGGCGTTCTCTTCTGACCTCCACGGCATTGCACGACACAGGTGCACAAACCTACGTGCAGACAGTACATTCATACACATACAAAATAAATAAAATTTAAAAAGAGAATCATTTCACAGATGTATATGTGTAGTTGCCTGCTCAGTAATAAACCTCGGCCCTTCTAAAGCTTTTGGCTCGCTCAGGCCTTCCTGCTGTATGGCCCAGATACAAAGCATCTGGAAGTCAGTTTGGGTTGGCCATGGGACTGCAGGAGAGAGAGAAAGCAGGCTGATTCTCAAATGTCTGGGTCTAATGACAGGGAGATATGGCAGTGTGAGTTTGAGGAGTATAAGCTGGATTAGAGCTGTTAGTCTGAGATCCCTATGGACTGCTGACAGATGTCAGCCAGTAGAAGCCCGGCCTTGTGTATCTATGGTTCCGAGTAGCATCATCCAAACGGGGTGCCAAGGCAGCTGAGAAGGACAGCGTTCTGAGGAGTATAAACATCTGAAGGTGGATCACAGGAACAGAGGTGGAGGTTGAGAGGTCAGGGTCAGTAAAGAGTCTAAGCAAGCACTGTGCATCCAGAAAAGAGCCTGGCACACAGCAGATACTAGGGAAAGACTATCAAAGAAATGAACACATGGCCCTGCGACCAGTGCTTACATGGGTTGAATGGGCTAAAAGCTCAGCCCATTCTTACTTTGTCTCTAAACATGTGCCATGTCCTTGCCTCCTCCTTCCTTGAGGTCCCTCACATTCTCCTCTGTGACCTCCACAGGGCTTTCTCTGGGCCAGCTATTCCTGCTTGTCGGCACTTTCACATTCTTGAACGGAGCCTCTATAAGACAAACTTCTTTTTAGCAGTTAGGGTTGCCTTTCAAAGTGTAACTGTGGCTCCTTGTCACCCATCCCAACCCTCTTCCTGTGGAGGACTGGGTAAATAAGGGAAAGGGAAGTTAGAGAGCAGAGGACTCAACTGCTTTGCCTCTGACACGGGCAGGCAGGATTGCTGTGGCTTAAAAATGGGTTGTCTCCAACAAAACTTAGGTTGAAGTTTGGTCTCCAACATAAGATTGTTAAGAGGGTGTTAGGGGACAGGGATGGTGGCACACATCTACAGTGCCAGTACTTGGGAGGTAGAGGCAAGGGGATCAAGAATTGAAGGCTAGCCTCATGTATATAGCAGGTTAAAGGCCAAACTGAGCTACATGAGACCCTGTCTCACAACAACCAAACAAACAAAACAGATGCATAGCCCTCTAACAGGAGAGAATGCGTTTCTTACAGGAATGAGTCCTCGATTGAGAATGGATTGGTATAAAGTGACCTGGGTAATTTTCCTCTTCCTTTCACATGTGGTTCTTCCTTCTGAATGGACTCCTGTCCCCATTCAGTCTTTCCACTGTGAACTGAACCATCAATAGGCACTTACCTGTGGGACAGCAATCCTGGACTCAGATATCTTGAGTGTGTGCAGGCTGCCAATCTGCTTAGCACACCAGGCAGAGCAAAGGATGCAGGGCACGCTCTGTTTTCAGCTAGCACCCACTCAGAAATCACGATTCAGCTTGCTTGCTTGCCCCTTTTCTGAATATGCCCCACGAGCTGGGATGATGGCTCATGGTCTGGAGGTCTAGGATCGGCCACTGGGGGTGATGTCACTCGATGTAGGGCTGCCCATGGCAAACCTATATAAGCTGCCTGTTGCATAGAATAAACAGATTTGTGCCCTTTGACACAGTCCCAGGGATTGTGCTTTTTTTTTGTCCTTAATTTTTTTATTGAAATTTTGAACATTTCGTATAACATTTCTTTTTTTCCTTTTTTTTTTTTTTTTTTTTTTTTTGTTCGTTTCAAGACAGGGTCTCCCTGTACCCCAGGGTCCTGGAACTCATCGTGAGACCAGGCGGGCCTTGAACTCAGAAGATCCACCTGCCTCTGCCTCCCAAGTGCTAGGATTAAGCATGTGCCAACCCGCCCGACATGGCTGTGATTTTGATTGAACTTGATCTCTTTTTTAAAAAGTATTGTTCGCCAGGCGTGGTGGTGCACGCCTTTAATCCTAGCACTTGGGGAGGCAGAGGCAGGTGGATCTTTGGTGAGTTCAGGCCAGCCTGGTCCGACAGAGTGAGTTCCAGGATAGCTGGAGCTACAGGAAGACCCTGTCTCTAAAAGACAAAAATAAATAAATAAATAAATAAATAAATAAATAAATAAATAAAGTATTGTTCTGCAGGACTGTTGGTTGCTTGGACTTGCCAAGGAGGAGCCTTCAAACAATTCCTTAAGGAAAATGACATATTTCAGCCTAACAAAGAAAAAAAAAAATAATAAAAAAAGAAAATCATAAAGCTGAAGATAGCTAAAACCTATTATGTCATAATCTTGATATATGTGTGGGTGGCATGCATATATGCATATTTGGGAGTATATGATTGGAAGTAACAACAAAAACAAAGACTGGGTCAAAGAACTGACTGAAACTTCTGCCCAAAACAGTAAACTTCTGTCGAAAATTAAAAAAAAAAAAAAGATTGAGAAAAAGATGAAAGACATGTATGGCAGAATGCATGAGCTCTGGTGGGGTGGGGGGCAAGGAAGGGGGAATGGATCTAAATTTGATTAAGAAATATTGTATGAATTCATACAAATAAATAAATAAGAATTAAAGAAAAGAAATACACAAAACTTCAATAAGAAATTAACTTTGAAAAAAAAAGTATTGTTCCATTATATATTTAGTGTGGGGATGGGGAGCACATGCCACTTCATGTGTGTAGAAGATACAGGACAACCTGGGGGTCATGTGTGTAGAAGATACAACCTGGGGGTCATGTGTACAGAAGATACAGGACAACCTGAGGGTCACGTGTGTAGAAGATACAGGACAACCTGGGGGTCACGTGTGTAGAAGATACGGGACAACCTGGGGGTCACGTGTGTAGAAGATACGGGACGGGCTGGAGAGATGGCCTAGCGGTTAAGAGTGCCGACCGCTCTTACAGAGGACCCGGGTTCGATCCCCAGCATCCACATGGCGGCTGAGAACCGTCTGAAGCTCCAATTCCAGGAGAACTCCAGTTCCAGGGGAATCCGAGACCCTCTTCTGAACTCCGCGGCGTTGCACGACACGGGTGCACAGACTTGCATGCAGACAGTACATTCATACACATACAGAAATAAATAAAATTAATTAAAAAAAATAAAATAAAAAAAAAGAAGATACGGGACAACCTGGGGGTCACGTGTGTAGAAGATACGGGACAACCTGGGGGTCACGTGTGTAGAAGATACGGGACAACCTGGGGGTCATGTGTACAGAAGATACAGGACAACCTGGGGAACCAGTTTTCTCTCCTTTCACAATGTGAGTCCCAGGGATCAAACTTAGATCCTTAGGCTTAGTGGCAAGTGCCTTTACCTATGGAGCCATCTTGCCAGCCCTTGAATTTGATCTCTTATATGAGTGATCTTTGTACATCAGGTGTGTGCATGGGAAGGGGGTACCTAAGGCCTCGTGCCTTCTAGGCAAGTACTCCAACACTGAGCTATAGCCCCAGGGGTTTTTTAACTTGCTGTTTTGAGGCAGGGTCTCATTAAACTGTCAGAGCTGGTCTTTTTGTTTTGTTTTGTTTTGTTTTTTTGTCTTTTTCAAAACAGGGTCTCCCTGTAGCCCCAGCTGTCTTGGAATTTGCTCTGTAGACCAGGTTGGCCTTGAACTCACAGAGATCTGCCTGCCTCTGCCTCCGGAGTGCTAAGATTAAAGGCGTGCGCCACCCACCATACCCAGCTTTTTCTGTCTTTTTTTTTTAGAACTGGTCTTAAACTCACCCTGTAGTCCAGGCAGGCCTTGAACCTGTGACCCTCTTGCATCTGCCTCCTGAGACATGTGCCATCAGGCCTGGCTCTGTTGGTTCTTTCTGTCAAGAGTAAGAGGAGGAGGGGCTAGCTATAACGTAACTTAACTGGCCGAATGCTTGCCTAACATGTATGGAAGCCCACTGTCACCTTGGCTACAGATCAATTTGAGGCCAGCCTGGGCTACATAAGACTCTGTCTACAGAAAAGAGTGCAATGGGAGAAGCCAGCCACTGGACCACCTACAAGGTTCTATCTCTTGAAGGTCAACCATCTTAATACTACCATACTGAGGACCAAGTTCCCAACACATGAATTCTGGAGGAGGACAAACTATATCCACGCTACAGCAATGGACAAGTCTGGCTCAGAAATAACATACTAGCAAGTCCCTCATAATCACAATTATGTGCAAGCCTGAACTTAACAAAAGAAGCTAGGAGGTCGAAGTCTCTGTAACTTGCCTCGATTTCTCAGTTGATGCCATAGGCATTCTCTGCTGTCTTTATAAAATTATTCTAATCTTTTATTTACATATCTGTGCTAGCATGTGCACATACATAAGGTGCTCACGGAAGCTAGAAGAGGGTGTCAGATCGCCTTGAGCTAGAGTTGCAGGTAGCTGTGAGCTGTCTGATACAGGTGCTGGAAATTAAACTCAGGCCCTCTGCAAGAGCAGTAAGTACTCCTAACTACTGAGCCATCTCTCCATCTCCTCTTGTTATCTTTCTTAAGTAAGATGCCCTTGCTTCAAGGTCTCCTTAATTACCAACCAGCTATCACTAATATTTTATAATCCATTTAAACCTTGAGCACATGATGTCAGAATTATGAAAGAAACTGGACTTCCATTAAGTATTGCTTAATCTTCAGAACACAATGGCAGCTGTGAAAACAGATGAAGTAATAGAGGAAGAATGTTCAGAGAAGCTTCAAGATAATTTAAAGGTAATTAGCACTAGTTAACAATGAAGTTCTATGCTCAGGAATTATACAGAGAGGGAGAATGTTCATTAAAGAGAAAAATCTGCTAGTGGAGAGTGAACCACTAGATCCATTAAAAAATGGGATTATTGAAAAGAAATGTGCAGATGCCATCCATGACTTCAAATGGCCCTGAATTTGAACAGCAGCAAGCCAATGCACATGGGGTATAGTCAGAGTGAGATGGACAGTTTCCTACGATTAACTTTTCCTGAACTGTGTTCAACATGTCTTCAATATGCTGCATCCTCTAGTGGCCAACCAGTCTTCTGTCAGGATAGGACATACCTATTTATAAGTGTGGGTTGTGGCTGTTGAAAAGTGACATTAGTCAAGTAATAGTTTGAGTTTTGCTCTGAGTTGAACTATTTTCCAACAGAACTAAGTTTCCAACTAAAACAGAATTAATGGGTACAGAAGACAGATGAAGTGGTGGTAGGCTGGATTTCAAGTGTTGGTTCTATAATTATTCATTCTCTGCACCCAATCAGAACTCCGAACTACACACTTCCTACCCTTTTTTTTTTTCTTGAGATAGTTTCGTGTAACCTAGGCTGGACTTGAACTCACTATGTAGCCAAGGATGGCCTTGAACATCTGATCCACCTGCTTCTTCTACTTCCCTAGTGCTGGGACCACAGGCATATGGCACCCCATGATTGGTTTTTATTGGGTGTGAGGTATTGAATCTAGGTCTTTGTACATTGTAGACAAGCACTCTACTAACTGAACTACATTCCCATCCCTATAAGAACCTATTTTTTTTTTTTGAGACAGGGTCTCCCTATACCCCCAGATGGCCTGGAACTCACTCTGTAGACCAGGCTGGCCTTGAACTCACAGAGATCCACCTGCCTCTGCCTCCCAAGTGCTAGGATCAAAGGCGTGCACCACCATGCCCCACTTAAAGATGGTGCTTAGCCGCCATGTGGGTGCTGGGAATCAAACCCCGGTCCTCTGAAAGAGCAGTCGGTGCTCTTAACCACTGAGCCATCTCTCCAGCCACCCCCCTCCTTTTTTAAAGAACCAATTTCTAAGGTCACCAAAAGTCAAGTGGACATAACTGTCAAGTTCTAACCCCTTAGAAAAGTATATGAGCCATTGCTGTAGATTTTACAAATGGCTGTCCTAACATCTCCCTGCTGTTCTCAAATGAATTCTCTAGAAGTTTTCAATTCAGCTAATCAATTATCAAATTGTAATGAGTCTGAAATATTCATCTACTGCCTTATTGAACTGGGTGTTGCAGTTCACCCCTATAATTCCAGAAGTCAGAAGGCAGAGTCAAAAGGATGCCAGTGAATTCAAGGTCAGTTAGGTTACAATGTCAAACCCTGTCTCAAAAAATAAATAACAGCCAAGTGAGGCAAATGCCTTTAATCCTAGCACTGGGGAGGCAGGGGCAGAGAGGGGCAGAGAGGGGTAGAGAGGGGGGCAGAGGGGCAGAGGGGCAGAGAGGCAGAGGCAGGTGGATCTACATAGTGAGCTACAGGGAGGCCCTGTCTCAAAAAACCAAACCAAACCAAACCAAACCAAACCCAACAACAAAGATAAAACAGGGCCTGAGATAATGGCTCAGAAGGTCAAGTGCTCATTTTGATTTAGGATCCCCACCCCCCCAATCCCCCCCAGCCATGGAAAAAGCCTAGCACTGAGAAGTAGGGACAAGCTTGCTGGGCACTTGCTAACCCGCTAGTCCAGCTGAGTGAGAGAGCCTCTCAGAAAATAAAGCTGGAGTGATGGCTTGGTAGTTAAGCACATTGACTGTTCTTGCAGAGGACCTGGGTTCAGTTCTCAGCACCCACATGGCAGCTAACAACTCTTTAACTTCAGGTCTAGGAGATTTTGCACCCTCTTCTGGACTACATAGGCATTGCATGTATGGGTGCACTTACATGTATGCTGGTAAAACATTCTTATATACATAAGACGCAAATACTTTTTAATAAAATTCAAATAAAAATTTAAAAGATTTTAAAAAATCAAAACCAAAATCACATTTGTGTAAAATAGGTAGACAAGGCCACTGTTCCAGATGGTGTGCCCAGCCTGCCCTCTAGTGTTTTGTTTTAAATATTACCGAATTTTAACTGGTAGTCTTAATCTCAGAATATCCGTTTAATAGGATTAAGAACTGTGTCATCAAATTAACAGAACAAGGATAAATCTCTGACACGGATGAAAATTAAATCAGAAAAATCGAAGGCCTTTTCGGAAGCTAGTGGCAATTTTTCTGGAGAGACCTGGAAGGTTAGTGGTAAATATATCTTAAGTTTTGTTTGGTATGCAGGGCACTTTTAGAAAGAAAAATTCAAATGCCATATAAAATGTGAAAATTATATTTTTACTAGTACAGCTGCCATTTTATGACTGTATTAAAAAAAACACTTCAAATGCTGATCACCTCTTTGTGGGAAATTAATATGGAATATTTTGCAGATTTAATTCTATTATATCATATGGTTGTTAAATTTATCTTCTTAGCAAAGATTTAAGCATTTGTATGCAGAATATTTTTTTTAAGAGATTGACTTTTTTTAAAATTTTATTTATTTCTGTATGTGTATGAATGTACTGTCTGCATGCAAGTCTGTGCACCCGTGTCGTGCAATGCCGCGGAGGTCTGAAGAGGGTCTCAGATTCCCCTGGAACTGGAGTTCTCCTGGAATTGGAGTTTCAGACGGTTCTCGGCCGCCATATGAGTGCTGGGGATCGAACCCGGGTCCTCTGTAAGAGCGGTCAGCGCTCTTAACCGCTAGGCCATCTCTCCAGCCCCGTATGCAGAATATTTTTAATTAATGCAAATCAAATAAATTTAAAAGGAAAATCATTGTCTAGGAAGAAAAAAGGAACTGCACTATTCATCTAGCATAAGTTTTATACAAACATGAGAATGCCCCAGCACCACAGAAAATTATGTTTCTTGCTGAGTGTGGTGGTCTACCTGTAATACTGGCATCTTGGATGAAGGCAGGAGGACTCAGAATTTGGGGGGTTAGAAAATTGCTCTGAGGTACTCTAATTGTGGCTTTAGTTTATTATGGACATGGACGAGAAAATCAAATTAAATTTGGCCTCTGTAAGGCCTGTGATTTCTACTCACTGTTTGGATTTTTCAGGCACTTCAGGTGATGAATTCATCACCATCATCATCATCATCATCATCATCATCCATCATTGGTTTTTTTTCCTTATTGAGTCAGGGTCTTGCTATGCAGCCCAAGGTGGCCTGCCACTCTCAAGCCTCGCCCCGCCATCCTACCTGGTTTGATGAACTTATTTAACTGTCATGAAGAATATAAACTAAATAGAGACTAAATAGGGTTTGTTTGGCATTTGAACTTATAGTTTAAATTTCCTTATGTTCCAGGCATATTCACATAAACTGTCTAAAGTCATAAAGAGAACTTGGTAGAAAAACGTTTTGGAGTGCCGTGTGTTTTCAATTGATGCCCCAGAGGCTAACCTGGAGGACAGTTATTTGAGGCAGGGTTATTTTCCCTTCACAGGAACATTGAGAACATGAAGTCTCCACTTTGGGCACTTACTGCATATCTGCTGTGGTTGAAAGGCTGTCTCAGCGCACCCACTTGGAAGGACAGAACTGCTATCGATGGAAACCTGAAGAGTATGTTTGGCTTCTTATCTGTCCTATTTGTGTGTTTGCCTGTCCTGTTGGTATTTATAGGGACTTGTGGCTGAGAGGTAACTGTATTCACTACATCTCACAGTGAGAAGTTCTGCAGGCACTGAAACTAAGTCCTCATGATGCCAAACATCTGGATAAAAATAGAAAATTCCAACCAAGTCTCCACGAGCCAGCATTCACAAATCCAGATGTTTGCTATCATGCAGATAAAACTTGCCAACTTTTTTACTTCATTTTTTGGTACTATCCAGATGTTTGGTGTCATCTCAGCTCGTCTTTAATGAACAGTGAAATACTTTCCTAGCATTTAAAATTTCAACCATTACAGTAATCTGTGTAATTATTCTTAAACTAGTCAAGGGTGGGTTGTCATGACAGTGAATTTGGTTGTTCTGTGCCCATTAACTTGTGACCTTTGCTTGGTGATATATATTTGGCCTATTTAACCATTAGCAAAATAAAAGAGCTAAAATGGAGTTGCTTTGGAGTCTGTAATTAAATTCAGAGGGAAGAATAAACTCCTCAGAAGGCCACATTGACTACTGAGAAGATAGAAAAACAATGAATTGACACCTACTAAGGACCAGTTAATGGTATGAAAGAGCCAGGTTGCTAAGTTATTTAGGTTACTAAGGAATCTTGTATTATACAAGACATGTTTTTAGTTTGACAGCTTCTTGGAAGGCAATTAAAACTGAAAGAGGGAAATTATTCACTGTGTTTGAAGTCCTCTACTGAGCAGTTCATATAAATTGTTTGTCAGGAAAATGCAAATTTTTCTCTAATGTAAACATACTTGAGTCTCCGGTGAAAGAAAAAAAATGGATGAAGGAAAGCAGGGCCTGTGGGAAATGAGAAGAATGAGGTAAAATAAGCTCTGGTTTGTTCAGGAGCTTCCAAGTGAGGTGCAGAAGGTAGTGCCCTGTGGCAGCTGACAGCTAATTCATTAGGATCTGCTTTCAGAGCAAGAGGCTACAAAAGAACAATTAAGCTTTTATTTAGAGGACACAGAATATTGATGAACTTAATGTCTTGTAATCTGGTCAGGTTAAAAAAAAACAAACATGCAAAGTGTCTTTTAGGTTTTTCAGATGCAGGCCAGACAGAAGTGGAAGGAGAGGTGAAGAAGGCGTTGATCGGTGTTAAGCAGATGAAGATCCTGATGGAAAGAAGAGAGGAGGAACACACCAAACTAATGAAAACCTTGAGGAAATGCAAAGAAGAAAAGCAGGTACCAGACACAAGAATTCTATCTGTTGCTAAGCTATTGGGACTGTAAGTATGGCCTGTCTTTGTGGAATGAGTTACTTCTTTCCCCTATATTATATTTCTGGAGAGCAATTTTTACTAGAGAAGTCGAAAGGAAGCTTTAAATTTCTATAGAGAACCTATCTGCTGTCTAGCAGCCTGGCCAGCAAGCACATGGACTTTAAGGATTCATGCCTGGATAAGAAGTGCTTTTTCGGCAGGCGGCACTTGGGAAGCAGAGGCAGGCGGATCTTTGTGAGTTCAAGGCCAGCCTGGTTTACAGAGTGAGCTCCAGGCCAGCTGGGGCTACAGGGAGACCTGTCTCAAAAATACCAAAAAAAAAAAAAAAAAAAAAAAAAAAGTGCTTTTTTTTTTCAAAAATGCTTTCCTTTTAGTCTCTTCTTAGTTAAGAGTCTAAAGCAGCTGGGCGTAGTGGCACACGCCTTTAATCCTAGCACTTGGGAGGCAGAGGCAGGTGGATCTTTGTGAGTTCGAGGACAGCCTGGTCTACAGAGTGATTTACAGGACAGCTGGGGATACATGGAGACCCTGTCTTGAAAAGACCAAACACCAAAAAAAGTCTAAAGCATTTTCAGAGTTTTTGGCTAGATCAGTGGTTTCCAGTCCCTATTATCCCCCAAATTGAGATAAATAAAATTAGTCCTCACTCCTAAATATCCACATATTAATTGCTTTATATGTGAATTGGCACCATTAGTAGCTGAAGGCCCAGCATACATTTAGGGTGGAGGATGGTTAAGAACTCATATTTTTTTCATTTATTATTTATTTATTTATTTTGAGACAGCATCATATGTAAACCAGGCTCAAGGCTGACCTTGAACTCTAGAACCTGCCTCCATCTTTCAAGTGCTGGGATTATAGGCATGGACCACCACACCAAGTTTTGAACTCTATTTTTCAAAATATCTTCTAGCTCTTCTGAAACTATCAGCAGATTTGCAAATCTGATTAGCTCACTAGGTTTATCTTGTCATGTGGCCAATAACCAGCTCATAACGAAGGATGAGCAGGTCTGGTGTTGCTTCTGGGCCAGTTGAGCTTAAATTATTTGTAGGCTTTGTTTCTCTAGGTTTCTTTTCCCCTAAGAATTTTCAAGCCTCTTCTCCATTTATCAAGAGTTATATTAGTTGCGGGTGAGTGAGACGGCTCAGCAGGGAAAGGTGCTTGCCAGTTGAGTCCCTGGAACCCACATAGTAGAAGGGGAGAAGGACTCCCACAAGCTGCTTACCTCTATCTACACAATGCCATGGCAATATGTGTCCACACACACACACACACACACACACACACACACACACACATACACACACACAAATAGTAAGTAAAAACATTAAAGCATTAGTTTAGTTGCAAGTAGATAAAAATTCGTCAGTCCACAGAGTCGTCTCAGAGGACAACTCATAGGTAGAAGGTAAGTGGGGAGATGTAGGGGAGCCCTGGTCAGTACTTGTGAAATAGCATCTCTTCTTCCCAGGGTCCCCATACATTGGCCGGGTGGAATGTCTGGCATTACCTCACCAAAGCACCAGGGTACATTAATTATAGTGCATCAGTTAAACCCATTGCATTTATATTCTGCATTGTCAGGGATCAGAACAAGAGACTCTGCCCCTGAGCTTTATCCTACCCCATTTTATTTTTTAAAACATTTTATTTATTTATTTTTAATTTAATTTTATTTTATTTTTGGTCTTTTTTGGGACAGGGTCTCCCTGGAGCTCCAGCTGTCCTGGAACTCTCTCTGTACACCAGAGTGGCCTCAAACTCACAGAGATCTGCCTGTCTCTGCCTCCCAAGTGCTAAGATTAAAGGTGTGTACCACCATGCCTGGCAAAACATTTTATTTTTTATTTTATGTGTTTGGATGTTTTACCTGCTTGTGTGAAAAGTGCCCCACATGCCTGCAATGTCTGCAGAGACCAAAAGAGGGCATCAGATAGAACTAGAGTTATGGACAGTTGTTAGCTGCCATGTGAATGCTGGGAATTGAACCCAGGTGCTTTGGAAGACAGCAAGTGTTCTTAACTGCTGAGTCATCTGTCCAGCCCCAGATCCCATTTTATTTTTCTATATTTATTTTTTGAGATGCTACAGATTTAATACCTGCTAGGCTGTCTTGCTGAGCCACATACCCCCAATCTGTTTTTAAACAATCAAGTAGCTTTACATATGGCTAGATATGAACATATCTATGAACAAATATGTACTTTATCAAGAGAGAATACATATTATACTCAAATATTCTTGGAAAATGTTCAAAACTATTCATAAGCTATTGTATAAAGCTTAATATATATCCAGACTATAGACATTGCATACATCATTTTATAACATTAACAATTAACATAACACTCAAAACAAATGTTTTATAAAAATTATTTTTTGCTATTTCATTTAATCAACAGGAAATAAAAACTATAACAGAAATAACTTAGAAAATCCGGGTAGGTGGTTTATACCTGTAATCCCAGTATTCAGAAGTCTCAGGCAAGAGGATTACCACAAGTTTGAGGCCAGCCTGGGCTACAGTCAGTTCCAGACTAGCCTGGGATACAGAGTAAGATCCTGCCTCAAAGCAAAATAATAGTAATAATTTGGAAAATATTTAAAATTTTGATGCTGACAATAAATTGCTTTTTCATTTTTAAGAAATGTTAACATTGTCTGGGGCTGAAGAGATAGCTCAGCAGTTAAGTATATTAGCTACTCTTGTAGAGGACCCAGGTTCGATTCCCAACAGGCACATGGCGGCTAACCATTGTAACTCCAGTTCCAGGGGATACGATGCCCTCTTATAACTTCATGCATCGCACTACATTGGTGCACCAACCTACATGCAAGCAACACTCATACACATAAAGTAGAATAAGTGAATGTTAACATTTTCAAAAAAACACAAATTAATATAAAATTTACTATTTTTTTTCATTTCTTTATTTTATTTTATTTGTTAGTTTTGGGTGCTAAGGATTAAGCCTAGGGCCTCACACATGCTAAACACAAGCTTTACCACTGAGTTCCACCCTCAGCTTCATCCTAATCATTTTTAAGTATATGGTTTAATAGTGTTAAACACATTCAGATTGTAGGGCAACATTGCCAGAATTGTTTTCATTTTGAAAAATCTATGCCTATTAAACAATGCTCTGCCAACTTATTTTACTTCTGTGCTGATGGGGATCAAACCTCCCCCTTGTTAATTTTTTAAATAAAAAGTACAAGTGGGGGCTGGGGAAATAGCTCAGTAAATAAAATGCCTGCCGCACAGGCATGAGGACCTCAGTCCAGATTCCTGGGCACAAGGAAGCTGGGCTTGGTGGAAGCTGGGCATGGTGCCATGTGTCTGGAATCCAGCACTGACAGTTGGCTTTCCAGAGATCACTGGCCAGCAGATCTAGTCAATCAGTGAGCTCAAATTCAGTGAGACCCTGACTCGAAATTCAAGGCGGAAAACAAACAAGGAAGCCAGCTGGCATTGACTTTTTGTTGTTGTTGTTGTTCTTTTTGAGACAGGGTCTCCCTATAGCTCCGGCTGTCCTGGAACTCACTGGCCTTGAACTCACAAAGATCCTCTTGCCTCTGCCTCCCAAGTGCTAGGATTAAAGGCATGCGCCACTATTACTGGCGACATTGACTTCTCACTTCCACAAACATGCATATGCACAAATACCCTCCCATACAGCTTTTTTTAAATTTTATTTATTTTTATATGTGTATGAATGTACTGTCTGCATGTAGGTTTGTGCGCCCGTGTCGTGCAATGCCACGGAGGTCAGAAGAGGGTGTCGGATTCCCCTGGAGCTGGAGTTCTCCTGGAATTGGAGTTACAGATGGTTCTCAGCCACCATGTGGGTGCTGGGGATCGAACCCGGGTCCTCTGCAAGAGCCGTCGGTGCTCTCAACTGCTAGGCCATCTCTCCAGCCCCCCATACAGCTTTTTTAAAAGTGCAAGTAGGAGGCTGGAGAGATGGCTCAGCAGTTAAGAGTACCAACTGCTCTTGCAGAGGACCCGTGTTCGATTCCCAGCACCCACATGGCGGCTAAGAACCATCTTTAACTCCAGTTCCAGGGGGATCCGACACCCTCTTCTGACCTCCGAGGCATTGCACAACACGGGTGCACCAACCTACATGCAGACAGTACATTCATACACATAAAAAAAAAAAGTGCAAGTAGCGTTCTAATACTTTCCATGCCACTCTAACTTCGCCTACGTTCCTATAAAGATGGAGTAAGTGAATTCTAGACTACAGCTGGAATATTCTCACTCTTGATCACTGTGGCTTCTGGGAGTCCATTGAGCAATGGAGCCAGAATCTGACAGGCTGATCCTGAAGTGCATGACAGCCTTGTACTAGGCTGCCTATAGTCAGGGCGGAGCTCCTAGCAAGGAGACATGGCTCAGCCAGAAGCCGTGAGCCCTCCTCCCCTTTTGGCAAGCATCAAAAGATTTTGAGGAAATCTAAAATAGCTCCTCATCAGGACAGCCTGGAAGACCCCCATGCTGGGTTCTTCCCTGGTGGGCTTATAAGTCTGGCCATCTGGGAATAGTGACACTAAATGCCATTAATACAAAACACATTATTACATGAAATCCTTCAAACATCTGGGTCAACTGTACTTGGGTTTTGCAGCTAAGAAAACTGAGCTTGAAGCGCTGCATTAACATGTTACTCCAACTCTGGGTTGAATGAACCTGGAGCAAGGCAGCATGTATGAGCACACAGAGGCCTGAGTACCCGGATCCCACGGATGTGCTGCCTTTATCATTTGAAAAAAAATGGGGGATTGGAAAGATGGCTCAGCAGTTAAGAGCACTGGCTGCTCTTGCACAGAGCTCGGGTTTGAATCCCAGTACCCACATAGTGGCTAACGATTGTTTGTAACTCCAGTTTCTGGAATCCAATGCCCTCTTCTATCCTCCATGGGCACTGCATGACACAGGTGCACTGACATAGATGAAGACAATACATTTATACACATAAAATAAAAATAAATTAAAATACTCTCAGCCAGGCAAAGTAGCTGACTCTATTCCCAGCAGTCAGATGGCAGAGTCAGGTGAATCTGAGGCCAACCTTGTCTATATAACAAGTTCCAGGCCAGTTGGGGCTACAGGGAGACCCTGCCTCAAAAAAACTATTTTTATTTTTTGCGTTATGAGGGTTGCCTGCATGTATGTAAGTGCATCTATGTCATTCAATGTGTGTGGAGGACAGAAGAGGGCATTGGATCCTGTGTAGTTGGAGTTATGCACAATTGTTAGCTAACAGTTGTTGGACTGAACCAGGTCCTCTGCAGGAGTAGCTAGTGCTCTTAATCACTGACCATTTCTCCACCCCCTTCTCCTCACTGTCTCAAACCTCCCAGCAAGCTAAGGGTATAGAACAGTGAAAAGAATATTTGAATGAAGAATATTTGAAGAAGCAAATGTGGGTCTCAGTGCTGGTCCTAAAACATTCCAGCAGCTAGTATGAGTTTTCCTTTTTTTTTTTTTTTTTCATTCTTTTCGAGACAGGGTCTCCCTGTAGCCCCAGCTGTCCTGGAACTCACTCTGTAGACCAGGCTGGCCTTGAACTCACAAAGATCTCCCTGCCTCTGCCTCCCCAGTGCTAGGACTAAAGGCATGTGCCACCACACCCGGCTTTTTGTGTGTGTGTGTGTGTGTGTGTGTGTGTGTGTGTGTGTTTGAGACAAGGTCTCCCTGTAGCCCCAGCTGGCCTGAACTTGCTCTGTAGATCAGGCTGCCCTTGAACTCACAGAGATCAGCCTGCCTCTGTTGGAATTAAAGGTGTGTGCCACCACACCCAGCTGAGAGTTTTATTCTTTTTTTGGGGGGGGGGCGGGTCTTTTTGAGACAGGGTCTCTCTGCAGCCTCAGCTATACTGGAACTATGTAGACCAGGCTGATCTTGAACTCACAGAGATCTTCCTGCCTCTGCCTCCCAGTGCTGGGATTAAAGGCGTGCACCACAATGCCTGGCTGAGAGTTTTATTCTTAAAAACCTATATATTGAATAAAAAAATTCACTTTATTAGTTTGGGCACTCAAACGATTATCTGAAAAAAAGTTAAAAATTCCCTTAGCCCTGACTCTCCCCTTAAAATTACTTTAAACCTAGAATAAAGGTTAGTTTAGACAAATTATGAATTGTCCAACACTGGAGTTATACAACCAGTCTTCTAGTACTGAGCACCATCCATCCCAAGGGACCTGTATCACCACGGTACCCACCTCACCTTCTTATTCTCATTAATATTTATTGAGAACATTTTTGTTTAGTTGGTTTGAGTTTTTTGAAACAGGTTCTCATGGAGCCCAGGCCAGCCTTGAACTTGTTAATCTCCTGTCTCCAACTCTCCAGTGGTAGAATTATGGGCCTGCATCATACTGACAGCATCTTGCTTTTATAAAAAAAAATAAATAAAAAAAATAAAAAAAAAAATAAAAAGCTCAGGGCTGGAGAGATGGCCTAGCGATTAAGAGCACCGACTGCTCTTGCAGAGGACCCAGGTTTGATCCCCAGCACCACATGGTGGCTAAGAACCATCTGTAACTCCAATTCCAGGAGAACTTCAGTTCCAGGGGAATCCGACGCCCTCTTCTGACCTCCGCGGCATTGCACCACACAGATGCACAACCTACATGCAGACAGTACATTTATACACATAAAAAATAAATAAAATAAAATTAAAAAAAATTAAAAAGCCCCACCCAGAGCACTTAAAACAACCCCCCCCCACACACACACCAGGATCATGTCTTTTGATGAGTGGTAAACTTCAGGGACAGTTCTAAGAATGGACTTATCCATGGATGGAATATTTAGGGGAAGCAAAGGAAATGGACAGGACATTCCTGACCCAGAGAGCTCCTGCATCCATAGCAACGGCTGGCTTGCAAAACTTGTGAGACCGTGATTTGGCCAGTGGTCATTGTTTTGTGTCTTGAGGAAGAGAAATAACTCTGAGAGTTACTAGTGACAGCAATGTGCTAAGCACACTGCTTCTCTATCTAGACTCATAACAAAGCCTCAAAGGGTAGATTTTTAGTGATATTCTGATTTGCCAAAAATGAGACAATTAAATACATTAAATAATTTGCTCAAGGGCATACGGTGACCACAGTTCAAAATTGGGAATATTGGGATTTTGGTTTAGGAAGAAAATACTCAAAATATTCAAAACTTGCCCCAACTAAGAAAGTCCAGGAGGAATTGGAGCCTACCAGGGTGAAATGACCATTCTTTACATTTTTAAAAAATTATTTTATTTGTGGGGCTGGAGAGATGGCCTAGCGGTTAATAGCGCTGACCGCTGTTACAGAGGACCCAGGTTCGATCCCCAGCACCCACATGACGGCCGAGAACCGTCTGAAACTCCAATTCCAGGAGAACTCCACTTCCAGGGGAATCCGACGCCCTCTTCTGACCTCCACGGCATTGCACGACATGGGTGCACACACCTGCATGCAGACAGTACATTCATACACATACAGAAATAAATAAAATTTTAAAAAATTATTTAAAAAATTATTTTATTTGTAAATTATGTACATGTGGGGGGCTGTTTACACAGGAGTACCGGCAGAGGAGGGAAGCCTTGGATCCCCTGGAGTTGGAGTTACAGGCATCTGAGAGCTACTTGATGTGGGTGGTGGGGTCCTCTGCAAGAGCAGTGCTTAACTGCTGAGCCATCTCTTCAGCTTGAAGCTGAAGCCTGTTCCCTACCTTCCTCACAGCCTTACTTCAACTATCATCCACACCCCCACGTTAACAAAGTAGGAAGCTCATTCAGTATGGGAAGGTCTCACCCTCCACACAGACATTCTGATAAATATTTGGTATGAGGATAAATAAAAGCTAACTTCCTGCTTCAATATTTTTCAACATATATGCTAATTTCAGTACAATTGGAAGCTTGTGATATATTCTAAATGTATGTATGTTCCATTACATCTAAATGCTAAAGGCATCTATGTGTGTAAGTTAAAGCTGAGCCATTCAAAGGAAGAGCTACTTTAGGGATGACTGTCTACCAACACCTTGTCATTAACGCCATTTGATGTTCAAGACTAAAGATTTACATGCAAGTTTCTTAAATTTTAAGTTGCACTATAAATAAGGCTCAAAAAGAAAACTGTAAAGGCTGAAAAGCAAAAAGAAGAGGAGAAGAAGAAAAAAAAAAAAAAAAAAAAAAAAAAAAAAATAAGAAGAAGAAGAAGAAGAAGACGACGAAGAAGAAGAAGACAGATGAAGGGACTGGACGTGAGGAAGGAGGATGAGGATGAAGGATCGTGAGCGAGGAACTGCGTGAGGATCGGAAGAGGAGGGAGATGGAGGAGGAAGAAGAAGATACTAACACAAAGAAGAAGTAATGAAGAAGAAGAAGAAGAAGCAAGATGGAGGAGGAGGAGGAGGAGTGAGGCTGGAGGGGCGAGCGGCTTATCCTCGAAGCAAAACACCAAGGAAGAGTAAGAGGAGGATGAGGAGGAGGAGGAGGAAGGAACAACAACAACACCAAGCAGAAGAAGAAACAACAACAACAACATTACAAGCACCATCACAGCCAGCAGAAGCTTTAAAGCTGAGTGTTGGTGGTATTGGTGACCTCTGGAGCTTTGGTAAAGTGCACGGCGGATGTCTGTGAGACTGAGGCCAGCTCTGCGTTCCTTACACAGTAGCTTCTAAGCCAGTCTGGGCCTACAGGGAGACATGCTCTCAAAATATACCGAAGTCGAAGGAAGGAAGGGAGTGTAGGCGAGGGAGCGGCGGGAGGTTGATGGAAGGGCAGTGTTTTGGGAGTGGACGGTGCAGGGATGCGGTAGGGAGGGAGGGAGGGAGGGAGAGTGTATTAGTTCTTCCGAGTGCTTTTCTTGCCTTAGGGCTGAGGTCCATTTCAGCACTCATTCTGCTGAATGCCTTCTTGGGCAGGGAGGGGCTGGTCTTATAAGTTCACATATACAGTGACATCAGGGATCTAACCAGGGGTATAAGAAAAATAAAACAAAATGCCTGCCGTGCCATGGAGCCAGCCTGTGGGACGTCCAGGTGAGGGGTCCCTGCAGATGACAGGTATTGCTGCTGGGCTTCTGGAGCAGGGCCTGGCCAAGACAGCCAGCACCACAAGGGGGCGCACTCTGCATACAGACAAGAAGAATGCAGCCATTCAATGTAATTCAATGGTTATAGGCAAAGTATTGTGCTTTCTTGAAGTTTAAGCACATACAACAATTAAAGGCAACATATATTAAAGAGTTATAATAGATCAGATTTCTAACCCTTAGAATCCCACCTTTATCTCCTAAAGGCTAGACATGCAGAAAAGTCAAAAGGTAAATCACAGTGGTTCCCAGATAGAGCTGGTGACTTTGCTATTGGCTCATCCACATCTAGTGTAAGGTCTTTCATATAGCAAGTACTCAATAAATACTTGTCAAGCAAATTAATAGAGAAATATTTTCACAGCCTTCAATACGGATTATTCATAAATCAATCCCAGAGATTTATTTTTATTTATGTGTACATGTGTCTGTGTATATGTCTGTCTATGTCATGTGTGCAAAGGATGTTGGATCTCCTGGAACTGGAGTCACAGGTAGTTCTGAACCTCCTGACATGGATATGCTGGGAACCAAACATGGGTCCTCCGGAAGAGCGGCAAGTGCTCTTAACCGCCGAGCCATATCTTCAGCCCTTCTTTCTTAAACAGAAAGTGATATAGCATATCTGTCAGTAGAGAGGAACGTGAAGATAAAGTGGAATGTGAAACTAAACTGGAGCAGTTTAGAAGATGCACATATCCACTTATGTAGCCCAGGCTAGCCTTGATCTCACTGTGTAGCCAAGGATAACCTTGAACTTCTGATCCTTCTGAGCGCTGGGCTTGCAAGTGTGTGCCATCATGCCTACCCTAGCCAGAACTTCATGCATATAAGGGAAGCACCCTACCAACTGAGCTTTACCTCTAGCCTGAATATAGTTTTTTTTTTTTAAGTGAAACCAACTAAGCTGCACTTAGAATCAGGAAATGGAAATAAGATTTCTGTTTCTGCTTTTTAATTAGGAGGCTCTGAAACTTATGAATGAAGTTCAAGATCATCTGGAGAAAGAAGAAAAGTTATGCCAGGTATCATCCACAGATTCCTGGGATGAGTGCAGGTCTTGCCTGGAAAGTAACTGCATGAGATTTTATACAACATGCCAGCCTGCTTGGTCCTCTGTGAAAAATACGGTAAGACAGAAAAAGAGCCCAACATTTCAGAGTTCTTAAGGCATCTAGGCCACCTCACTTTTTAAATTATATTAATATTTAGGATAGAGATGACTCATGTGATATTGGGCTTTGTGGTCTAGAATCAAACATTAATGCTCATGCATCATCTGTGTACGTACAATCTACAGTCTAGAACACCCATCAATGCTCATTCTTCTGGTTGATTATACTCTATGTAACCCCTTTACGAGTACTCACTGCTGGATTTGCTGTTTGAGGTCATGTTTCCAATAGACTGTAAGCCCTTTGAGGGCAGAGATTGTCTCTTACTTGTCTTCATTTGAATACTGTAGAGAACTAATAAATGTTTGTCTAGTTGCATTTTCAATCCTAGTATTACAGTCTCTGATATCAACCTTTAATATTTTCTCCTGGAGGCCATATATTTGAAGGCTCTATCTATCTATCTATCTATCTATCTATCTATCTATCTATCTACCTATCTATCTCTCTTCCCTCACTTCTATAGGGTCAGTCTACATATAGCCCAGGCTGGCATCAAACTCAGTATAAGCCAAGGATGACCCTGAACTCCTGATCTTTCTGCTTCCACTTTCTAAGTGCTATGATTGTGTTTGGTCCTCTCTCCCTCCCTTCTTTCCTTCCTTCCTTGATTTGGGGAACAAGGTCTCTTTATGTATCCTAGGTTGACCTTGAGTCCATGGTCCTTCTCCCTTAGCCTCCTGAGTACTAGAATTACAGGCATACAGCACCACACCGTCTCTCTTTCAAAATGCTTTACCTTTTACATGTAGCATATATACACATGTGTAATTGCAAATGTATATACATTCATGTCTCCTTTTGTCCTGTTTCTGTATGTCCTGTAGGAGTGGCATGTTTTTTTTTTAAATACCCTTTGGGTATCTTCAGTCAGAGGGACTCACAGAGGGTAGTGACCTACATAGAATGAGCTGTGCCCTAGTAAATTCTCGGATTGGCCTAGATCCTCTTACCCTTCTACAAGTAAGCTGAATATGAAGTAGAATGGAATTTCACTCTCTGTATTAGTGTGTGTAGTAATTAGAGGATGTTCCTGGCTTGACAGTGCTATACTCAATGACAAAAGAGCAGCCCCTAGGATAGGACAATGAACATGCTGAGTTAATTTGACGACACTGTTGGCTGCATCTGCTCTATTTGTATAGCTACAGTCACTCTCTAATCTACCAGAATATAATTAGATGAGTTCTGAAGGCAGGAGGTTTGGGGTCATTCCCATTTAGGCCAGATATGTGATGTTGGAAACATTTCTTAGGGCTTGATTTCTTTTATCTGAGACAGGGTTTTGTTCTGTTGGCCAGGCTGGCCTCAATTTCTTGGCTCAAGTTGTGCTCCATTCTTCCTCAGCCTCCCAAGGAGCTGAAACTACGGGAGTGGACCACCTGGTCTAGTGCTGAAGCTTCATTTCTGTGGGTGGAATCAGTAGTGAAAGCTGCTGGAAGGACAGGCCGGCAATCAATTAGGATTCCTTTCTTTTTTTTTATTAATTTTATTTATTTCTGTATGTGTATGAATGTACTGTCTGTATGCAAGTTTGTGCACCCGTGTCGTGTAATGCCGCGGAGGTCAGAAGAGGGTGTCGGATTCCCCTGGAACTGGAGTTCTCCTGGAATTGGTGTTTCAGACGGTTCTCAGCCGCCATGTGGGTGCTGGGGATCGAACCTGGGTCCTCTGTAAGAGCGGTCGGATTCCATTCTTAAAAAGGCACAGATCCAGGCTGGAGAGATGGCCTAGTGGTTAAGAGCGCCGATCACTCTTGCAGAGGACCTGGGTTCAATCCCCAGCACCCACATGGCGGATGAAAACCGTCTGTGACTCCAATTCTCCAATTCCAGGAGAGCTCCAGTTCCAGGGGAATCTGACACCCTCTTCTGACCTCCGAGGCATTGCACGACACGGGTGCACAAACCTACATGCAGACAGTACATTCATACACATAAATAAAATTTTTTTTAAATTTTTTTTTTTTGCATGTGTATGAATGTATTGTCTGCATGCAGGTCTGTGCACCCGTGTCGTGCAATGCTGCGGAGGTCAGAAGAGGGTCTAGGATTCCCCTGGAACTGGAGCTCTCCTGGAATTGGAGTTACAGACGGTTCTTAGCCGCCATTTGGGTGCTGGGGATCGAACCCGGGTCCTCTGCAAGAGCGTTGGTGCTCTTAACCGCTAGGCTATCTCTCCAGCCCCAAATAAATAAAATTTAAAAAAAAGGCACAGATCCTCTCTTGATTCCCACGGAATTCTTTAGATAGCAGGAGAAAGATGCTACAGAAGTAAAAGTCATTAGCTGCTAACATGCAACACATGCACTGTGATATATGGACAACTGTGTTCTGTACAAACTTAGGTGATGTATAGTGTGTTACACGATAATATTCTTCTGCTAGATGGTACCCAAAACTCTGTGGCTAGGGCTTCATTCTTTTGACTTTAAAAAACAGGGCTTATTTATTTTTAATTTTAATTTTTTTTGAGACAGGTAGTCCTGGCTGGCCTCAAACTCTCTATGTAGACCAGGCTGGCCTCGAACTCAAAGAGATCAGCTTGCCTCTGTCTCTGAAGTTCTGGGATTAAAGGCATGTGCCACCATGCCTGGCAACAAGCAAAGCTTTGACCATTGCTAGTTTATAACCATCTATAAGCTATAGCTTGCACCTCTGGTTCAGTGTAGATGTGTTAACCTTTTTCATGCCATGGATTAGTTTAGTGATGACGAGGAAGAGAGTAATAAACATCGTAACAACCTTCTACTAAATAATTACAACAATAATAAAAATGACCAAGAGGTGAAAGATAATAGCCTTTGTTATAGTTTTCAATTAAATTTCATGGTGGCCTATAGTCAATGCCTACTGCTGTCAGGCTGTCGCTTGTTTACTATATTGAAAACCTGATTGTTTTAGCCACGAGCAAACCTAAACCAGGAGGAATTTCAGGTCCTATTTCACAGGTAGTCAAGGCCAGCTATAAGAATGTTAATACAGGGCCTGGAGAGTGCTTAAGCTTAGCGGTTAAGAGCGCCGACTGCTCTTGCAGAGGACCCGGGTTCGATCCCCAGCACCCACATCGCGGCTGAGAACTGTCTGTAACTCCAATTCCAGGAGAACTCCAGTTCCAGGGGAATCCGACACCCTCTTCTGACCTCCGCGGCATTGCACGACACAGGTGCACAGACCTACATGCAGACAATACATTCATATGCATAAAATAAATAAAATTAAAAAAAAAGAATGTTAATACATTATCTCAAAGTCAATCACAGAGTTGTTCTTGATATAGAATAACTGTTCCCTTTAAGTTTTGCAGTAAGAAATGGAACAGAAAGAAAATAGATCTTCATTTCCTTTCTGTCTCCTACTCCACCCAACAGATGGAAGAGCTTCTCAGGAAGATGTATCAATTTCTGTTTCCTCTCAGTGAAGAGGTAGAGGACTCCCCTTCCAGTGAAGACCTCACGGAGGAAGATTTACAAGTGACCCAAATGGAAGATGTGTTCAGCCAGCTGACTATGGATGTGAACTCTCTCTTCAACAGGACTGTTTATATCTTCAAACAGATGCAGCAAGAATTTGACCAGGCTTTTCAAGCATATTTCATATCTGATACAGATTTAGTGGAGCCTTACTTTTCTCCAGCTTTACCTAAAGTTCTAACTGAAAAGGAAGAAGAAGGGCAAAGGTGGAGCATTCTCAGCTTTCTCCAGCAGCTTTGTGATTTCAGTCTCTCTATTTATGGACGGGTCCGAGAAATAATTATGAAGATGCTGAATGCAATAGAGGATTCGTGGAGACCCGACACAGGCCAGTATTAGAGATTCCACCTCCCCTGCTCTTGCCTCTCTTGCTCTTCTTTTTTGTGTGTATGTGCTGGTGTATCTACATGACTACATGTGTGCTGGTGAATATGTGTGCATGGAACATGAATGTGGAACCCAGAGATCAGCCTTGGGTGTCATTCTTTAGGAGCTATCCACCTTGGTTTGATTTTGTTTTGTTAGTTTTCTGAGACCAGGTCTCTCACTAGGACCTGGGGCTCAAGGATTTGGCTAGGCTGGCTGGCCAACAAGTCCCAAGGACCTCCCTCCCTCCCTCCCTCCCTCCCTAGTACTGGTTTACAAGCACGTGCCACCATGCCCAGTTTCTATAAGGGAACTGGGGATTGAACCCAGGTCCTTATGCTTGTATGGCAAGCACTTTACCCACCAAGCAATCTCCCGAGGCCTACTTGCTTTCTTTCCCTATCCCTGTCCCTCTTTATTTCTGAGAGAGAGTCTTGTATGTGGCTCGGGATGGCCTGGAACTCCCAATCCTTCTGCCTTACAAACTGAGTTAAATCTCTGGGACCCACATGGTGGAAAGACAGAAGTGAGTCCCCAGGCTGTCCTCTCACCATATGTGCATTCTCCCACTCCGCAAAGGAACGTTTAAAGGAAACGGTTGACGCTGCTGAGTCACTGTGCAGTGTTTCTTGACATGATAACCCCAGATGAGGTTTCAGATCCTCTTACTATGATCGCGCTTCCAACTTTGACAAGCACCTCCCGAAGACCATCCTTGAGAACTCCAGGCTGTTCTTAGAGCAAAATTTAAAGCTGAAAGAAGATGCTAACCAGGTGAGAACTGGAGAAACACAGTTCCCTCTCTTTTCAAAGTGCATGTGAATGCAGACTCAGCTCCGTTAATTCTTTAAAGTCAGTTTAGGGTCCTCACCTCCTTTTACAAGCCAAGCTGAATGCCCTATGACCTCCTCTGAATCACTACTCCAACTCTCTGAATCACAAAATGGATGTGAAAAAAAAACATAGAAAAATCACCAAATTATAGAGAAGGGCACAACATTTTAGAAGTGAGAGTGGGTGTCGGGGCTGAGTGGAGGACCTGCCTTTCCTTGAACTTCTCTTTGTGGTTGTTGTTTTGTAATGGGGCATCGCTTACAGCTCAGGCTGGCCCGGAACTCCAGATCTCCTGCCACTACCTCCCAAGTGCTGATATTACAGATGCGTGCCACCAAGCCCAGCTTTTACGTCTCATCCAGCACAAAGCCAAGTCAGGAGCTACTGTGTTCTGGAGTAAAATGGGGTTCTGCTAGCTCTTTCCTTTATAACAGCTGTAGTTGGCTGTGGGGAGCGGGTGTGGCGACAGTCCTAAGAAGGCACCCAAGACTTTAGCCAAGTTTTATGACTAACACCTGAGTCTTATGATTAACACCTGATTCCCTCCTACCTCAAAGTAAAGCCACGCTCACCGTTTGAGCTGTGCAGGTGCACCCTGTATACAAGATCAGGCCAGATGATACCAATAGACT
>VZQC01003255.1:3453896-3480230 GCA_009823505.1 Rhizomys pruinosus | reverse complement strand
CTGTAGACCAGGCTGGCTTTGAACTCACAAAGATCCGCCTGCCTCTGCCTCCCAAGTGCTAGGATTAAAGGCGTGCGCCACCACGCCCGGCTTACTTTTTTTTTTTTTTTTGTCTGCCTGACCTTTTAAGTAGCTATCAGTTGTCTTGGGCTACTATTCAAAATGTGGTCATTAAAACAAAATGGTGTCCTTTTCATACTGTATAGCAGCCTTGCATACGTGTGGGTGCATTTAAATGTGCACAGGATTAGGAGTATTTCACACGTATCAAAATCTAAAAACTTCCCAACTCCTGCAACTCCCACCTATTCCACTAAGATTGTGCCTGAAGTTCTTTTTTTATTTTTATTTTTATTTTATTTATTTATTTTTGTATGTGTATGAATGTACTGTCTGCATGTAGGTTTGTGCACCCGTGTTGTGCAATGCCGCAGAGGTCAGAAGAGGGTCTCGGATTCCCCTGGAGCTGGAGTTCTCCTGGAATTGGAGTTACAGACGGTTCTTAGCCGCCATGTGGGTGCTGGGGATCGAACCCAGCACCTGTGGGTCCTCTGCAAGAGCAGTCGGTGCTCTTAACTGCTAGGCTATCTCTCCAGCCCCCGTGCCTGAAGTTCTTGCTCATTCATGCATCTGGTGACCAGCTTTGCTCTGAGCAGTCTCCGCCCTTCATACCACCCCCACCTCTATGATAACCTGGATATCTATGGTCCTTGTAAATGCAAACATCAAAACAATATAACAAGGCTGGGGCTGGAGAGATGGCTCAGCAGTTAAGAGCACTGACTACTCTTGCTGATGACCTGGATTTGATTCCCAGCACCTATATGGCAGCTAATAACCATCTGTAACTCCAGTTCCAGGGATCCAACGCTCTCTTCTGACTTCTGTAGACACTGAATGACACGGTGTGCTTATACACAGGCAGGTAATACACTCATACACATAAAATAAAATATTTAAAAAATAAAATAAAATAAAACAAGGCATGGGGATGTAGCTCAGTGGTAGAACAGTTAGTTGTCTAGTTAGCATGCATAAGACCCTGATGAGCTTAATCCTCAAGAAAACCAACCAACCCAGCAACTAAAAATACCCCCCCCCACATACACATAAAGATAAAGCATGTTTCTCCACACATCAAACTCAACAAAGGAGAAATGGCCTTTTCCCTGATAGACAAATGTGAACTATGGATAAAGCAGTCAGGCAGAGGCCACAGGGCATTTGTATAGATGGTTTCTATCACTTCTCTGGACAGCTGATTGGTAACGAATAAGCCAGTTGTCTTACTTTGCTGACCACTAAGATGAAGGAAGAGTCTCTGATGCCCAGGAACACAGGTGGCCTCTAGAAGCTTGACATAGGATGCACTGGATTCTCCTAAGAACTGTCACAAAAGCAGCCCTGCTGACACCTTGGTACTAACCCAGCAAGACCCACATCAGACATCTGTCACAGAAAACTGGGGGATGATGAGTTTGTGCTGTTTCAAGCCACTGTGTGGTTCTCTGCTAGAGCAGGGCTGAGACTCTCATTCACCCTCTTAAGTCCAGTGGCTCACACTGAGTTAGCACTGTGAGTCAGATGGCCATCAGTGGATGGTCCTTGATGATCGCAATCATTCTAAAAAACTAAAATTATAAAAATAGCTAAAGAAGCTGAAAAGCAAACAAAAGAGAAACAACAGGCTGGGTGTGGTGGCACACACCTTTAATATTAGTACTCAGGAGGCAGAGGTAGGCAGATCTCTGTGAGTTCAAGGCCAGCCTGGTCTATAGAGTGAGTTCCAGGCCAGCTGGGGCTACAGGGAGACCTTGTCTCAAAAACACCAGAGAGAGAGAGAGAGAGAGAGAGAGAGAGAGAGAGAGAACAAAAATACTTGGAAATATTTAATACTTAAAGTGTTTTTTTTTTTTACTTTATATGGATTTTTGTTATGGGGGGCAGGAATTTCTCAAAAATTGATCTGCTTTGGATATTTTTCTAATTCTTAACACAATGTTTTTTGTTTGGTTGATTTTTGGTTGCTTGCATGTTTGTGTTTGAGGCAGGGTATCACTTTATAGCTCTGGCTGACTTGAAACTCACTGTACAGAATGAGCTGGCCTCAAATTCTCAGAGATCCACCTGCCTCTGCTTCCCAGTGCTGGGATTAAAGGTATGCACTACCACTTCATTCCTGTTTGCTTTTGTTGTTTTGTTTTGAGACAGGGTCTCAGGTAGCCCAGGCTATCTTCAAACTCTATGTAGCAGAGAATAATCTTGAATTTATGATCCTTCTGACTCTAACTCCAAGATCCTAGAATTATAGGTGTAAGCCACCACATCCAATTTATTAACCCACTATTCATAACAATATATGTATATATGATGGCAAAAAGAATACTACTGTAATAAAATAAATACATACTATCCAATTTAAGACATTTTGATTATCTTTGGAATTCCCACCTACTTTCCAGTTATAGCTTTGAATATTACAGCCCAGGCAGGCCTCAAACTGCTGTGTAGCCAAGGAGGCTGGCCTTGACATTAAAAAAATAATCCCTTTTTCTGTACAAAGTGGCTGGGAAAAAAAATCCCTTTTTAACTGTTTGAGAATTTCATACATGCATGTAAAATGCACCCCCTATTCTCTCTCATATCTCTCTCCACCACTTTTCCCTCCCAACTTTATGTGTTCTTTAAAAAAAAAAAAAAGTACTGGGGGGCTGGAGAAATGGAGAGATGGCTTAGCAGTTAAGAACACTGGGGGCTGGAGAGATGGCCTAGCAGTGAAGAGTGCCAACCGCTCTTACAGAGGACCCAGGTTCGATCCCCAGCACCCATATGGCGGCCAAGAACCGTCTGAAACTCCAATTCCAGGAGAACTCCAGTTCCAGGGGAATCCGACACCCTCTTCTGACCTCCGCGGCATTGCACGACACGGGTGCACAAACTTGCATACAGACAGTACATTCATACACATAAAGAAAAAAAAAAAAAAAAGAACACTGGCTGCTCTTGAAGAAGGTTCACGTTGGATCCCCTGCACCCACATAGCAGCTAACAACCACCAGTAACTGCAGCGCCAGGGGAATCCATCATGTTCTGACCTTTTTGGGCACTGCATGACACAGATGCACTTACATGCATGCAAGAAATACACTCACACACACACACACAAAACTGAATCTAGTTAGTGCTGTCTGTATATGCATAAGTGTAGGGGTTAGACTCCATGAGCCACCCACACTGGGATTTTGGCTGGCTTAATCTTGTGTAAGTCTTATGCATGCAGTTCTAGCTGCCACGAGTTTATGTGTATAACAGTGCTATCATATCCGGTAGATGCTGTTTGGCTGCAGATGTCTACTTGTTCTAGCTCTCACAATCTTCCTGCCCTCTCTTCCTTGATAATCACTGAGCTTTGGGAGAAGGGGATGGGGGATAGTATCCCATTTAGAGCTGAGCACTCCACAGTCTCTCCATGTTGATGAGGGTGGGTCTCTGTATTCACTGCCATCTACTGCAGAAAGAAGCTTCTCTGATGAGTGTTGAGATGCACCAATTTATGGGTTTAAAGACAGGAATTTAGGGGGCAGTTTATTATGTTTATTAAGAGAATAATAATACTAGGTTCTCCTCTAGACAGCCATGGAGTTTTGCCCCAGTTAATGTACCAGTTCCTGGCATGAGTTCTGTCTTATAGGACTTAAAATCCAAGCAGAATGTGGTTGGTTACTACCATAACATTCATGCCACTATCACACCAGTGCCCAGACCTTGCCAGGCCTTTCGCTTGTAGTAGCATGCAAAGAGCCTTCCAGAACTATGAAAGCTAGTCAGTAAGGATGAGGCTTCCAGGTTGGTACCAGCTTGATTTCTTCATGTTCTATGACTCAAATATGTGGTGTTTTCAGCAACAGGATCTTACCACCAAGTTCTTGAAGGTAACCAAGAGCCATGGCAATAACCTGTAATGTTTGAGAGGATCTGTGGGGACCCCACTAATCAACTAAGAACAACTTAAAAGGGGGATAATGCATACCTGGCACTGGACTTTTTATTTGATCGCCTATGGTGTCTAGGGTAGGCATTGTCCCCCTGCTAGAGGGCAACACCATGCAAATTCCTTTTGTGTATTCATATGTATATATTTTAGGAAGCTACTAAAGTAGGAGCTTTTCCAAAGGGCTTCAGTGTTAGTCATCCCTCCCTGTGCTCCTCCTTTGCCCTGTCCCCCTTCCCCCACCCCTGTATTCTATCTTCCTTTCCCTGAACGCCCCCTCCACATGGCCCCTTACTAGTTTCTTTTCTTTGGTGGGTACTCTAAACACACACACACACACACACACACACACGCACACACACATGCACACACACACGCACACACACGCACACACAATCTAACCATTCAAAGCTGTCATCACATATGAGAGAGAATATGTGGTGTTTGTCTTTCTGGATCTAGGTTATCTTACTCAGAATGATCATTTCCAACACTATCCATTTATCTCTGAATTTCATAATTTTTTTCTTTTCCTCTTTCTCTCTCTCTCTCTCTTTCTCTCTCACACAGAGTCTCACTATGTAGCCCTGGCTAGTCTGGAATTCAGTATGTAGAACAGGCTGGCCTCAAACCCACAGAGATGCAACTGCTGCTGCTTCCTAAGTGCTGGGATTAAAGGTGTGAGCCAACACTAAGATCCACAATTTCATCATATTTCTTTTTTATTGGAGGGGGTCTTTTTGAGACAGGGTCTCCCTATAGCCCCAGCTGGCCTGGAACTCACTATGTAGATCAGGCTGGCCTTGAACTCACAAAGATCCGCCTGCCTCTGCCTCCCCAGTGCTGGGACACAATTTCATTTTTCAATACAGCTGAATAATATTTCATTTGTATATGAGCCATATTCTCATTATCCACTTGTCAGCTGGCTATCTAGGCTGTTTCCATTTCCTAGACATTGCAAATAGAGCTCCACTGAGCATGGGTGAGCAGGTATCTCTGTAAAGGAGAGAGAGAGTCCTTTAAATATACTTAGGAGTGGTATGCCTGGATCATACAGTAGATCTATTTCTAGCCTTTAAAAATATTTTATTATTTCTAATTCTTTGTGTATGAGTGTATTACCTGCATATGTCATGTCATGCAAAGCCTGCAGCGGTCAGAAGAGGGCATCAAATTCCCCTGGAACTGGAGTTAAGGACAGTTGTTAGCTGCCAAGTGGGTGCTGGGAATCAAACTTGGGTCCTCTGCAGGACCAGTCAGTTCTCTTAACTGCCGAGTCATCTCTCCAGCCTCTATTTCTAGCTTTTAAAGGAAACTTCACAAGCCAGGAGTGGTGGTGCATGCCTTTAATCCTAGCACTTGGGAGGCAGAGGCAGGCGGATCTCTGTGAGTTCAAGGCCAGCCTCGTCTACAGAGTGAGTTCCAGGACAGCCAGAGCTACAGGGAGACCCTGTCTCAAAAAGACCAATAAATAAATAAATAAATAAATAAATAAATAAATAAATAAAACTTCACACCGATTTCCACAGTGGCTGCATCAGTTTACATTCACACTAACAATGAATAAGTGTTTCCTTTCTCCATGTCCACGTTAGCACCAGTTGTCATTTGTTGTCATGATGAAAAATAAGGATCTTGTTTCATTCTCCTACACGTAGCTATCCAGTTCTGTCACCACTTACTGAAGATATCTTTTCTTTAATGTGTATTTTTAGCATCTATCAAAAATCATGCAGTGAATTAAATCCACATCCTCAATTTTATTCCATTGGTCAATGTATCTATCTTTTTTGCCAGTACCATGCTGTTTTATTATTATAGCTCTGTAAGGGGATTTAAATCCAGGTCTTCACTTTTATTCCATAGGTCAATGTAACTATCTTTTTGCCAGTACCATGCTGCTTTTGATACTGTAGCTCTGTAATATAATTTGAAATGAGGATGGCGATATCTTCCATAGTATTTTTATTGTTTCAGACTGTTTTGGCTGTCCTGGGTATTTTATCTTTTCATATGAATTTTCTGATTTTTTTCCCCCAATTTTGAAAGGCTAGAGAGATGACTTAGTGGTTAAGCACTGGCTTCTCTTCCAGAAGACCTGGGTTTGGTTCCCAGCACCCACATAGCAGCTAATAACTGTCCTTAACTCCAGTTCCAAAGGATCCAATGAACTCTTCTGACTTCCATAGGCATTGCATGGATAAATGCAGTTGTATACATGCAAGCAAAACACTCATAAACATAAACATTTAAATATATATACATATATATATATTAGAGCACATAAATTTAGTGGGGGGGGGGTAAAAGGCTTTCAGACACAGGATGGGATCTAAATATGATCCAAATATATTGCCTGAGCCAAAACAACCCTGAGCAAAAAGAGCAACACAGGGGAATCTCTATACCAGACTTCAAACTATACTACGGGACTATAGTCATAAAAACAGCCTGGTACTGGCACAAAAACAGACCTGTTGACCAATGGAACAAAACTGAAGATCCAGTTCTGAGCACCCACAATTTCAGCCATCTCATATTTGACAAGGGGGCCAAGAAGACACAGTGGAGAAAAGACAGCATCTTCAGCAAGTGGTATTGGCAAAACTGGATCAACACTTGTAGAAGAATGAAATTAAACCCCTACCTCTTGCCCTTACAAAAGTCAACTCCAGATGGATCAAAGACCTCAATGTGCAACCCCAAACTCTGAAGGCGATAGAAGAAAAAGTTGGCAGCAGACTACAAGACATAGGCGTAGGAAACGACTTCCTAAATCAGACAGCAGCTGCACAAGAATTAAGGTCGACAATTGACAAATAGACCCTCATTAAACTCAAAAGCTTCTGTACATCCAACAGAAAACAATCAAGGAAGTGAAAGAAATCCCACACAGAGTGGGAGAAAACCTTCACTGCAGAAACATCTGACAAAGCATTGATTTCCAGAATATATAAACTACTCAAAAAACAAAAAGAAAGAAAAACAAATGACCCACTCAATAGATGGAGCAAAGAACTGAACAGAGACTTCACCACTGAGGAATTAGAGATGTGCTGAGAAACACCTTAAGAAGTATTCAAACATACTCATTAAGGAAATGCAAATCAAACCACTTTAAGATATCATCTTACTCCAATAAAACTGCTAGGATCAAGAGAAAACAAATGATACCAAGTGCTGGAGAGGTTGTGGGGAAGGGGAACACTCATCACTGCTGGTGGGAATGTAAACTCGTGCAGCCACTATGGAAAGCAGTGTGGAGAACCCTTGGAAGACTTGGAATGAACTTGCCACCTGACCCGCCATACCACTCCTAGGCATGTACCCCAAGACTCACCCACAGCAGAGATCATGCACAGCCATGTTTATTTCAGTTTCTTCACAATAGCAAGGAGCTGGAACCAACCCAAATGCCTCTCAACTGATGAGTGGATAGAGAAAATGTGGTACATCTACACAATGGAGTTCTATGCAGCAGTAAAGAAAGATGACATCAATGAGCTTTGCAGTAAAATGGCTGGAGCTAGAGGACATCATGCTGAGTGAAGTAACACAGACCAGAAAAAACCAACGAACTGGCATCTATTGCTTGGCTGGAGCGGCCATTTACATAGTTGTAAGTATTTCTTGTGCATGGCCCCTTGAGCTTTTGTCCAAAGCAGTTGGAAGAGATACATATTGGAAACAACAACAACAGAAAGGACTGCATTAAAGAACTGACTAAAACAGTGAACTTCTGCTCAAAACAGCCAACTTCCACATGGAGAATATTGAGAAAGACTGAGAAAGAGATGAAAAACATGTTTGGCAGAATACATCAGCTCTGGTGGGGTGGGGGGATGGGGGGGACACGGGTCTAGATTTGATAAAAAAAAAAAAAAAGAACAGGAAAAAAACCAAAAAACAAATACATTGCATGAAATTCACATAAAACTAAAATAAAATTTCAATTTCTGTGAAGAATTCTGTTGGAATATTGGATAGTACATTGAATCTGTAGATTGCTTTTGTTAGGATGGCCATCCCTACAGTGTTAATCCTATCAGGTCATAAGCATGGGAGGTCTTTCCATGTTCTGGTATCTTCTTCAGTTTCTTAAAGTAGTCATTGTAGAAGTCTTTCACTTCCTTGATTAGATTTACTCCAAGATTTTCTATTGAGACTATTGGGAATGGGACCGTTTCCCTGGTTTCTTCATTGGCTTGTTCGTTGGTGGTGCGTAGGCAGGCTTCCGATCGTTCTGTGTTAACCTTGCATCCTGCTACTCTGCTGACTACTGTCTTACCTGTGCCTCGGCTGGTGTTCAGTTCTTGATCTTTTCACCTCCTATGTGCAGGAACAACAGGCTTGGGCTTCCATGCCTGGCTTCTCAGGAGGTTTTTATTTTGTTTTAGTTTATTTTTACTTTTTTGGGGTACATTTGTGTGTGGGGTAATAGATGCCTATATGTATGCAGGCCAGAGGTCAACTTCAAGTGTTGTTCATGAAACCATCCATGCTGCCTTTTGAGGCAGGACCTCCTGTTGGTCTGGAGCTTGCCAAGAAGGCTAGGTTACCCAGCCTGGGCGCCCAGTGATCCGCCTGCCTCCACCTCCCCAGCACTGGATTCCAAACACATCCATCATAACTGGCTTGTTAGGTGAGCTCTGGGGATTGAATTTAGGTCTTTGTGTTGGTGTAGCAAGGAGTTTCCTGCCTGACCATCTCTTCAGCACCCTATGAGTTAAATTCCAATAATATTTACATGTAAATGTTATATTCCCTGCAGAGTTGGGCCAGGGGAACCTGACTTCGGAGATGTTACCCGAGCAGGATGGAGGATTGTGTGAGGAACTTGACCAGAATTTATCTGGATGTTTCGAATTTCACAAAAGATGCCAAAAATGTCAGGATTACCTATCTGAAGGTAAATAATTACTGTTTTATCATTTCTTTTGTAGGTGTACATGTGAGTGGGCACATGTGCTCATGTGTGGGTAGGACAGACTCGCGTGGTGTTCCTCAGGTGCCATCACTTGTTTAAACCATGGATTCTCACTAGTCTGGAAATCATCAGGTCTGAAATGAGGCTGGGCCACAGAGATCTGCCTGTCTGTCTCCTCCCCAGTGTGGAGATTACAAGTATACTAGCATGTATGGCATTTTAAAACTGGGTTCTGGAGGTTGGACTCAGGTCTTCATGCTCGCCTCGCAAGCACTTCATCCAGTGAACCAGCTCTCTAGCCTGCCCTGTCTTTGCACTCTGTCCTAGCTGACGACTTTTTTCTTTTCTTTTTTTGTTCTTTTCGAGACAGGGTCTCCCTGTAGCTCCAGCTGTCCTGAAACTCACTCTGTAGACCAGGCTGGCCTTGAACTCACAACGATCCACCTGCCTCTGCCTCCCGAGTGCTAGGATTAAAGGTGTGCACCACCATACCTGGCTCTATCTGAGGATTTTCATGGGAGCTAAAATGTAAAAGTGTATAAACCCATCCTTTCATCTTCCACAACTCCATAATTGTTCCTATGAAATATTTTGTATATGTGATTAAAGACTAATGAAACACAATATGTATAGGGGAAAAACAATGAGCCAATTAGGTCAACTGCATCCTTTTACAAAAAACAGAGAGAGGAAAAACCTACTCAAAGAACTGACCAAAACAGTAAACTTGTGCATCGAAAAAGTTATAAAAGACTGAGAAAAAGATGCAAGACAGGACTTGTGTATGACAGAATCCATGAGCTCTGGTGAGAGGCAGGGGGACATAAGGGGTGGGCATGAATGGGGGAATGAGTCTAAATTTGATTAAGAAATGTTGTATGAAATGCGCCCAATAAAAGTTAAAAAGAAAAGGCAAATCCAGTAAAGAAGGAAACTTCCCTTTGTGTGGGTGGGGAATCAATGTTTAGCCAAGTGAGATAGTGTTTGGGAAGTGTAGATCTTTCCAGTTGGGTTAATTACCCCATTTGTATTTAAATAGTGAAAGTGGCTCTTTTTTTTTGGTCTTTTTGAGACAGGGTCTCCCTGTAGCCGCAGCTGTCCTGAAACTCACTCTGTAGACCAGGCTGGCCTTGAACTCACAAAGATCTGCCTGCCTCTGCCTCCCAAGTGCTAGGATTAAAGGCGTGTGCCACGACGCCCGGCTCAAAAGTGGCTCTTTCTTAAAAGTCCCAAGAACACTTCTTTCTCAGGTCTAGCCAAGCTTCCAAACCTGGCAGTCCCTCCCTTCATCTCCCCTACTTTCCTTAATTTAAGTAAGCTCTGCCCACACTATCAGGGCCAGATTGCAACATTTTCTTATATAAAGCAAGGAGGGTTTTTGATTCCTGTATTTTTGCATTTTTTATATCACTAAAGTCCCTGGGAAGGGAAACTTAAAAGTGTGGTTAATGGCTTGAAGGAAGTTGCAGGACACAGGGAGAGCAGTGTGAATTAGTGTCCTGATAAGGTAACTCACCATGTTAACTTGGACCTCAGGCAAGTCCGCTTCATTCTGCATCTATGTCAGGTAAACTTCACTGTGAACTTGATAGGACCTAGAGTCACTATGGAAACATGCTTCTGTGTGTGGCTATGAGGTGTTTCTAGAAATGTTTGACAGAGCAGGGGAGACCCACCTTGACAGTGGGTGGCACTGACACATGGACTGGGGTCTGGGACTAAATGGAAAGGAGAACACAAACCGAGCACAAACATTTCCATTTCCTGGCTGTGGGTGCGATGAGACCAGCTGCCTCGGGCTGTGGTGATCCTGCCTTCTCCACCAACACGGACTGCACCCTCAGACTGTGAGCCACAATAAACTCTTCCCTCCTTAAGAGGCCTTTGCCAGGTGTTTTGTCATAGCACTGAGAGAAGTAATGAACGCAAGGACTCAACCAGGTAATCTCTAAAGAACCAGGCAATAATTTGTTGCCCACAAAATAGAAGATTTTGTCCCCTTAACGTCCCCCAAAGCAAAGACCACTATAGTGGAAGAGCAGAGTACAGGCAATAGAAACACTTTATTGACCTGCCTGCTTCCATTTCTCAACCATCCAACAGTGATTCTCAGCAAACTTAGTTGTTTAAAAATAAGAAAGAATAGAATTGTTCTGATATTGAACAAAGTAATATAAAAAACACATTGGATTTTAAAATATCATTAGAGGGGCTAGAGTGATGGTTCAGCTGCTAAGAGGATGTACTGCTCTTGGAAAGAACGCAAGTGCAGTTCCTAACATCCACATCTGATGGCTCACAACCTTCTGTAAGCTCCAGGGGACCCTATGGTTTCCAGAGGCACCTGCACTCACATGCACATCATTAAAATAAAAATAAAGGGGCTGGAGAAATGGCTCAGTTAAAAGCAATGACTGTTCTTGAAGAAGACCCAGATTTGAATCCCAGCACACACATCACATAGTGGCTAACAACCATCTTTAACTCCAGTTCCAGGGGATCTGATGTCCTCTTCTGTCCTCTGCAGGCACAACACAGCACAAGTGCACTTACACACATGTAGGCAATACCCTCATACACATAAATAAAAAGTTTTTAATTAAATTAATTTTTTTTTTGCCCCAGCTCACCTGAAATACTATGTAGACTAGGCTGGCCTTGAATTCAGACAGTTGCACCTGCCTCTGCCTTCTGAGTGCTAGGACTAAAGGCATGCACCACCATGCCCAGAAAAAATGGATCTTTAAAATAAAATAAAAGTCATTAGATATACCATCATACGAATCAAGGTTACCACTAAGTTTTTGTTTTGTTTTGTTTTGGTTTTTTTTTTTTTTTTGGTGTTTTCGAGACAGTATCTCCCTATAGCCCCAGCTGTCCTGGAACTCGCTCTGTAGACCAGGCTGGCCTTGAACTCACAAAGATCTGCCTGCCTCTGCCTCCCAAGTGCTAGGATTAAAAGCATGCGCCACCACGCCCGGCTACCACCAAGTTTTAAAGTTGATATTTTATACTCTTCTTTGTATTTTTCAAACTTTTTACCATAAATACACATGTACATTGATACTATTAAATATTAAAAACTATAAGGGAGCTAGCTTTAAAATTTGACTTTTTTCTTTTTAAGCCAATGTTTAAAATTTGACTTTTCGGGGCTGGAGAGATGGCCTAGCGGTTAAGAGCACCAACTGCTCTTGCAGAGGACCCGGGTTCGATCCCCAGCACCCACATGGCGGCTGAGAACAGTCTGTGACTCCAATTCCAGGAGAAATCCAGTTCCAGGGGAATCCAACACCCTCTTCTGACCTCCACGCGTTGCACGACACTGGTGCACAGACCTACACGCAGACAATACATTCATACACATAAATAAAAAATATAAATAAATAAATAAAAATTTAAAATTTGACTTTTCAATACAGCATTAGTCTTGAGTACTTGGGCAAAGCAGGAGGTCTCGGGACAGGGCCATAAAATCAAAACCAATACACCAACAAAAGCAAACTCTACTACCCTGCTAAGCCTCCCACAGAATTACATGCTTTTAATCCCAGCACCTTGGAGATGAAGACAGAGGATCAGGAATTCAAGACGAGCACTGACTACATAATGAGTTCAAGGTCAGCCTGGGCTGCATAAGACACTGTCTCAAAACAAAAACAACAAAACATCCTGCTCAGGATAACTATGTTTGCAGATTAAAGTTCTCGGTCAATGAAACATATCTTTGTACCCTGTAACTTAATGCATTGCAAAAGTTCTAAACCTTTGCATGCTCTTCAATTAGAAAGGGGCTAGGTTTCCGGTGTAATGCTTTTATTCAATTAGATAGCAAAAATGATACAGTCTGCTAAACTGGATCAGTATCTGAGTAGCTACCAGCCTGGGATCTTATTTTTGAATTCTTAGGTTCCCTAAACTGCTGAACAAAAGCAAGGATATTCTTTCTCTCTCTCCCTCCCCCTCCCCCTTCTCCCCTTCCCTCCCCCTCCCCCTCCCCCTCCCCTCCTTCTCTCTCCCTCCCCCTTCTCCCCCTCCCTCCTCCTCCCCCTCCCCTCCTTCTCTCTCCCTCTCCCTTCCTCTCCCTCCCTCTCCCCCTCTCTCTCCCTCTCTCCCTGTATCTCTCTGTCTTCTTCATTCCTGTTTCTCTTCAACCAACCTCACAGTTGTTTTCTCTCTCTTTTGAAAGCAATATCCATTTAATAAATGGATTTTCCTACGTCACATCCCTCTTCAGCCAAATGTTCTACCCCATCTTAGCATGTATAAGAAAATTTTGACATCTAGACTGTCTTGATAGAAAACCTTTGAGAAGGCATTGCTTTTAGTGGTGTTATCAGCGATTTCTTTCCCTCTCACCTCCCTGTTTCGGTGACCTAAGGCAGACGAGGATTTTCACCTGCTGAATTGTTGACTGTGTGACTTTGTGAGATGCTGTTTCATCATTTGGAAAAACCTACTTTATCCATGTCTTTTGAGGATTAAATAAAATTCAGAAGGATCAGTGATTTTTATTAGTCAAGCATTTTTTAAGTCTCAGTGACAGGACTGTATACAGAGGAAACAGGTATTTTATCAAAGAAAGATATGCAGTAATGGGGACAGGGGAGATAGCTCAGTTGGTAAAGTGCTTACTGTGCAAGCATACAGACCTGAGTTCAGTCCCCAGCAGCCGTGTGAAAAGCTGAGCGTGGTGCACACTTGGAATCCCAGCAGCTGGGAAGTAGAGGTGGATCTCCGGGGCTCACTGGCCTAGCCTAACTGACAAGACCCAAATCCCAGGGTAAGACCTTGTCTCACAAAACTAAATCAACAGAGAAAGCAGATGGCTCCTCAAGAGTGACACCCGAGGTTGGCCTTTGGCCTGCCCATGCACAAACACATATGTCCACCTCTCCACATGATGTAAATTAATGAATTAGTAACTTTCAAAAACCATCCCACTATGGCATCCCCCTCCCTGATTGTCACAGAACATATAAACTCTGTGATGTAAATGCATCTGATAATTACCATTTAGCAGTGTGCTAGCCAACTTCCCATTACTGTTCAAAGGACCTCAGCCAAATCACCTCACAAAAGGAAAAAATTGATTTTGGCTCACATTATTGGAGGTTTCGGTCCATGACTGGTTCAACCTCCTTGCTTTGGGCAGGGGAGGAGGTGGTGCATCATAGAGGAAGAGTTTGACAGAGTGAAACCACTTAGCCCATAGCTGAGAAGTGAAAAGAGAAATGAGGAGACCAAGCGTAGCCCAGTGACGTAAAGACTTCCCCAGGCCCTTCCCCATAGAGCTTGCAGTACCTCTGGGCTGGGGACTAAGTCTTTAATACACATGTCTTTGGAGATCCAAATTCTAGCATTTAGTTAATGGATATAGCATACATCAGACAATACAGTCTATTTATTTATTTATTTATTTATTTATTTATTATTTTTTATGTGTATGAATGTACTGTCTGCATGTAGGTTGGTGCACCCATGTCGTGCAATGCCACAGAGGTCAGAAGAAGGTGTCGGATTCCCCTAGAACTGGAGTTGAAGACGGTTCTTAGCTACCATGTGGGTGCTGGGAATCGAACCCGGGTCCTCTGCAAAAGCAGTCAGTGCTTTTAACCGCTGAGCCATCTCTCCAGCCCCAATCAATACAGTCTAAATGTATTGTAGCTGATTGCTGCAAAAGTAAAATATAGACACACAGACGTCCTATGTGGTCCTATACTGTCAAACTTTAGAAAATGCAATTCATTTTAAATGTATAAAGGATGACTTAATACAAATCCGTGTACCCACCACCTACATTTAATAATCCAATGATGGCCAAAACATGAAACTACACTGTGTCACCCCTTCAGATGCCATCCTTCTTATACCCCCAAAGGCAATGGAGGGCCTGGGGTATATGAGTCGGTACAGTGCTTGCCTTGTATACACAAAGCCCTGAGTTTGACCCCAGAACCACATAAACCAGATGTGGTAGCACATGCCTATAATCACAGGAAGTCAGAAAATACAGGCAGGAGGATCAGCCACAAAGTGAGTTCCGGGCTAGCCTGGGCTACACGAGACCTTGTCTCAAAAAGGTAAAAATAAATACATAAATAAATGGATGATTTAGATTTAGCACTTGTGTTTTCCTATTTATACTCTTAAGCATCTACTTATATAATATATACACATATATGAATATAATACCTAACAACAGCCTCTCTACTCCTGAGCCACACCCCCAAGCATCCTCTGCACACTCTTTAAAACCTAGGTCACGGACATGTGAAATTTATAGCAAGAAGTTCTTTATTTACCTTTTTCTGTCCTATAAAACCATATAATTGCTGGGTGTGCTGGCACATGCCTTTAATCCTAGCACCCGGGAGGCAGAGGCAGGCGGATCTTTGTGAGTTCAAGGCCAGCCTGGTCTACAGAGTGAGTTCCAGGCCAGCTGGGGCTACAGGGAGACCCTGTCTCAAAAAGACAAAAAACAAAAACAACAAAAAAAATATAATTAACAGCTAGTTAAACCGGATCTCATTTGAAACTGGTAGGAGCATGTCAATTAGTACAAACAAAAGGCATTAACTAGGAGCTGTGCCATCTACCTGTCAGCTTCCTGGATCTTTTCTTCACTATGTCACATCCTCTTTTCTAGACTGCCCTGATGTACCTGAACTACACATAGAATTCCTTCAGGCCCTGAAATTGGTCAACATATCCAATCAGCAATATGACCAGATTGTCCAAATGGCCCAGTCCCACCTGAAGGACACCAAATATCTGATGGAGAAGATGCGAGAGCAGTTCGGCTGGGTGTCTGAACTGGCAGGCTATACCCCAGCAGCTGAGGACATCTTTAATTCAACAAAGGTAACGACGAGATTTAAGAGCAGACACGGAGGAGACACGTGCTGCCTCTGTTCTGCTAATTTACTTACTGATTACAGCTGAATTTGAAAACAAGCTGGAGGCAAATACACATATCTCTGCTGTGATTGTATTTGAGCCAACTTGATTTGGACTATAAAGAAAATCACCCATAATGTCAGCTACTCATAAGGGTAAGGTGGGAAGATCTCAAGTTCGAGGCCTGCCTGGGTCACATAGCGAGTTTCAATTTCATGCCAGCTTTGACAATTTAGTGAGACCCAGCCTTAAAAGGGCTAGAAATGTGGCTTAGTGATAGCATTTGTAAGCCTTTGGTTTAATGCCCAGTACCGGGGCAATGGGTTAAAATACAAAATGCATTTTAGTCTATAATAACTAATTTGTCTCATAGCTACAGGGCTCTAATTGATCATGATAGCCTTGAAGAAAACTGACCAGTACACATTTGAAAAGAGAAGACTTGGGCTGGGCGTGGTGGCTCGCGCCTTTAATCCTAGCACTCAGAAGGCAGAGGCAGGCGGATCTCTGTGCGTTCAAGGCCAGCCTGTGTACATAGCAAGCTCCAGGACAGCTGGGACTAAAGGGAAACCCTGCCTCAAAGACAAAAAAAAAAAAAAAAGTATTTATTTACTTATTTTTATTTTGTTATGTATATGAGTGTTTTGCCATCTCTCCAATACCATGAGTCCCACATTTGCTCTATACTTGTTGCATAAAACAGTTACTGGCTTCCTGTCCTGAGTCAATCATCCCGGTGTCCACACACGAACTTCCTTCATTACACCTAAGTGCCACAGCGACACCTAGTGAGGTTAGCATTGAGGTGGAGAGGTCAGAATTAGACCGGATACAAAAATACTGGGCGTAGCAACTAAAGATGCACTATTCATGTAGCATGCGATATTGCTGCCTGGGTTAGGTTCCTCAGAGGAACAGAACTGACAGTAAATATCTACAGAGGGGATTTAGTACACTGACTTACACGACAGTGTAAGTGCTGGGTAGTCCAACGAATGGCTTTCCGCATAGTGCCAAGAACCTCAGTCCGTAAGGCTGGGTACTTCAGCAGTCTCAGTCTAGCGCTGAAGGCATGGAGGGTTTCTGAGAGCCGCCAGTCTTCAGTCTGCTGGAAGGTGAAGAAGCTGGGTTGTGATGTCAGCAGAGGATGGCAGTGTTGATGGCCGTGGTGACCGGGGCAGCAGCAGCAGCAGCAGCAGCAGCAGCAGCAGCAGCAGGATAGATACACTCCCAAGGAAGGCACAAAGCAACCGCTTTTTCCTCAGATCCTTTGTCTGGGCGGATGCTGGCAGGTACTACACATCTTGGGGGTATGTCGTCCCCCCTCAGTTAATCCTTCCAGGAAACACCCTCATAGACACAGGCAGAAATGAGCCTTTTAGTTGATTCCAGATCCAGTAAAGCTGACAACCATGATGAACCATCGTGGTGTCCTAGTCAGATCCCTGCTAGCAGACAGGCTCCAGCCTGTGTCTGAACTCTGCAGGATCAGGCTGCAGCTAGAGGGGCCGGAAGCCATGCTCTTGTTTATTTTCTCCCTTTTCCGGTTTGTTTCCCTCATCCCCTTAAAGGTTTCACCTGAGCGCATCCTTTTAGCAATCAGTTCTTGTTGGACTCTCAGACTCTGGTTTTAAGGATTCTAGCATGCTGTTCTTTGTCACCCTGTGAAGTTGTAGCCTGTGTATAGTTTGGAAAATAAGTTTAGAAACTCATAACAAGCATCTAAGAAGCAAAAACAAAGTTTGGGTGTGGTGGAAAATGCCTATAATCATCTCAGTACTTTGGGAGGCGGAGGCAGGCAGAATAGGAATTCCAGGCCTGCCTCACCTATAAAAGACCGTTTCAAGAAATCAAAACCCAACCGAATCCTAGTGTGGTGGTAAATACCTATAATCCCAGCCGTCTGGAAGCTGAGCCAGGAGGATTGTAATGAGTTCAAGGCCCTCCTGGGCTACTTACATAGCAGGTACCAGGCCAGCTAGGGCTGCATAACAAGACCCTGTCTAACCCCATCCCTATGTGTGTGGTTCTGCGTTCCATTCTTAACACCAAAGGTAACAGGGTTTGGGGGATAGGGTGAAAAGAAAGGGCGGGAAAGAGGGAAGGAAGGAAATCTAAGACTGAGCAATTAAAAAAGAAAAAGTTCTGGAGACTGGACCATCCAAGATCATTGTGCCATGCTTGGATTCCAGGGCAGGCCGTATGCATGCAGGGGAAGAGGAAGGAGCTCCTGTGACAGCGAGCTTGGTGAGAGACTGTAGTGGGGCCAGGGGAGGTGCCAGGCTCGCTCCGTACCCACCTACAGCCTGTTCTTGTAGTAACTAATGTAGCCCTAGATGTAGTCCACTCCAGTGAGACCTAATCTCCTGTTAAAGGCTGCACCTTCTCTTAACATTACATCAAGAATCAGATTTCAGCATGAGTTGTGGAGAGGACAAAGCACATCCAAACCATAGCAGTTCAGCAGTGCGTGTGGCACAAAGCAGCTTGTGTGAGCTCACCCAGAAAGTGAGTGTTAGAACTAGGAGCAAACTCCAGAGGTATTTTCCAGAATCCGCGGACACAGACACTTTGTTCAACTCCCCGTAAAAGCTATTTTTTCCTCAATGCAACTCATCTCATCATGTAAAGCAAAGCACAAACTGTAAAATTGCAAATGTTGAAAAGAAACCTTGCCATGAACTACACAAATTCTAGCAAGTAAAAACTTATGGCCCTTGGTTATAGTTATATAGGTGTTTATATATAATTATTTACTAGATTAGACACAAATGTTTTATGTAGTTTCTTATATTTTTTTTTTTTCTAAAGGAGAAGTGGAGGAGTTACATGAACTATTCCTTTATAAATTAGAATTGCAGGCAGGTGCACCGGCACATGCCTATAATCCCAGCTCTTGAGAAGTAGAAGCCAGCCTGAGTTATGTAGTGAGAGCCTTCCTCAAAAATAACAAAGAAGAAGAAACAAAGTGTGTGTGGGGGGGGAGAGGGTGGGGAAGAGGGCGGGAAGAATGGAGAAGGCAGTGTGAGTGCCATCTGGGCTCTTGCCTGCTCGCACATACAACCATAAGCTGTGAATTTCCAATGAAAACTACAATGCTTGCCATTCCACATTCACGTCTGTGGTACAAACAATGGTGTGCATTAAACCTGCCCTAGCTCACTCTCGTTTTGGTTCCTCTTGCAGATAAGTGGTACCATGATGCATGTGCAGATCAGAGGACCATTGGTGGGAGTGCGTTCTCTCCTTCCTCCATGTGGAGGCCATGTCCCAGGGCTTGAACTCAGGTCGTTGGGCTAGGTGGCAAGTGCCTTGACCTGGTGACCTAGCTTGTTGACCACGTTATTAATTTTGGAGGTGTACTGGGGTTTAGCAATCCTATGACTGTATAATCTTTTTTTTTTTTTTTCTTTAAATGCCAGTCTTTGAAGTTGGGTCACTCAGACTGTATAATCTTTTTCTCTAGGCAGGTCCACACATTCCCGAAGGACGTTCTTCCAAACCAGGTGAAATGAAGGTAGATTCACGCAATCAGCTTTCCCCTAATTCCACACTCAAGATCCCTCCTGAAGAAAGGGCTGAGAACTCCAGTTTCATTGACTCTGTAGTAGCAAAAGTTGTACAGCATTTTAAGGACCATTTTCAAACTTGGTAAGCAGAGTGCCTGACTAGGAATGTTTTGTTGACAAGATAGGTGATTTCGTAGAAGGAAAGAACTACAAAAATTTGGGGGGGGGTGGTCTATCAAATTTGGTAATGTTCAAAAGCCCAATAAAATGCTTATAGGAAGAGAATGACTTGGAAATGCTTAATTTACTGGGAACAGAGATGAATTCTGGCTTTTATTTATTTTTCCCTTTTTTTGGAAGTAGGGTCTTGTGTGTAGCCCAGGCTGAACCACTGCATCCAGCCTGTTTTGCCATTTGGAAAAGCTATTTGGTTATATGTATCCAGAGCCATGCAAGTTCTTTTTGATATTATTCTCCTTCTGCAAACAACTTCCTAAGGAATAAATATAAATTTGATTAAAAATTCTCCCTTTGAGATTCATATTTGGAAAAGTATTTAAAATAGTAAAACGTTGAAAATAATCTTAGTGTGTAAAAAATAAGCATCTGGGTAAGCAGATTTTGACTAAATCTACTCGGTATACTTTATGAAATTATTTAATTTATTTTTTTGGAACTTGCTATGTAGACCAGGCTGGTCTTGAACTCACAAAGATCCACCTGTGAAATTATTTTTTAAAATTATAGAATTTAAATAAGGACTTGCCAACTACTGTGACCAGATCTTTATTATAAACCTAATTTTGAGGTAACCATTTTCACCATTTTTCAGTTAATGAACCCAATGCTCAGTCCAAGGGTAAATGATCTCAAGTCAGTGTGGGAAAGCCTGCAGGTGAGCCCAGTCCTCTCTGACTCCACATAACCAGAGTGGCTGTTACCTTTGGTCCCCATAAGCGAGATACAGAAATCTTGGTAATACAATTAATCTTAAAGGGTTATTAAATTTTGGGAGCTGGAGAGATGGCTCAGAGGTTAAGAGTACTTGCTGCCCTTATAGAGGAAGAAGGTTCAATTCCTAGCACCCATGTGGAGCAGATCGCAACTGTCTATAATTCTAGTCCCAGGGGATCCAATGCCTTCTTTTTTTTTTTTTTTAGATGAAGACTTTGATTTTTTAAATTTAATTAATTAATTTTATGCGTATGAATGTACTGTCTGCATGTAGGTTTGTGCACCCGTGTCATGCAATGCCGCAGAGGTCAGAAGAGAGTGTCGGATTCCCCTGGAACTGGAGTTCTCCTAGAATTGGAGTTATGGACGGTTCTCAGCCGCCATGTGGGTGCTGGGGTTCGAACCTGGGTCCTCTGCAAGAGCAGTCGGTGCTCTTAACCGCTAGGCCATCTTTCCAGCCCCCAATGCCTTCTTTTTGCCTCTTTTGGTACTGCATGAATGTGGTGCATACACAGACAAGCAGGCACACAGACATACATGTAAATAAAAATATTAAATGTTAATTCTAAATTACCATTCATAAGGGACCTTCTTAGTATACCACTTACCATGTATAATTAAGGTAGATAGTACCAGATACCCTGATTCTCACACCTTTGCCTCCAAGTTTTTTTAATCAATTAGTTAATTTTCAAAAAGATTTGTTTTTCCTTGTATGGGTGTTGTGCCTGCATGTATGTCTGTGCACCATGTTCATGACTGGTGTCCAGGGAAGCCAGAAGAGGGTGTCAGATCCCCTGGAACTAGAATTAGAGATGGTTGTGAGAGCCCCCATATGGGTGTTGGGAACTGAACCTAGATCCTCTGCAAGAGTAGTAAATGCTCTTAACCACTGAACCATTTCTCCAGCTGCTAGTTTGTGTGTGTGTGTGTGTGTGTGTGTGTGTGTGTGTGTGTGTGTGTGTGTGTAGATGTATAGATCAAAGGACAATTTGCAGGAGTTGATTCTCTTTTTCTACCATATGTGTTCCAGAGATTGAACTCTGGTCATCAGACTCAACAGCAGGTGTCTTTACCCACTGAATCATGAACCTTTTAATGACCCTTCAAGTAATGGAGGCTGCCTTTGTCCAGGTTATATGTCAAACAACCAATGTTTTTTCAGCATCTATTGGGTTAAGGCTCAGGCATTGGATCCAGGCATTGAGGGGGTGGTGAGGATTCAATAAGATCCTGTCCCAAAGAAGCTCTATTCAGCAGACACAGACACAAACACACACTGACCCCAGTATGCAGGGCAGAAATTACTGAGTCCACACAAGTGGGCTCTGGAAATTCTGGGGAGAGTTGTTCACTTTCTAGGAGAAGAGAATGTTATGAGCTGGATGGATTCCTCCTCTCTTTCTTTCCTACTCTCTTTATCCCTTCCATCCTCCATCTTTTCTTCTCCTTCCTTTATTAAAAACATTACCCACTTAAAATTCTGTATCCAGCCAGGCATGGTGGCACAGGCCTTTAATCCTAGCACTCAGGAGGCAGAGGCAGGCAGATCTTTGTGAGTTCAAGGCCAGCCTGGTGTACAGAGTGAGTTCCAGGACAGCTGGGGCTACAGGGAGACCCTGTGTTGAAAAGACAAAAAAAAAAAAAATTCTGTATCCACACAACCAAAGAAAGGCAGTGGAAAGGAGAATATTGCAAATGGGTTAGGAGAGTGCAGGTACTGGGATGTTGGAAGATCTACTAAGCTGATCCTCTCCCGCTCCAGAGCCTTTGATCTTCCATCTACCTGAAAAGCCCTCACCCTATGGGAGCTGGGTTCTTTCTTTAATTATAAGCAATCAAGATCAACTCGGCTAAAAGCAGCAGGAGGATACGGTGTCTCACAAAAGCAGAGGATGGTGAATGACCTTGCATGGGCAGGGTAGGGACAAGAGCTCGGGTAGGCTGTGCCCAGGAACAGCTCCTGGGGGGCACAGTAGTCAGGTGAAGCATGTACAGTGGTTTCCTGCCCTTAGGTAAGTCTGCTGAAGATTTGGCTGGCACGAGGAAATGAACTTGGCTTGCTAGGTGATGGGCGTTTACATCTAGGGGGACACGCTCGGCATACTACTCTGCTTAGCTAACTTTGAGCAGCAGCTGATAGGAGCTCTAACTCACCTCTTCAGAAATGGTGTGAATAAATTAGTGAGTGTGGATGAATGGAGCAGAACAGGAATGACAGGAGGGAAAGATGTGAAAGCAAGGTTAGAAAGAGAGCACTGGAGAGCTATGGAGTTTGAGCAACGGAGAGCTATGGAGTTTGATTTTCCTCCATAGGCCCCAGGGAGGCTATAGGTTTTTGAGAAAAGGAACATGTGGGCATTTGGTTGCTCATTTATAGCAACATCAAAATGTTTGCAATAAGGCATGTAGTCCATGCCTTCAGTCCCAGCACTTGGGAGACAGAGGCAGGCAGATCTCTGTGAAATGACAGCCTGGTGTACATAGTGAGTGAGGTCCAGGCCAGCTGGGACTACAGGGAGACCTTATTTCAAAACAAACAAACAAACAAAAAAGTTTACAGAGGCTGGAGAGATAGCTCAATGGTTAAGAGTGCCGACTGCTCTCCTAGAGGACCTGGGTTCGATTCCCAGCACCCACACGGTGGCTAAGAACCATCTTTAAGCGGGGTGGTGGCACACATCTTTAATCCCAGCACTTGGGAGGCAAAGGCAGGTGGATCTATGTGAGTTCAAGGCCAGCCTGGTCTACAGAGTGAGTTCCAGGCCAGCTGGGGCTACAGGGAGACCCTGTCTCAAAAAAAAAAAAAAAAAAAAGACCAAAAAANTGTTTTTTTAACTTACAGCTTCTTAATTCTAAAAGTAACAAAATCACAGTCTTAAACATTTTTTTTGCCTTGAGATAGTCTCACTAGAATGTGCTATATTCCCCAGGCTGTTCTAACTCATAGAGATCTGTCTTTGCCTCCGCCTTGAGGGCTAGGTTTAAAGGTGAACACCACCATACCCAGCTAAAATCACAATCTTCACACCTTTGGAAGACAAAATTTATTCACAAGTTCACCATCTTAAAAAAAACTACCGGCACTGGAGAGATGGCTCTTAAGCGCAGAGGACCTGGGTTCGATCCCCAGCACCCGCATGGTGGCTGAGAACCCGTCTGTAACTCCAATTCCAGGAGAATTCCAGTTCCAGGGGAATCCGACACCCTCTTCTGACCTCGTGGCATTCATTACAAGACACTGGTGCACAAACCTACATGCAGACAGTACATTCATACACATAAATAAAATAAAATAAAATAAAATACCATTGTCATCTTATTTTTCTTTAAAAATTATTTTTTTAATTTTATGTATATGAGTGCTTTGCCTGCATGTGTTTAAGTGCACCAGTGTTGTGCAATGCCAGTGGTGGCCAGGAGAGGGTGCTGAATCATCTGCAACTGGAATTACAGATGTGGGTGATGAGAAACTTGGGTCCTCTTAATCCCTGAGCCATGTCTCCAGCCCCCTTACTACATTTTCTTATTTACAATTTTTATTTCTTTTCTTTTTTTCTTTTTTTTAAAAAATTTTTTTATTCTTAATTTTATTTCTGTATGTGTATGAATGTACTGTCTGCATGTAGGTTTGTGCACCCGTGTCGTGCAACGCCGCGGAGGTCAGAAGAGGGTCTCGGATTCCCCTGGAACTGGAGTTCTCCTGGAATTGGAGTTTCAGACGGTTCTCGGCCGCCATGTGGGTGCTGGGGATTGAACCCGGGTCCTCTGTAAGAGCGGTTGGCACTCTTAACTGCTAGGCCATCTCTCCAGCCCCTTTATTTATTTCTTTTCTTAGGTTGGATTCTAAGAAATAAAATTACTTGTTTAAAGACAATTAACAGTTTAGTATTTGTGATATACATCGCCAAATTTAACCACAAAATTATCTGAAGTACAAGCTTCTCATATGGCAACTAACATTTCAATTTAAAAAGCTGAAGCTACATCAGTGGCAAAGTATTTGCATAGCCTGTAAGTTATATCCTCAGTAGTGCAGGGTAGGGGAGGAAAAGATCCCCAATAGTAAATGGATGTTTCAATTTCACTCTTATAATCTTCTATTTTAAATCATTCATAAAGATGAACACATCTCCAAGTTTGCTTACCAACTAACTGAATTTCTGCTTTTGTGCATTCTATAAATACAGTGGATAAGTATGTCAATGTTCTAAGTAGATCAATGCATCAGGGCCTCACCCCTGCCCAAGGACCAGAAAGAAACCAATGAAAAAAAACAAACAAGAAAGATGGTAGAAAAGAATCACCCAGGCATTTTCAATCATGCAAGCATTTGCTGGGTGTTCTAATTACAGGTGTATATAGTTCAATGAGACGTAAATTTGAATTTTATTGAGTGAAATATATACTTTTGAAGCCTCTTCTGGAATTCTCACCTCCAAATCTAGCATCCTCAGTTCCTGAGGATCCGGATCCATTGGTGATGTGTTTATTTCCCTACTCTAAACTTTCACTGGCTCCACAGTTATATTGGGCAAACCTCAGGTGTATGTAGCATGAAGAATAAGCACTTCATTGTCCATCTGTAGAAAGGGCCATCTTTTTTCTTTGCTTGATGTTGGAGATGGAACCCAGGATACTGGGTATGTTAAATACATGCTCTACCAATGAATTACACAGTAAAGGTTCAGGTTCAACAAACCAGGGAACTGTGATGATTTCTTTTTTTTTTTCTTCTGGGTCTTTTCGAGACAGGGTCTCCCTGTAGTCCCAACTGTCCTGGAAGTCGCTCTGTAGACCAGGCTGGCCTTGAACTCACAAAGATCCATCTGCCTCTGCCTCCCCAGTGCTAGGATTAAAGGCGTGGGCCACCACAACTGGCTGGTTTCTTTAGATAATGAAGTTATAGCCAGACATGAGAGCTGGGATGGTAGAGGCAGGAGGAACAGGAATTCAAGGTCATCCTTAGTTACTTCAGAACTTCAGGCCAGCCTGGTCTGTATGGGACCTTATCTCGAAGAACTAAAAGAAACAGGGAGAAAATATCTATAGATAAATCCAGGGAAAAAAAGGTGGGGGGGAAGAGACATGAAAGTAGTTGGGGGGCAATTAGAAAAGAGGAAGTCAGGGAAATGGGAAGGACAGGGCAGTAGGGGGTAGATATAATCAAAGTATGTTATATGTATGTATGAAATATTATACAGTTAATATGCACTTATAAAAACTTTAAAATAGAATATCTATCTGGGTTTTCCATTACTTTGCAATATATTACTTTTTCTAAAAACCATGAGTATTTATTGAATTGCCTATTCTGAAATTTTACACCAGGAGGAAAAACCACTGCCTATAGTTAAAATTAAATTGTATTTTAATTGCTGCTTTTCTTTAAAAGGTGAGAAGTAATGCATCCTATATCCAACAAGAATTAACTCTTCAATTAACACCTGAAGATACAATTCAGACTAAGACAATAAACATCATTACAGGAAAGTATATTATCCCTGTGCTATGGAGTGTGCTCAGGTTGACTGTCAGCTAGCTGGTCGAATTAAATTAAAATTAAATTTCTACTTAGAAAATAAATATAAATATGTACTGTATTCTGTGATGCATTAGCAGTTCTGTACATTAAAATAACATTAAATAACCTAGGTGTTTATGTTCAGTCATTTCCACAAATATGTCACTTGATTTTGGTTTTGTTTTATTTTTATATTTGTTTTATTTATTTTATTTTGGGGGGGTTCTTTTCGAGACAGGGTCTCTCTGTAGCCCCAGCTGTCCTGGAACTCACTCTGTAGACCAGGCTGGCCTTGAACTCACAAAGATCCGCCTGCCTCTGCCTCCCCAGTGCTAGGATTAAAGGCGTGCACCACCACGCCCGGCTATTTGTTTTATTTTTAAGTATTTATAGATGTATGTCCACATATGGATTTGGGCAGGTGTAAATGTGGGTGCCCACAAAGTCCAGAAGAAGGTGTGGAATTCCCCAGAACTGGAGGTACTGGCAATTGGTACACCCAATATTGGTGCTGGGAACTGAACTC